>JAREIK010001368.1:40634-63134 GCA_029783825.1 Sapria himalayana
TAGACAGACATCTAGATAGATAGATAGATAGACTGATAGAAAATAGAAATATACACATATACACAGATAGACACATATAGACAAATAGCCAGATAGATAGATAGATAGATAGAGTGATAGAGAATACATAGATAGACAGGTAGATAGATAGATATCCATTAGCCAGATGATAATAGACAGACAAACAGATAGATATTTAAAATAAATAGATAGACAAATAACAAATAGATAGATAGATAGATAATATTTAGATAGATAAACATGTATAAAATGATAGATTGATAGATAAAAATACCACAGAAAGAAGAGATATTAACAAATAGACATATATGCATATACACATATAGATAGATAGACTTATAGAGAGATTTATACATAAACACAATAGATAGATTGATATATAGAGAAATAGATAGATGGATAATAGACAAGTACTAGAAAGAAAGATAGATAATAAAAGTTAGACAGATAGACAAATATATAGATGGGATAAGCAGATAGGTAGTGAAAAGATAGGCAAATTAGTAGATAGTAGATAGGTAGAAAGGTAGAATAACATATACATAGATAGCCAGACAGATAGAAAGATAGATAGTAAGATAAACAGATAGGCAAATAGATAGAGACATATAGAAAACTATAAAAATTGATTGATACATATATACAGATAGTTAGATAGAAGAAAGATAGATAGACAGATAGACAAATAGGCATATATAGAGATAGACATATAGACCACTTAAACACATGATAGATAGAAACATAGATAGATGAGACAGATATAGAGTTAGACAGTTGGAAACCTAGACATATACAAGATAGATATAGACATATAGATAGATTTTAGATAGATTATAGTCAGATAAAAATATAAACGATAGGACAAATAGAAATTAATACATAGGTAGATTTTTAGATAGGTAATTTGACAGAGAGATATATATACAAAATATAGACTACAAATAGATGAGCGACAAACACAAATAAATAGATTGATAGATAGACATATAGACATATAGCCAATAGATAGAAAGACAGATTTATAGATAGACAGATAAATAGATTGACAGACAGACTGATAGATAGACAGACAGACATAAATTTATATAAGAAAAGATAGAGGGATAGATAGATAGATAGATAAACATATAGACATATAGAAAATACACAATGACAGATATTAGATAGATAAAATAGATAGACAATAGAAAGGAATAGATTGATAGATAGATAAATAGATAGATAGACAGAAAGATAGATAGATAGATAAATAGATAGAAACTCGATAGACAGATTGATAGATAGATAAATAGATAGAAAGAGAAATAGATAGATATATAGAAAGACAGATAGACAATCTACAGATAATAGATATACAAATAGACCGATAGATAAATAGATATATGATTGATAAAAATATATATGAAAGATTGAAAGATAATAGATAGTCAGATGAGAATAGATAGATAGATAGTTCGATAGATAAAAGAAGATAAATAGAAAGATAGATAGATAATAGATAGTATTTGTAAGATTGACAAATAGATAGATTTATAGAAATATAGATAAATAGATAGATATTATAGATACATAGATACATAGATACATAGATATATAATAGAAAGATAGACAATTATACATATAGAAAAAGTAAGAATTACAATTCATAAAGAAAGAGGTGTTTTTGACTTCTTTCTTCCAACAGTGAAGAAGCACATTTTATGTGATACACAAATACATGTTCATATAAAATCAACATATCTCTGATCTGATTTCGATTTCTCTATGTAAATGAGGAGCATAATCATCTCTTTTTTTTATTAATTTCTTTCATTAAATTGGAATATATTTTTGCATAGCAGCCTTGTTCTGCTTTCTGCTACTACAATATACTCGACTTTTTCTCTTTCTTTCTTTTTTGAACATGAAAATAGGCAGAGTGGAAAATGGTCCAAACTGACGAAGAACTGGAAATGTTGGCTTCAACAAATGGCTCCAGCACAACCAGCACAGCACCATCACCACACAGATGGTCCTGAAGGTGATGCAACAACCTTGAAGTTTTGGTGGACCTGTTTTACTAAGCACAAAGATAATCTTGCTGACTACCCATGACAGTTGATATTTATCATTCGATGCTGCACATCCATCAACACCTATCAAGACATGCTAGAGATGTAGCTTTTTTATTATTATTCTTGGATTTGATCTTGTTAGGATAGAATTTTTTTATTCTCAAGGTTCTAGTATGTTCCTATTTGTGGCCTAACCATGATCTTCTCAACCTAATTGAAACTAGAACCATCTTCCATTGAAACCAAAGGCTATAGGCTAGTTCCTGTCATGCCTATGCATACTCCTAGACATTATATATGCATTTGCACATATGATATCTGGTAGGGATGTATGTATGTATGTATATTTGTAATGAACCGTTTCATTTAGTATGCTTCATCCTTGGTATGTTTTTTATGCCCACATCAATTCATGTGTGTGTTCAAATGTCTTGGTATCTGTATATGTAATATGTATTGGTCCTAGTGATTCTATTTATAATCATTATTACTTATCTAGTCATTTTAATTATTTGGGCTAGGTGTAAAGATACTATTTTGGTAGATTTAGTTTTGGTATGTTAAATATTAATTAAAAATAAATTTTTATAAATATGGACTAAGTGATTTAAATTTCTTACAGATATGATACCATATTGTTCCTCATACAAAGCTTGTATAAGTGATGAAATTTTCACTAGACATTATGTTCCATGACTCGGACAACTTTGTCACAGTAGAAAAATGGTAATTAAAGGAGCAAAGGGTGAGAAAACAAAGCCAATGAATGGATATATTAAACTTTATGCACTTTTGGTAGATACAATGAATGGATATATTTAAAAATTTTGTTATTTTTATTAAATGATTTTATTTTTTTTATTATAAATTATTTATAGTTTCATTTTTTATTCAATTTGATATAAAAATATTAAATTATTTAATTACAAATTTTTAAAATAAATTAAATTCTGAAAATAATTTTGAAATTAAAATAGCTAGGAAAAAATCCATTGCTAAATTAGCAACGGAAAAATCCATTGCTAAATTAGCAAGGTAAAATCCCTTGCTAAATTAGCAAGGTAAAATCCCTTGCTAAATTAGAAAGAGAAAATTTCCCTAGCTAATTTAGCAAGGTAAATCTTAAATTTAGTGACGGAATATTCGTAGCTAATTTTATTTAGATAGGGACTATTTCCGTCGCTAAAATTTAGCGACTAGCACTTTAGCTTAGGAATCTTTCGTCGTTTTTTTCGTTTAGCAACGGAAAATCTCTTTTAGCTTGGAAATTTAGCTAGAGAAATTGTGTTTTTTAGCAATGGATTTTTCTGTCGCTAAATTTTTAGCTAGGGACAGTTTCTCTCGCTAACATTTAGCGAGAAGCACTTTAGATAGGGAACAGATCGATCAGTAATCCATCACTATATCCCATTTAGAGATGGAAACTGCCCATTTAACTAGTGAATTGTCTCTAGCTATATGAGATTTTTCTGGTAATGTCTATATATCTCTCTATATATCTATTTGTTTATTGGTTTATCTGATTATATATCGACTTGTATATCTGTCTATTTATCAATTTTACAATCTTTATATTTGTTTATTTGCATATATGCCTATCTCTTTATCTATCTATCAATCTATCTATTAGTCTATCTATCTATATGTCAATCAATCTATCTATTTGTCTATCTATCTGTCTGTCTATCTGTTTATCTATCTATTTATTTATCTATTTATCTATCTTTTTTTCTATATGTCTGTCTATTTGTCTATTTGTCTATTTATTTATCTATCTATCTACCTATAAGGCTTATCTTTCTATCTCTCTATCAGGCTATTTGTCTCTATTTATTTGTTTATCTCATTTTCTATCTACTTATCTAACTACCTATCTATCTATCTTATTATCTTTCTATCTGTATATATTTGTATATGTCTATCCATCTATGTTTTTAAATGTCTATCTGTCTATTTATCTATCTAACTATCTTACTATCTATCTATATGTGTATATGTCTATCTATCTATCTTTCTAAAATGCTATTTGTCTATGTATATCTTCTATTCATATATCTATCTCTTTATTTGTCTATCTATCTATCTATATGTTTATCTATCTATATGTGTATTTATCTATCTATCCATTTATCTATTTATATGTTTATCTATCTAACTATATATCTATCTTTCTTTCTATCAGTCTATCTATCTATCTATATGGTCTAAATATATATCTATCTATTTGTCTATCTCTCTATATGGTCTAAATATATATTATATATCTTTCAATCTATATATCTATCTATTTGTCTGTCTGTATATCTATCTATCTATGTATCAATTTTCTATCTGTTTGTCTATCTATCTCTCTATCTATTAGTATTTTGTCTATTTGTTTATTGTCTATTAGTTTATCAGTCAATCTGTCTATCTATCTATTTGACAATCTATTTATAGGTCTATTTGTCTATCTGTCTGTCTATCTATAAATTTATTTATTTGTCTATTGGTCTATCTGATTATTGGTCTATCTGACTATTGGTCTATCTATCTATTTATCTATTTTTTGTCTATCTGTCTATCTGTCTATTTGTCTATCTATCTTCTGTATATCTATCTATGTATCTATCTGTCTGTCTGTCTGTCTATATGTCTATCTGTCTATCTTTCTATCTATCTATCTACCTATCTGACTATATGTCTATATATCTTCTATATATCTATCAATTTGTCTATCTATTTATCTATCTATTTGTATATCTATCTATCTAATTATCGATTTTAATGTTTATCTATCTATTTGTCTATCTATCAATCTCGCTATCTACCTATCTATCTTTCTATTTATCAGTCTATCTGCCTATCTATCTTTCTGTCTATCAGAATATATGTCAATATGACTATTAGTCAATCTATCAATATGTCTATTTGTCTATCTCTCTATGTGTCTATCTGACTACTGTCTATCTTTTTATTTGTCTATCTCTTTATCTGTCTATCTACCTATATGTATATTTGTCTATCTATGAATCTAGCTTTCTACCTATCTGTCTATTTGTTTATTAGTCTATCTATCTGTCTGTCTTTCTTTCTATCATTCTATATGTCTGTATGTATTTGTGACAATCTATCTATCTGTATCAATATCTATCTATCTATATCTTTATCTGTCTATTTGTTTATCTCTATCTATCTATCTGTATGTATGTCTGTCTGTCTATCTCTCTATCTGTCTATCTGTCTATTTGTCTCTCTCTTTATCTATTTATCAGTTTATCTATCAATCTATCTATTTGTCTATCTATTTATCTATCAATCTATCTGTCTATCTGTCAATCTATCTATCTATCTTTCTATTTATTTATCGGACTATCTGTCTATCTGTCTCTCTATTTATCTATTAATAAGTCTATCTATCTATCTATCTATCTATCTATCTTTCTATATGGTCTAAATATATAAATATATCTATCTGTGTATCTATCTATTTATATACCTATCTAGCTATATGTCTGTTTGTACAATCTATATAAATATCTGTCTATCTATTGGTCTATTTGTGTATCTATCTATCTGTCTATTTGTTTATCTATCTTTCTATATGTATGTATGTTAATCTCTCTATTTCTTTTATCTATCTGTCTATCTATCTATCTATATATCTATATATATATATATATATATATATATATCTATATTTTTATATTTCTATCTATCTATTAGTCTATTTATATATCTATCTGTCTATCAATCTATTTGTCTAACTATCAATCTGTTTATCTGTCTAATTGTCTATCTCTCTATCTATCTATCTATCTATCTATATATCACTCTATTTGTCTATCTATCTATTTGTATATCTATGTATCTATCTTTTTATCTATCTATCCTTTTGACTAAATGTATATCTGTCTGTCTATCTTATATCTATTTGTCTATATTTCTATTTATCCATCTGTCTATCGGTTTATCTGTCTATCTATCTTTTTGTCTATCTATCTATCTATCTATTAGTATATTAGTCTATTTGTCTATTAGTCAATTAGTCTATATGTTTATCTATCTATCTGACTATCTATTTATCTGTATATCTATCTTCTATTTATCGGTCTATTTTCCTATCTATCTATCTGTCTATCTATTTATCTGTCTATCTATTTATCTATATATCTATTTATCTATCTATCAATCTACCTATCTTAGTATATATCAATCAATCAATCTATCTATCTATCTATATATCTGTCTATCTAATTGTCTTTCTGTATATCAGTCTATATGTCTACATGTCTCTCTGTCAATCTGTCTATCTATCTATCTGATAATTTATATATATGTCTATATCTATATATCTCCTCAATCATTTGCTTCCTTGAAAAGTTGCAAGCTTGTAATGTTTGGTGCTAATTCTTAGAACAAGACAATAATGCAAAAAAATACTATGTGTCCAACAAGAGTACAAATATAGAGAAATGTTGTTGGTAAGATACCCCAAGGGGGTCATTTCTTGTGAGAAATGTACGCAAAATTTTTTGCTAGATTTCAGCACTCTTTTAATACAGAACTCATCAGAGAACTAATTCATATTGCCTCATTTTCTCAACTATTAGCTTCCAACTGCATAGAATGATTGTAGTTATAGTTATAGGGATGAAGAAGACCTGTATAGAATAAAAATGATTCATACCTTAAGCTGATCATGGTGATTTAAAGTAATGTATAGCATGAAAATGAAAAATACATGTAAATAGAAGATGAGGATTAAAACCAGAAAATAGGCAAAAAACTCTCAAGAATTAGAGAGATAAATTAGTACTCGCATGTGCTTACTTTTCTATTAACAATTACTCTGCCATTATCAGTGACATGGATGTTCGAGCCTATTATTGCTCTTCTAACTAGTTCCTGATTTGAATTTTTGATTAGCCATGTTAATGAACATAAAACACAACCAAAACCATGAAGCCATGATTCCAATAATAAGACACTACTAATTTCCAATAAAATTCATAATGTTCGACAAACTATCATAAAGATTTAAGCATTTAACAAACATAATTTCCACATTCTTCGAAATGGGTATTGACTTGAAACATTTGAGATTATTCGCTTCACAAAGAAAAGAAAAATTATTTAACTGCATGAATGCCTTGCCCTAGTATTTTTATATTTCAAGAAAACTCAAATAAAACAAATGGATGTAAATATATAGAAAAAAAAAGAAACAAAAATTAAAAAGTAAAATAAAATTATAAAAATGTATTAATTTATATTAAAAAATTAAATACATTTTTATTTAACAATAAATGATATTATTTCATAAATAAAAAAATTTATGGTTAATAGGTAATGAAATTTTAATGGTTATTTTTTGTAATATTATTTATTAATTAATGAAATTAATTTTAGAAATAAAAAAAAATTATTAATGGCTATAAAAATGAAAAAAAAATTTACTAATAACGTTGAAAACTACTAATTGGTGATCAAATTTTCAGATTATTTCATTAATTAAAAAAACATATTATTTAATATAACCATAAATAAATTATATAAATGTATGCCTTTACAATGTTTTTAACATTTCATATTATAAAAAACTATTTCATATATAAATATATATATATATATTATGTTTATAAATTTTTAAGAATTCATATTATTTTTTATGAATATAATATGAAATAATTTTAAAGGCATAACATTTCATTTTATTTGATCTAATATATAATTTATAAAATTCCAAATATTACATAAAGTGAGAAGATCATTAAAAAAAGTAATATTTATTATTTTAATAAAAATGGAATATTAAAAGCTAATAGTAAAAATCTAACTCAGTTATTTAATTCTTATAAATTTTAGTAGGGGAAAAAATAAAACTTGAATTCAAATCAACTTTGGGGCAAAAAATAAAACTTGAATTCTAATCAACTTAGGGGAAAATATAATTTTTATTTAAGAATATAAAAATATCATTAGTAATAATTTAAATAACCCTTTATAAACCCTAAAAAAATACATGAAGTGTTCTTTTAATAAACACTTGGAGATATATTTATTAAATCAACAATTTTTTTTTGATGTAATTAAAACATCTATGTATTTATCTTTCAATATCAATTTTTTTTAAAATTTTATGATAAATTAAATTCTTTTTTAAATCAAAAATTTCAAATCTTTTAGTTATTATATTTTTAAAAGTTTCCTATGATCATAATTATATATTTTTTAACTTTAAATAATAATAATATTTATTTGTTTATTCGTTAATTCATATATTTTTGTAAATATTTTTATTTAATCATAGAATTAATTATTTTAGCTTTTAAATTGGTAGAAATTTGTATGCATGTTCATTTATTTATTAAAATATTTTTAAAATGTTTATAATTATATTATTAATTATTTAAAGTTATTTATACAAATATTTAAATTTCATAATTAAAAATATTAGAAAGATTTTTTGTATAATTTTTTTAAAAATTGTATCATCATTAAAACTATTATTTTAGTCTTTATTTATATAATTTTTTATTCATTTTTATATATTTTTAAAATTATTTATTTATAATATCATATATTTATAATTATATGAAGAGAAGGTGTCTTTCAAGGATCTCTCATCCATAGACCATGAAAAACCATTAATATACAAAATTACATCAAATATTAAAACTAATAATATAGAAAAATAAAAAAAATAAGTAAATATTAGAGACGAAAATAAACCCCAGCCCAAATGGCTAGGGAAAATTACCTAGCTAAATTCATATATTTTGTGAAAATTTTTTATATAAGGAATAATCACTTGCAATTAATAAATAATCATAAAAAAATTCAGATAAGTATTTAGCGACGGATTTTGTCTCTATCTAATTTGCTAGGAAGAATCCATCACTAAAGTCATTGCTAAAATTGCCAACATTCTTTATGCGAAAATCTACAATAATATTAGCAGGGATATTTTTAAATCAAAATTTTCTATCTCTAATCCATCACAAATCCATCAAAAATTTGTAATTCAATGTAAAAGTTAACATCTCTTGCTATTCCGTAACTAATCCCTCGCATTATAACTAGGAATTATTTCCCTAGCTAAATTTTTGTAGCTAAACAGATATTTTCTTGTAGCACTGTGTATCTGGGTGTTTATCTATATGTCTTTTGTCTATATGTCTGTGTCCATCTAACTATCCATCTATCTATGTAATTATCTATCTATCTATCTATAGATAAAACTAACTAATAATCTAATTACTTATCTATCTATCTATCTGTGTATCTGTGAATTTGTCTATTTACCCATCTGGCTATCTGGCTATTTGGCTATCTAATTTTCTATTTGTTTATCTATCAATCTGACTATATATCAATCTGCCTATTTTCCTATCTGTTTATCTATAATCTATTTATCTATAAATTTATCAGGCAATCTGACTATCTATCTATTTACCACTACAAGAAAAATTCATTTTAGCTAGGGAATTTTAGCTAGGGATCTATCCCTAGCTAAATTGCAATGGATTAGTTAGGGAATAGCAAGGGATTAATGTTTTTTTTCGAAAATAATAGCAACAGATTCGCGAGAGTAGTGACGAAAAATTTTTCGTGAATTCTGTACAAAAAAGTGTGGGATTTAGCAATGGATTAGAGGTGGAAGATTTTCGGAAAATCGATTCAAGAAAAGCAGGGTTTTTAGTGACTGAATTAGCGATGGATTAGTGACGAAAAATTTTCGCAAATTCTGCTCAAGAAAAGTTGGGAATTTACAAATGGATTAGCAACAAAATATCCCTCGCTAATACCAACCATTATTTAGCGGCGAATTTAGCGAGGGATTTTCCCTCGCTAATACAAGACATTATTTAGCGACGGATTTAGCGATGGATTTTCCCTCGCAAATAATATTTATCATTTAGCAACGTATTTAGCGACGAAATTACTCTTGCTAATAAAATCAATGATTTAGCGACGGATTAGTGACAGGATTTCCCTTGATAATAAAATCCATGATTTAGCGATGGATTTAGCGACGGAATTTCCCTTGCTAATAAAATACACGATTTAGCGACTGATTTAGCAATGGAATTTTCCTTGTTAATTAAATCCATGATTTAGCGATAGATTTAACAATTAACTTTCTCTTGCTAAAGAAATCCATGATTTAGCGATGGATTTAGCGACAGAATTTCTCATGCTAATAAAATCAATGATTTAGTGATGGATTTTATCGAGCTAGTAAAATATGTAATATAGCGATGAATTTTCCCAACCTTATAAAATCTATAATTTAGATATGGATTTATTGACGGCATTTCCCTAGCCAATATTTTTTTATATATATTTTTTTATTTTTTTATTTGTTTTAATATTTTATTTAATTTTGTTTATTAAATGTATGTTAATGGTATATAGATGAGCAATCCTTGAAGCATACATTCTCCTCGTAAAATCATAAAAAAATTATATTATAAATAAATAATTTAAAAAATATCCAAATACAAAAATAATTATATATATTAATAAGGACTAAATTAACTATTTTTATGATCTATTAATTTTTTATAAAATTATACAAAAAATTTTCTAAAATTTTAAAATAAGAAACTTAAAAATTTGAATTAAAGTAACATTAAATAATAAATTCGATAAGTATAATAAATTTTTTTCTTTATTTTAAAAATTAAATTAACATATATTAAAATTTCTATTAATATAAATATAAATTAATTCATTGTATAATAAAATAGAAAATATTTTATAAATTATCTGAAATGACGAATAAACTAGTAAAAAATAATATTATTATATGTAAAAAAAAAGTATTATTATATAAAACTTTTAATAAATAAATAATACATAATTTGAAAATCTTGATATATAATATAAATATAATTTTTTAATAAAGTTAAAAGAAAATAAATTAATATTTATAAATAAATACATAGATGTTTACTCTTAAAAAAATTTATACGAATTAAACAATTGAGTAATATTTTGACTATTAGCTTTTAACATTAATTTTTTATTAAAATAATAAATATAACTTATTTTAATTATCTTTTAACTTTAAGTAATTTATTGAATTTTAAAAATTATTAATAATATCAAATATTATGAAATTTTATGCCTTTAAAATTTATTCATATTATCTTCGTATAAATTAATAGGAATTCTTTAAAATTTAAAACGATAAAATATAAATTTTTATATATTTTTTAACATTAATAGTATTTTATAACTCTCAGGCGAGTGACTAGAATGCAAATCATCTTTTCATTTATGTCTTATTTTATGGAGTTTGTTAATTTTGAACCTATTTAATTTTTTTTATAAGGCTAATCATATTTTTTTATTATTTATATTAATATATTAATAAAAAATTTTAAGGTGTTTATTCTTCATTTGTACCTTGAAACACGCATATTAATTTTGTTCAAAAAAAATTTTAAAGTGAATAAAATTAATTAGTCTTTTTGATTTTATATATATATATATATATATATATATATATATATCATTTATTTATTTAATGTTATAATAATTAAAATATAAAAAATTTGATTTTCTTCTTTGACACTGATAATCTTCTTCGACACTGATGCTTAAGTGATGCGAACCTTCGCAGAAGGCCATCCATCCCTCGACACCGATGCTTCAACATATATTCGATTTTGAGGTTTAAGTTTTTTTTTATTTGATTTGAGGTACGTTTTATACATTTATTATTCATCGATTAACTTAATTAAGCTTATGTTTTAATGTTTCAGAAAATCTTCTCCTTTATTCATCGTGGTGTTCCTGGATTGTGTATATATACTTAATCATATTCATATTTCATGCATTTGTGATATAATGCATTGTCATTGTTTGGATTTTGATGGTGCATAGTAGGTATGCTGAATTAAAAAAATTTTCAATATATATAACTACATACTATATGCAAAAACACTATACATAAATATAAGTTTGCTTAAAATAAGTGTGTTTAAACATATCTATATATATATATAACTACAAAAAAAAGGATACATAAACTATTTAAACATAAATATATTTATAATTTTTTTTTTACCATAGATGTGAAATGAAAAAATTGTTATGCATTGTTTGGGCATGTTGGTATTAAGTGGGCGAACTTCTTTATCATGGTTTGGGTGATTTTGATGCTATAGTTTGGTGGTATCTTTTTTTGTTATGGTTATAAATATTTCTTTTTAAAACTTCAATTATTCATGGCCTATTGCTAATGTTTTTCTTCACGGGTGTTCTTGAGTGAGAAGCACGAAAAAGAATACATATGTTCTTGATTTATTATCTATATTGCATGAAGAGCACAAAAAGATGATTCTAATAATTATTCTAAAAAATAATTTTTTTAGAATAATTATTCAAAAACAAATAGTTTTAATTTGTATTTTGCTATTTTATGAATAATAAAGTGTGTGTGTATGATTATAGTTTGTGTTATTGATGGTACATTTTTTAGCAATGTATTTTTTGATAGTGTAAGTTTTGTGTTGTGTTCGTTTATTTTATGGTAGTGTGTATATGTGTTTAATAATTTTTGCATTATTTAAATTACTATGTGCTATGCATTTAACGTCATTTTTGAAATATCCAGAAAAGCCATTTTGGTTAATCTGTTCATAATTTTTGTAGTGTATATGTGCGTGCGTGTGTGTGTAATAAACATAATGTGAATATATATATATATATATATATATATATATTATATTTATTTATTCAACTCTATTAAGTATAGTTTGGGAAAATGAAAAATAATTTTGTGATTTAATTCAAAATTATAATATTTAATTAACTTGTTTGGTATTTGAGCTATAATATTTTTCAAATAGTTTTGAAACCTATTGATGGTTATCTTTTGATAATCTTTTGATATTGGAAGGCATATCAATTGAATATTTATGTCTTGCTTGCTCTATTGATTTGTTGTTGTTAGGTAACCAAACTTATTGATTGATTAATCCTGTCATAGAGAAAATATTATCATTAAAGGAGACCATAGTTTTTCTTTCAAGACCTCAATGGAGATGATTTTTAGAACATATATTACCAAGATCAAGATCATTTACCTTGTAAAAAAATGTATATTGATGTTGTATCATGGTTGATGTGCGAGATACATATATCACTATGCTTTATCAAATCAAGGAAGTTGTCAACAATGGCAAATCAACCACTCAAACATATGCTCTAACAAATGGATTTCTATATGTTGCAAGTTGATACTCATCTATTATTAATCTTGCACAATTGGTAATTAATCTACCCTTTATACTCTATTTTCAATTAGATACTCATATATTAGTAAGCTTTCTCAATTGAACTATAATCTATATTTTTATCTTTGATAAATGAGAAAGTATAATGGAATATACTATAGACCATGTTAAAGATAAAGCATAGAGAAATATTATCTCATCTATAAATGAGCATTCTTATTTGAAAGTAGATACTCATTTGTGGTAGTAGTAGTAGTACAAGAAGAAGAAGTAGAAAAGAATTAAGAAGAAGCAGTAAGAGAAGGAAAAAAAGTTTAAGATAATGAAGAAATTAGAGTAGCATTATAGCTCTTAAGTAGCAATTACATGCATTACAAGAAATCCTAATCATTCTAATCTTCAAATAGAAAAATATATTTGGCTTGCATCTATTAAATTACAAAACATAATAACAAAAACAATTTAGTATTATGCATTGATACCACTAAAAGGTAGGAATATTACTCTGAGAAGTATTTTCTTAAATTAGTTCAAATTTAAAATTTTATTAAATTGATTTTCTTGATAGTGAAAGTACTATTCTTTATAATTTGTTGCATTCAAAAACAGCATTAACTTTTATCTAACTTTGCAAAAAAAATAAGGAATTCCTCCACAACACTAATAATAATAATAATACTTAATATTTTGATCTTTAATATATATATATATATATATATATATATATATATATATATACATACATATATATAATGGATAATTATGGTTTGGAATCCAAAAAAATATATCTATGATTTGTGTTATATTTAAGTACCTATATTCGGATACTCATAATTATCCCAATATAATTAAAATAAACATTATACATAAACAGTTTATGTATAATGTTTATTTTATAAGCTAGTGGATGTTAACCATAAATGCAGATATAATCGAAATGAGTCATTTATTATGGCAATTCAAGCCATCAAGTATATTATTGTACATATCCGAGTTTATCTCGTGAAAAGAAAGATTGGTGGGCGATTTGCATGATCAAAGTGCGATCAAAATTTTTAGTATCACCATCGCAACAAAGAAGTACAAACGTAGAAATTGTACCAGGATTCCAGAAAGATGACTTAAATAATATGAGCATTTGAATGTAGATGAAGATCTAGAAAAGTTATGTGACTCAACTGATGGCACAATAGAAATTGAAGATGATCAATTTCTATCTAAAGATGAGTTCAAACTTTTATCGAAATCAGACAAAATATCAGAAGATCCAATGGATGATGATAGTGATACCGATATTAAATTGTTATAATTTTGTCATAAATTTAAACTATCAAAGATGTTTTATATTTTATTGAAATATATCAGTGTGTTTTATTCGAAAATGCATGCTTGTTCATCATTTTTCTATTTTTTGTTCTTTGTTTTATTTTGTATAGTAGATGGCACCTAAAGGATGTGATCATGGTGGAGCTGGACGTGGACACGGAAATGAACCAAATTCAACTAGTATGTTACATAATGTTATAGAATCAGTACCAGCTCATAGCCACCATATCCTTACTTCAACATCACAATCACCATCTCCATTTCTATCACCATCACCATTATTGAGACCTCTACTAACACCTTTATCAGATGTAAGCTGACCACTGATTGTGCTTCCTGCTCACACTTTTAATCCATCTCAATCTTTTACACCCCAATTTACACCGATTGTTCCCCCATTTACAATACCAATGACATCATCAAATCTGGGCCTTCCTCTGAAGTCAGTGCAAAGTTAGAAATTGATTTTGTGGATGAGAGGTAAAAGAAAAATGTAAAAATGATTTGAAAAAAGAATTCTGATGTTATTGTCAGTGGTTTTTTTATATTGTTATTATTTGCTTGTTTTCTATGTTATTTATTTATTTATACAAATTTATTACATCTCACAAGTGTTTGACTATAATTACAAAGGCTTTCAAGAAAATGGTTGATGCTAGAGCATTCTTCTGGAAGAAAGTTTCTCAATCGATAAAGGAGTCATATTTTAATGGCTTTCAAGTAAAAATAACAAAACAAGAGAATTGGAAAATAATTATCTAATTACTTAACTTTTATGTTGGTTATTATTCAAGAAGTAAATAATTATGTTCTTATTGCTAATATAAATTATTTTATCATTCTTTTTATAGAATCAGTGCACATGGCCACTTAAATTTGATGGAAAGATAAAGTCATTATGGCAGATCAAAGCAGCTCAACGGTATTTTGAATTTGTTCATAAATTAAAGAAAATTAAAGAAATACCTAATTTTATATCCAAGGAAGACTGGCCCTAGTGGCTTAATTATTGGGAGGAGCCAGATGTGAAAAAAAATTAGATATTGCCAGCAAAAATTGATGAAGTTAGGCTGCAAGACTAGGTACAGAAATCTGTTGACACACAGGAAGTTCAAAGTCAAGCATCGAGCACGCTAGAGATTTGGTACAAATTTAAACTTCTAAACATATCTATATTTTGTGGTTGTCCTAATAGTCCAATAAATATAATCTTTGCATGGTTTTAATAATTTTATTAAATTTTTTTATCATTTGTTTTTTATGAATTAATAAAAATATATTCTAGGCGGTAGAATTGGGCCGAGACCCAAATTTCTATGAGATTTTTAGAAAGATGCATGTGAAAAAATGGATGGTCAGTATGTTGACAACAAGTCTCAGATGATTGCAGTAAGAAATTGATATATTAATTAGACTTTATTAAACTACAGTACATTATGAAAATTATTTTGAATGCAAAATTTTTATTTTATTTTTTGTAAATCTAGAATAGTTTTTATCTCCATTTTATCTCAAGACCTAATGGAGGAACGTGTGACAGATGCTCATCAACAAGTTGTGGGTTCTATGAATCTTCAACCTATTGACTATGATCCAATTTCTTTGGAGACAATAGGAAGTCAAAAGAAGTAGTGAGTGTACGGAATTAGCTTTAAGGGAGTGACATTTTGTTGTAGTAGTCATGCTTCTAATTCATCGATCTCAGCAATGGTGGATGAGGTGGTCGAACAAAAAGCACGAGAAATAAATGAACGTATTGTAGATATGGAGACCGAACTGAAAAAGATGGATGCGCAGATAACTAATTTGATAGAAGAAATGCAAGAAATTAAAGAAATTTTAAAAGCAATGCAATAGCAGATGTCCTATATGGAGTCACAGTTAGCGGCATTGGCTCATCATATAGCATTCCGAGATCTAGCTGTGAATCCTCGCAAGAAAGACTAGCATTCCCTACAAATTATGAGGATAATTGAGTATGCGAATTATTTATGAACTGTTATTTATTTGTGTCTATGTATAGTAAATAATTATGATATTTTGTTACAAGTATCAATTTTTTTATTCTAGTTTTATTCTTAATTTTTTTGATTAACCAAAATTATGAATCTTTGCAGGAAATATTATGCGAGAGAAAAGAAAAAATCTTAATTCAAAGCATTCTGCCATTTCCACGGTCCTTCTAATGCATGGGTCCCATATTTACCGATTTCAGCTTTTAAAAAAAGAGGGATAGCTTATCTTATCTTTATTTTTTTAGGAAACATTATAATTTTGCACTCTATTTATCTCTAAACATAATTGCTGGACATCTTTTTGATTTTTGGTGAAGCTGTATGAGAATAAACTTTAATATGTGTTTATCCATGTCTATAATATTTGTTTTTATATATCTGTGACTATGTTTTTGTATCTCTTAATTTTTTGGGTAGAGTTTTAGCCTATTATAGAGGTGTCAAACGGGCCGGCCCAGCACGGCACGGCCCGTTTTTCACGTGCCCAGCCGTGCTACCGTGCCGTGCCGGGCACGGCACGGTTTTTTAAATTCGGGCACGGCACGGCCCGTGGGCACGGCAAGGCCGTGCCGTGCCGTGCCGGCCCGCTCAGGCACGGGCGCACGGCAAGGCAGGGCAGGCGGGTCGGGGCGGGTCGGGTCTGTTTGGACCCGACCCGCGGTCTTTTTACCGGGGGCGGGGCCCGGTTGGGTCACGAGTCACGACTCAGTGAGTCGCGACTCGTGAGTCGCGACTCGCAGGCACGCGGGCCGGCGTGCCGTGCCAAGGCACGAGCCGTGCCTGGCACGGGCCCGGGCACATTTTTTTATCGTGCCGGGCCGGCCCAGGCACGGCCGAACCGTGCCGTGCCTCGTGCTGGGCCGGGCTGGCCCGGCCCGTTTGACACCTCTAGCCTATTATATGTATGTAAAATCCCATAATCAACAGTGGCAGAGATGGCATCGATGATTGTGGTGGCAGGGAAAGAAGCAGCGAACGTAGCAGCGACAGCAGCGGCAGTAGATGCTGAGTTGACATCAGTGGCAACTGTGGCAGAAGCGGTAACAGCGGTAGAAGAGGTAGTAGTGGCATCAGTGGCATCAGCAGCATCAGCAACTGTGGTGGCAGTAGCGGTGGTCGTAGTGACAGCACTGGCAGCTACGGCAGCAGCAGCTACAGCACCGGCAGCAGTAGCAGCAACAGCAGTGGGAGCAGCACCAGTGGTAGCTACAATGGTAGCGGTAGTGGTAGTAGCAGCGGCCATAGTTGTGGTAGTAGTGGCAAGAGTGGCAACGATAGCGAGAGAAGTAGCAACGACAACATATGTGGTATATACATAAGTGTATAATTAGTATATACGTACATATAATACTACAGTATTTTATGTACGTATATACCGAGTATATATATGTACTCAGTATATATGTACGCATAATACTGTAGTTTATATGTACATATACTGCAATAATAATTGTACGAGTAAAATTCTAGTATATATGTACATTTTTACTACAACAATATATATTTATCAAAACATAGTTATTTTTTATTTATTTTGATTTGATTTTGTGGTTTAAATTTTTTAAAGATATGGCACCGCATTATTTTCCATACGAAGCTTGCATAAGTGAACACATATTTCAACAAACATGAAGCACCGTGACTCGGATAGCATTTTTGCATCGGAAAGCTGGTGATCGAAGGAGCAGTGGAAGAGAAAGCAACTTCAATGCATTGATAGATTATACTTTATGCATATTCGGTAGATACATTGATTAATAAGATGTAATATAATTTTTATTATTCTTTTGTTTTTGTTATTTAAAATATTGTATTAGAATAAGTTATTGAATGAATTTTTTTTTAATTTAAACTTTTCTTTTATAGTTTCTATTTTTAGTAAATTTATTTTAAAAATATTAAATAATTTAATTAATTTTTTTAAAAACTATATTACATTCAACTGTAATTTTTGTTTGTTCATGTCTATAATAACTATTTTTATATATCTATGAAAATGTTGGTTTTTGTCCAAAATTTTTGGGTAGAGTTTTAGCCAATTATAGGTATGTAAAAGCCTATTATCATCAGAGGCCATCGCGGCGGTGGCGGCAGCAGAGGGGCAATAGTGGTAGTGACGGCAATGGCGACAGTGGCATAATAAGAGCTGTAGTGGTAGCAGCAGCATCAACACCTTCAGTATCGTCGATAGGGGTAATAGAAGCTGTAGTAGCAACCGTGGTAGTAGTGGTGGCCATTGCGGCAGCAACAGGAGTAGCGGAGGCAGTGGAGGAAGTGGAAGCATAGGAAGCAGAGGTAGCGGCTGCACCGGAAGCAGCAGTAGTAGTGGCGGTGGCAGTAGCTGCGCGAAAAGTAGCGGCAGCACCGAAAGGAGTGGCGGCGGTGGTAGCAGCGGCGGCAGCGGCCACAGCGGCATGTAGAGGTAGCTCCGGTAGTGGGGGCAGCGATAGTAGTGGTGGTAGCAGCCGTAGCAGCCAGCGGCTGCGGCTTCAGTAATAGTGGTAGCAGTGGCAGATGCGACAATAGTAGTGGTAGTGGCAGCGATAGTGGTAATGGCAGCAGTGGCAGGAGCGGCAATGGGAGCAGCAGTGGCAGGAGCGGCAATGGGAGCAGCAGTGGCAGGAGCGGCAATGTGAGCAGCAGCAACAACAGCTATTGAGATATATACAGACGAATAAAGTCAGTATATACGTACATTTAATAATGTAGTATTTTATGTACGTATATACTGAGTATATTTGTACTCAGATTATATGTACACTTAATACTGCTATTTATATGTACATATACTGTAGTAATATTGTACGAGTGAATTGCTAGTATATATTTACATATATACTGCAAGATTATATATGTATTAAAATATAACTTTTTTTGACTGAGTGGTTTAATTTTCTTACAAATATGATGCCGCATTAATCTTCATACAAAGCTTTTATAAGTGATGAGATTTTTCACTAGATATTATGTGCCATGACTCGGACAGCTTTATCGTAGTAGAAAAATGATGATCTAAGGAGCAAAGAGAGAGAAAGCAATGTCAATGAATGGATATATTATACTTTATACATTGTCGGTAGATACATAGATGAATAAAAATAAAAGTTTGTTATTTTTTTGTTTTAATTATGTAAAATATTAAATTTGAATAAGATATTAAATGATTTTATTTTTTTGTTTATTATAAATTATTTATAGTTTCAATTTTTATTCAATATGATTTAAATATAATAAATTATTCAATTAAAAAATTTTTAAATTTTTTAAATTCTGTAAATATTTTTGAAATTAAAATAGCTAGGGAAAATCCCCTTCCTAAATTAGCGAGGGAAAAATCCCTCGCTAATTTAGAGAAGTGGATTTCCCTAGCTAATTTAGTCAGGAAAATATTAAAATTAGCGACGAAGATTCCGTCATTAATTTTCTAATGCTAGGTACTTTAGCTAGAAATTCAGCCGTCGTTATTTTTGTTTAGCGACGGAATATTTCATTTATCTTGTTATTTTAGCAATAGAATTTTTATTTTTTAGCGAGGGAATTTTACGTCGCTAATTTTTTAGCTAGGGAAAATTCCGTAGATAAAATTTAGCAAGAAGCACTTTAGAAATGGACATGATCTGTTGGTATTCCGTCGCTATTGGCCATTTAGGGATGGAAATTTTCTATATAGCTAGGGAATTGTCCCTAGCTATATGGGATTTTTCTTGTAGTGTATCTTCTTTCTATCTAACTATGTGTCTATCTATCTATTTGTCTATCTATCTATCTATCCATCTATTTGTCTATCTAATTGTCTATCTATCTATCTATCTATCTATCTGTCTGTCTATCGATCTATCTATCTATCTATTAATCTATTTATCTATCTATCTATCTAACTATTTGTATATTTATAAATCAATCAATCTATCTATCTATCTATGTATCTCACTATATGTAAATTTGTCTATCTATCTTCTATCAACAATCTATATATCTGTCTAACTATCTATCTGACAATTTGTCTATCTATTTATTTTTGTCTATCTATCTTATGTGTGCATGTCTAATTGCTAATCTATGATTCGATCTATTTGTCCATCTATTTATCTATTTATCTGTCTATCTATCGATTTATCAATTTGTTTATCTGTCTATCTATATATCTTTCTATCTGACTATTTGTCTATCTGTATATCTATCAATCTATCTATCTATCTATTTGTCGATCTATGTATCTGTCTATCTATCTATTAATCCATCTCTCGATCTGTCTATCTGCCCATCTATCTAACTGTATATCTGTCTATTTGTTTATTTGTCTATCTATCTATATGGTTTATCTGTCTATCTATTTATCTATCTATTTGTTTCAGGGTTAATCTCTTTATCTATCTACTTGTCCATTTGTCTATCAAATTATCTAAGTATCTTTCTATCTATATATTTGTGTATATGTCTAACTATCTATCTATTTATCTATCTGTCTATGAATATATCTATCTATCTGCCTTTCTATTAATCTATCTTTTATCTATCTATCTATTTGTATATATATCTATCTATCTATTTGTCTGTCTGTCTGTTAGTCTATTTGTCTATCTGTCTATCTATATATCTAGCTATCTGTTGATCTGTCTATCTAGATTTTGACTATCTGTATATGTGTATATCTATCTATCTATGTATCTATTTATTTGTCTATCTATCTATCTATCTAGGTGTCTCTCTCACTCAATGTATATATGTGTATCTGTCTACTATATATGTGTATCTATCTTTCTAGTCTATTTGAAAATCTATCTATTTTATATTTTTGTCTATTTGTCTTCTATCTATATGTGTAACTGTCTGTTTGTCTATCAATCTATCTATCCGTCCATTTTTATATCTGTCTATCTATCTATCAATCTATTTGTCTATCTATCTATCTATCTATCTTTATATCTATTTTTGTTTCTACGTATTTATCTTTCAATCTATCAATCTGTCCATCTGTCTACCTATCTATCTATCTATCATTCTATATATATGGACTCTTTGTCTATCTCTCTATCTTTATATCTATTTTGTAAGTTATATTTTTATCGATCTACTTGGCTATCTTTCTATCTAATTATCTGACTATCTTTGTATGTTTCTATTTGTCTATATGTCTATCTATCTATCTGTCTGTCTATCTATCTATTTTCCTATCTATTTATCTAACTATTTGTCTATCTGTCTATCTGACTATCAATCTATTTGTATTTATGTGTATTTATCTATCTGTTTATCTGTCTATCTATATATCTAACTATCTATCTATCTGTCAATATGCGTATAAGTCTATCTGTCTATCATTTTATTAGTCTATCATTCTATCTGTATATCCTTCTATCTATCATTCTATAAATAAATATATCTATTTATCATTCTATTCGTGTATCTAGTTATATGTTATATCAGTCTATATCTCAATCTATCTGTCTATCTGTCTATCTATTTATCTATCTATATGTCTATATATATCTCTTTATCTATCTATCTATCTATATAGTCTATCTGTCTATCTATATATCTGTCTATCGGTCTATCTATTTACTAGTTTATCTCTTTATCTATCTATTTGTATGTCTGTCTATATGTATATATGTATGTCTATCATATTATCTGTTTGTCTATTTATTTTCTGTCTATTTGTCAATCTATCTTCTAAATGTATGTGTGTCTATCTATTTCTCTATTTGTCTATCTATCTATTTTTCTATCCCTCTAACTAACAATCTATCTATCTTTATATCTTCCTATATATCTATCTATCTATTGATCTATATATCTCTCTATCTATCTATCTATCCATCTATCTATCTATATATTTGTCTGTCTATCTAT
>JAREIK010001368.1:68134-82904 GCA_029783825.1 Sapria himalayana
ATGTCTATCAGTTTATATGTCTTTCTATTAATCTATTAATCTATTTATCAGTCTTTCTAACAATATGTCTATCTCTTTATTTTTGTCTCTCTCTTTTGTCTATATGTCTATCTATCTATCTATCTTGCTTCTGTCTATGTGTCTATCTGTCTATGTGTCTACCTATCTATCTGTCTATCTTTCTATCAGTCTATTTATCTAATTGTTAAACTATATTTATATCAATCTTCTATTTGTCTGTCTATCTACGTGTCTATTTGTATATATGTATGTCTATCTATCAATTTGTCAATATATCTATCTATCTATCTATTTGTCTATTTATCATTAAATCTATCTGTCTATCTGTCTATCTGTCTATCTATATATCTAACTTTTTGTCTATCTATCTATCTTTCTCTCTGTCTATTTGTCTATTTAACTGTCTGTCTATCAGTCTATCTCTCTATCTCCCTATTTCACTATCTATTTAATGGTTTTTTTTATCTATCTACTTGTCTCTCTATCTATCTAATTATCTAACTATCTTTCTATCAATTTATTTGTATATATGTATATCTATCTGTTTATCTATCTATCTATCAATTTTTCTATTTTTCTATTTGTCTATCTATTTATCTATCTGTCTATTTGTCTATCTGTTTAATCATCTATTTTTCTGTCTATCTGTCTATCTATCTATATGTCTACCTATCTATCTATCTATATGTCTACCTATCTCACTCTTTATTTTTATGTCTCTCTATCAATCAATATATCTGTCTATCTGTATATCTGTCTATCTATATATTTGTCAATCTATCTTTGGTCTAACTGTCTATCTGTCTATTTGTCTATCTATTGATCTGCCTTTCTATATATTTATCTATCTATCTATTTATATTATTTATCTGTCTATCTATTTATATATCTATCTTTCTATCTGTCTATCTATCAATTGTATATCTATATATATGTATATCTGTCAATCAATCAATCTATCTATCTATATGTTAATATGTCTATCTATCGATTTATTTATTTATCTTTCTGTCTATCTAACTATCTGACTATCATTCTATCTATCTATATGTCTATTTGGCTATCTACCAATCATACTATCTGTATATCATTCTATTTGTCTATTAGTCTGTCTATCTTACTACTACTGATCTATTCATCAGTCTATATTTTTATCTGTCTATATGCCTATTTGTTATCTGTCTATCTGTCTATCTGTGAATCTAGTTATCTACCTATATGCCTCTCTATTTATTAGTCTATCTATTTATCTATCTGTTTAGCAATTTGTCTTTTTATCTATCAATCTATGTCTATATGACTTTCTATCAATTTATTTATTTGTCTCTATGTCTATCTATCTATCTGTCTATCTTTTTATGTGTCTATTTGTGTATCTGTGTATCAATCTATCTGCCTATATGTCTATTTGTCTATTTTTCTATTTGTCTATATGTCTATCCGTGAATCTAGCTATCTACCTATATGCCTATCTGTTTATTTAGTGTATCTATTTATCTGTCTTTTTTGGAATCTATCTTTTTATCTATCAGTCTATGTCTATATGACTTTCTATCAATAAATATATCTATCTATTTTTGTATCTATCTATCTATCTATCTGTATATCTATCTATATAGCTATCTATCTATATATTGGTCTATATTTCTATCTATTTATATGTCTATCTATCTATCTATCTGTATATATATTTATCTATCTATATGTCTATCTTTCTATATGGTATATCTATATATATATCTATCTATATATCTATCTATCAATATATCTGTCTATCTGTCTATTTGTCTATTTGTCTATCTCTTCATCTGTCTTCTGTATATTTATCCATCTATCTAACTATCTATCTATCTGGCTGGCTGTCTATATGTCTATGTGTCTATCTATCTATCTATCTTACTATCTGTCTATCTGTCTATATGTCTATCTGTCTTTCTGTCTATATGTCTATATATCTATCTATCTATCTGTATATCTATATATATCTTTTTCTATCTATATATCTATCTGTCTATCTGTCTATCTATTAGTATATCTATCTATCTTTCTTTCTATCTGTCTATATGTCTAACTCTGTATTTGTCTATATATCTATATGCTTATCTATCTATATTTCTATATTTCTATCTTTCTATCTATTTATCTATCTATATGACTATCTATCTATCTATCTATATGGTCTATCTATATATATGTCTGTCTATTTATCTATCTGTCTGTCTGTCTGGCTATCTATTTGTCTATCTATCCATCCGTCTATCTGTATATTTGAATATCAGTATATCTCTATATCTATCTTCTATCGATCTAACTATCTATCTTTCTATCTGTCTATCTGAGTTTCTATTTTATTGTCTTCTGTATATCTATCTATCTATCAATTTATATGTGTAATTATCTTTCTTCACATCTATCTATTATTCTATCTTTCAATTTAACTATCTATCTATTTATATAGTTATGTAATTGTCTAACTTCCTATTTGTCTATTTTTCTATCTTTCTATCTAACTAACTAACTATCTGTCTATATGTCTATCTGTCTTTCTGTCTATATGTCTGTCTATCTATCTATCTGTATATCTATATATATGTCTTTCTATCTATATATCTATCTGTCTATCTGTCTATCTATCTGTCTATCTATCTGTATATCTATATATCTATTAGTATATCTATCTGTCTATCTTTCTATCTGTCTATATGTCTAACTCTCTATTTGTCTATCTATCTATATGCTTATCTGTCTCTATTTTTATATTTCTATCTTTCTATCTATTTATCTATCTATATGACTATCTGTCTATCTATCTATGTATCTATATGGTCAATCTATATATATTCTATCTATCTATTTATCTATCAGTCTGTCTATCTGTCTGGCTATCTATTTGCCTATCTATTCATCCGTCTATCTATCTATTTGAATATCAGTATATCTCTATATCTATATTCTATCGATCTGACTATCTATCTTTCTATCTGTCTATCTGAGTTTCTATTTTATTGTCTTCTGTATATCTATCTATCTATCTATCAATTTATATGTGTAATTTGCGTTCTTCCCATCTATCTATTTTTCTATCTTTCAATTTAACTATCTATCTATCTATATAGTTATGTAATTGTCTAACTTCCTATTTGTCTATTTTTCTATCTTTCTATCTAACTATCTATCTATCTTTCTGTCTATATGTCTTTTGATTATCTGTCTAATTGTCTATCTATTTATCTATCTATATGTTTTTCGATCTATATATGTATTTGTCTGTCTATCTATCCATCTATATAACTATATATCTATTTGTCTATTTATCTATCTGACTATATGTATATCTGTTTATCTATCTATCTATTTATTTAACTACCTGTCTATCTATCTATTTGTTTACTTTTTTATATGCCTATATGTCTAACTGTTAATCTATCAATTTATCAATCTGTCTATCTATCAACCTTTATTTCTATCCATCTGTCTATCTGACTACCTGTTTATCTATTTCTCTATCTATCTATCTCTATATCTATTTATCTATCAATCAATCCATCTATCTATATGTTTATATGGATATCAACCAATCTATTTATCTATCTATCTATCTATCTGTCTACCAGTTTATCTATCTATCTATGCATATCTATCTATTAGTCTATATGTATATATGCCTTTTGTCGAACTATCAATCATTATATCTGTGTAAATCTCGATCTATCTATCTATCTACTGACAATCTATTTATCTATTTATTTTTGTCTATCTATCTTCTATCTATATATCTATCTATGTATCAGTCTTTCATCTATCTATTTATATATCTATCTGCCTACCAATTATTCAATCAATCAATAAATTTATCTATTTGTCTATATTTCTATTTTTCTATTTGTCAATTTGTCAATTTGTCTATCTGTATATCTGTCTATTTGTCTATCTATCTATATGTCTATCTATTTGTCTATCTATCTATGTATTTATCTATCTTTCTATATATCTTTCTATATGCCTATCTTTCTATCTGTCTATCTGTCTATCTATCTATCTATCTATATGATCTATATGTCTATCTCTCTATCTGTATATCTTTTTATCAAAATATCTCTTTATCTATCTACTTATCTATCTATCTATCTATCTATATATGTGACTATCTTTCTTCCTGTCAATTTGTGTATATGTCTGTGTCTATCTATCTATCTAATTGTCTATATGTTTATCTATTTATCTATCTATCAGTCTATATATCTATCTATCTTTGTGTCTATTTGTCTATCTAACTATCACTTTATCTGACTATCTTTAAATCTATCGATTTGTATATATGTATATCTATCTCTTTCTAAATGTCTATTTATATGTGTCTATCCTCTTCTCCCTATCTATTTATCTATATTTTTATATATCTATTCATCTATCTAGCTATATATCTATCTATCTGTCTATCTGTCTATCTGTCTGTCAATTTGTATATTTGTATGTCTGTATTTCTGTCTGTTTGTCTATTTATCTTTCTGTTTGTTTGTTTATCTGTCTTTCTATCTATCTTTTGTTTGTGTGTCTTCATGTCTATCTGTTTGTTTATCTATCTGTCAGCCTATCTATCTATCTATCTATTTGTCTTTATATATATATATATATATATATATATATATATATATATATATATATATATATCTCTATCTATATATCTCTCTATCTATCCATTTGTCTTTCTCTCTATATGCTTATCTATCTATCTGTCTATCTGTCTGTTTATCTTTCTATCTGCCTATCTGTCTATCTATAAATCTATCTATATGTCTATATGTCTATCTGTCTATATGTCTATCTATCTATCTGTCTATTTGTCTATTTGTCTATCTGTTTATCTATCTATCTGTATATCTATCTATTAGTCTATATGTCGATCTTTGTATTTGTCTATCTGTATATCTGTCTATCTGTCTATCTATTTATCTATCTAATTGTCTTTCTATCAATCTATTATTATGATCTATCTATCTATCTATTTATCAGTTTATCTATTTATCTATTTACATAACTATCTGTCTATCTATCTTATAACAAAAAAAAATCCAAAATAGCTAGTTAAAATTCCTAAGCAGTGGTTTTTCCGTCGCTAAAGTGGATATAACGATGGATTAATGAATAAACCTTTCCTAATCTAAAGTGTTTATCACAAAAATTAATGAGTAAATATATTCCCTAGCAAAATTAGTTAGAAAAAATTCCCTTGCTAAATTAGCGAGAAAAAAATTCCTAACTAAAATAGCGAGGAAAAATTTCCTATCTATCCAAAATTATTTTCACATTTTTAATTTTTACATAAAATTTAATTATAGATTTATAAATTTTTATATAAAATTTAATAAAAACATAAACTATAAATGATAATTTATAATTAACAAAAATTAAAATAAGTTAATAAATTATTCTGATACAATATTTTACATAGTTAAAATAAAAACATAACAAAAATTTATTACATCTTATTTATCAATATATCTAATGATAGTGCATAAAGTATAATCAATCCATGAAGTTAATCTTGCTTCCACTCCACCAGCACCTTCGGTCACCAACTTTCTACTGCAACAAAGCTGTCATAGTTGCGCTGTATCATATCTGATAAAAAATTTATTCACTTCTAAAAGCTTCATATGGGGAACATTGTGGTACCATGTATGTACGAAATTTAAACCAGTCAATCAAATCATAATAAATAAATAAAGTTATGTTTAGATAAATATATTATACTACAATATATATGTGCATATATACAATAATGTAGTAAAGCTTAGAAAAGCTCAGGTAAAATGATGCTTTGAGGTATTGTAGATAAAATGATGCTCAAGTAAAAGGATTGAATATATAATATTATAAATTTTATATCATATTTTCCATTATAATTTTTATAAATTTTACCCAAAACAAGCTGGATGTCTAAATTGAGAAATATATAGTTGGAAGATGAGAAATATAAACCAACCTCAGAGCTTATACTCTTCACGATGATGATAGATGAAGATGATGGACAATATTGGTAGACGATGATTGAGGATGCCAATGACGAAAATGGTGATGAACGATGATGGCGGTGAATGACGATGGATGGTGAATTCGCCATACACCATTACTATTATTGAATGGATGCTCTCGACAGGGGGATGCAAACATTGGATTTTCATTTTTTAATGTATTTCACTCAATATAGGAACGGGGTGCACTTGTGAAAGGATTGAATTTATACAATTATAAATTTTATATCATATTTTCTATTATGTTTCGAATCTATTTCAAAATTTTATATCAAAGTTTATATATTTACCTATTTATGTATTTATGTATTTTTGCATTTAGGTATATGTGTATTTATATATTTTTGTATTTATATATTTATATATTAATATATTTATAAATTTATATGTTTATACATATATATATACATATATTAATATGTACATATATTCACATATTTACATATTTACATATTTACATATTTACATATTTACATTTTTACATATATACACATAGACATATTTACAAATTTACATATTTAAATATTCACATATTTATGTATTTACATATTTAGATATTTACATATTTACATATTTAAATATTTAAATATTTAAATATTTAAATATTTATATATAAATCTTTAAATATCAATTTATTTTCATTTAGAAAATATGAAAAATTGAATTTTTATTATAATTCAAAATTTTTAAATTTTTTAGAAATTATTTTTATAAAAGATTCCTATAAGCATAAAATAGTTTGTTTACTTTAAATAATATAAAAATTTACTTGTTTATTCATTAATTCAGATATTTTCATAAATTTTTTTATTTAATCATACAATTATTTATTTTAGCTTTTTATTAGTAGTAATTTTTATGTAAGTTCATATATTAATTAAAATATCTTAAAAAAATATAATTAATTATTTACTATTTTTAATACAAATATTTAAATATCATAATTAAATATTTCAGAAAAATAATTTGTATAAATTTTTAAATATTTCATAATCATAAAAATATTTATTTTAGTCTTTATTAATATAAATTTTTATTCATATTTATATATTTTTGATATTATTTATTTATAATAACCTATTTTTATAATTATACGAATAGAATGTGTCTTTCAAGGATCGCTCATATAAAGACTATGGCATACGTACCATTAATATACAAAATTAAATAAAATATTAAAACAAATAATATAAAAAATTAAATCATTAAAGATTAGTGATGAAAATTATCCCCATCCCAAATAGCTAGTGAAAAATCCCTAGCTAAATGAATATATTTTGTGAAAAACAACGTTTAAGGAATAATCGCTTGCAATAAAATAAAAAATATTAAAAATAATTTCAGATAATTATTTAGAGATGGATTCTATCTCGATCTAATTAGCTAGGGTTATTTTATAGTTAAATTACCTACTTTTCTTTGCGTGGAATTTTCAAAAATATTAGCGACATAATATTACCAATCTAACATTTTTGTCGCTAATCCATCGCTTAATCAGTCACAAAAATCCCCACTTTTCTTTGCATGGAAATCTATGAAAAAATTAGCGACAAAATATTTTCAATCAAATATTTCCATCACTAATTAATGGCAAAATTTTAATTTAATGTAAAATCAAAAATCTCTTGTTATTCCCTAGATAATTCGTTGCTAATTATCTAAGGATTTTAACTCTAACTAAATATCCCTAGCTAAATTGAAATTTTTTTTAGTGTATATCTACTTGTCTATTTGTTTATTAATCTATCTATCTATCTTTATGTCTGTCTATCTATGAGTCTGTCTATCTATCTATCTGTCTATTTGTCTGTGTGTCTTTGTGTATATGTTTCTATCTATTTGTTTGTATATATGTATGTCTGTCTATTTGTGTGTCTATCTATTTATCTATCTATCTGTCTGTCTGTCTGTGTGTTTGTATGTATGTATGTCTATCTGTCTCTTTGTTTGTGTACCTATGTGTCTGTCTATCTTTCTGTTTATTTGCATGTCTGTTTGTCTATAAATTAATCTATATATCTATCTATCTAGATATTTATTTATTTATCTATCTATCTATTTAGCTATCTATCTATCGATATATCTTTCTATCTATCTAACTTATCTAACTATTTATTTAGCTAATAATCTACAAATCTTGATTTCTATCTATCTATCTATCTATATATCTGTCTATGTGTATATTTTTCTATCTGGCTATCTAGCTATTTATTTATCTATCTATTTATATATCTATCTCTCTCTCTATCTGATCTGTCTATCTATCTATCTATCTATAAATAAATTTATCTATCTATTTGTCTATCTATGTATATTCTATCTATCTATCTATATATATAATAATTTGCCTTTCTTTCTATCTATCTATATATCAATCTGTATATATATCTATCTACCTTTCTATCTATCTATCTGTCTATCTGTCTATCTATCTATCTATATGTCTATTTGTTTTCTATCTATCTATCTATCCATGTGTCTATCAATTTATCTGTCTATTTGTCCATCTGTCTATCTGTCCATCTATCTATCTGTCCATCTATCTATCTATCTACCTATCACTCAATCTATCTTTTTTTCTATCTGTATATTTTTCTATTTTTCTATCTATCTATATGTCTATTTGTTTACCTGTCTATCTTATCTATCTACTTGTCTATCTTTTTATAAGTTTATCTATCTATCTATCTATCTGTTTATCTATCTGTCTATCTATCTATTTATCTCTCTATTTGTCTTTTTATCTATCTATTTATCTTTTTATCTGTCTATCTATCTATCTATGTGTTTATATATATATATATATCTATTTGTCTATATGCTCTTTTTGTCTATTTGTTTATCTTTCTATCTGTCTATCTCTCTATCTATCTTTTGTTTATCGATTTATCTTTTTATCAATCTACTAGTATATATGTCTATATATGTATATGTCTATCTATCTATTTATATATTTGTCTATCTATCTATCTTTCTTTCTAAATGTCTATCATTCAATGTTTATACTCTATCTGCCTATCTATCTATCTATATGTTTGTATGTCTATTTATATATCTATTTATGTGTCTATGTAAATGTCTATCTATCTGTCTGTTTGTTTGTCTATGTGTCTATTTATGTGTCTGTCTGTCTGTCTATCTGTGTGTCTGTCTATGTGTGTGTGTGTGTGTGTATGTCTATAATGTGTGTGTCTGTCTGATTGTCTATATATCTATGTCTCTTTGTCTATGTGTATGTGTGTCTATCAATCTGTTAGTCTATATGTCAATATGCCTATCTATCTATCTGACAATCTGTCTATCTGTATATTTGTATATCTGGCTAAATACTTATCTATCTATATGTCTATCAGATTATATATTAATCTATCTATCTGTCTATTTGTCAATCTATCAAACTGTCGATCTGTCTATCTATCTGTCTATATTTGTATATGTCTTTCTGTCAATCTATCAATATGACAATCTATCTATCTATTTATATGTGTATCTGTCTATCTATCTATATATCTATCTATCTATTTATATGTCCATATGTCTATCAGTCAGTTTATATATCAAGCTGTCTATCTATCTATATGTTTATCTAAATATTTTTTTATCTATATATGTATATATTAGTGTATCTATCTATCTATTTGCCTGTCTGTCAGTATATTTGTATTTATATATGTCTGTTTGTCTCTTTGTTTGTGTACCTATGTGTTTATGTATCTTTCTATCTATTTGTATGTCTGTTTGTCTATAAATAAATCTTTATATCTATCTATCTATCTAGCTAGCTATTTATCTATCTATCTATCTATCTATCTTATCTAATTATCTATTTATATACCATTCTACCTATCTGGCTTTTTATCTATATATTTATATATCTATTTTTGTGTCTATTTGCCTATCAGGCTTTCTAGCTATCTATTTATCTATCTATTTATCTCCCTAACTATCTCTCTATCTACACTATTTATATATCAATCTTTAAATAGATTTATCAGCCTATTTGTCTATCTATGCATATTTATATATATATATATATATATATATATATATATATATATGTGTGTGTGTGTGTGTGTGTGTGTGTGTGTGTGTCTATCTATCTATTTGTATATATCTATCTATCTTTATCTCAATCTGTCTATCTGACTATCTGTCTATCTATCTTTTATCTATCTATCTATCTATCTGTCAATCTTTGTGTCTATCTATTTATCTATCTATCTGTCCATTTATCTATCTATCTGTCTGTCCATCTATCTATCAATCAATCAATCTATCTATCTTTTTATCTGTATATTTATCTATTTGACTATGTATCTATATGTCTATTTGTCTATCTATCTATATATCTATCTGTCTATCTTTTTATAAGTCTATTTGTATATCTATCAATCTGTTTATTTGCCTATCTGTCTATCTATCTATATGTTTATCTATTTATTTGTCTATTTATCTATCTGTCTATCTTTTTATCTGTTTATCTATCTATCTATATTATCAATCAATCAATCTATCTATCTATATATTTATCTATGTGTCAATCTATATATCTATCTATCTGCCCAACTATCCATTTGTCTATATGGTCTATCATTCTATCTTTCTATCTATCTATTTGTTAAATGGTTTATATTTTTTTTATCTACTAGTCTATATGTCTATGTATCTATATATCTATATATCTATTTGTATATTTGTCTATCTATCTGTCTATCTATCTATCTTTCTTTCTAAATGTCTATCTCTCTATGTTTATCATATATCAACCTAACTATCTATCTATCTATAAGTCTATATGTCTATCTATATATTTGTTTGTGTGTCTGTGTGTTTGCCTATATATTTGTATGTCTGTGTGTCTATGTGTCTATTTATGTGTTTGTTTATCTGTCTGTCTATATGTGTGTATGTCTATGTGTGTTAGAGTGTATCTATCTATGTGTCTATCTTTTTACTTTCTATGTGTGTGTGTGTGTTTCTGTCTGTCTGACTATGTGTCTGTCTGTCTAACTGTCTATATATCAATGTGTTTAAGTGTCTATCTATCTGTGTGTATATGTATCTATCTATCTGTCAATCTATATGTCAATATGTCTATCTCTCCATCTGACTATCTATCTATTTATCTATCTATCTGTATATCTGGCTATATACCTACCTACCTATCTGTCTATTAGTATATATATTAATCTATCTATCTGTCTATCTGTTTATCTGTATATCAGTCTATATTTCTATTTGTCTTTCTGTCAATCTGTCAATATGACAATCTATCCATCTATTTATATATGTATTTATCTATCTATTTATCTATCCATCTATCTATCTATATGTCCAACTGTCTATCTGTCACTTTATCTATCTATCTGTGTATCTATCCGTCTATCTATCTATTTGCCTATATGAATATTTGTCTATCTGTATATATATCTATCAATCTATTTGTCGATATGTCTATCTGTCTATCTGTATATTTGTCTATCTATGTATATATTTATCTATCTATCTATTTATATTTCTATTTGTGTATATGATCTATCTGTCTATCTATTTATCTTTTTATTATTTTATCTCTTTAACCTTCTACAAAAATTATGTCTATCTATCTATTTATATATCTACAAGACTATTTGTTTATCTATCTATCTATCTGTTTTTCTATCTGTTTGTCTATATATTTGTCTGTCAATTTGTCTATATATCTATGTTTCTATGTTTCTATCTATTTGTATGTATGTCTATCTATTTGTCTGTTTGTGTGTCTATCTATTTATCTATCTATCTATGTGTGTGTGTCTATCTGTCTATGTGTTTGTATGTATGCCTATCTATCATTCTATCTGTGTATCTATGTGTCTATATATCTTTTTGCTTGTTTATATGTCTGTTTGTCTATTAATCAATATATATATCTATTTATTTATCTATCTATATATCTACCTATCTATATATCGATTGATATATCTATATATTTATCTAAAATATATATTTATCTATTTATCTTATCTAAGTATCTATTTACCAATCTACATATCTAGAATTCTATCTATCTATATATCTATCTATGTGTCTATTTGCCTATCTAGCTTTCAAGCAATCTATTTTTCTATCTATCTATCTCTTTATCTATCTCGATATCTAATCAATATATCTATCTATCTATCTATAAATAAATTTATCTATCTATTTTTCTATCTATCTATCTTTTATCTATATATCTATCTATCTTTCTATCGATGTGTCTATCTATCTATCTATCTGTCTATCTATCTTGTTGTCAATATTTCTATCTATCTTTCTGTCTATCTGTCTGTCTATCTAGCTGACTATCTGTCTATCTATATATTTGATTATCAGTCTATCTTTCTATATGTTTATCTATCTTCTATCTATCAATTTGTCAATCAATCAATCTATCTATCTATCTATCTTTCTGTCTATAACACAATCTATATATTTTTCTATCAGTATATCTATCTATATACTATCTGTCTATCTATCTGTCTATCTATCTGTCTATCTATCTAGATGTCTATTTGTTAATCTGCCTATCTATTTATCTATCTATCTGACTATCTGTCTATATGTCTATTTGTCTATCTATCAATTTGTATAACTATTTATCTATCTATATGTCTATTTGTATATCTGTTTATCTATCAATCAATCTATCTATCTAAGTATCTATCTGTCTATCTATCTATTTATCTGTCTATGTATCTAAATGTATATTTGTCAATCTGTCTATCTATCACTCTATCTATATGGTCTATCTATCTATCTGTGTACCTTTCTATCTATCTGTGTACCTTTCTATCTATCTATCTGTCTATCTATCTATATGTTTATTTATTTATCTTTTTATCTATATACTAGTCTATATGTATATCTATATATTTGTATATTTATATTTCTATCTATCTATCTTTCTAAATATCTATCTCTCTACGTCTATCCTCGATCTGCCTATCTATCTGTCTATCTATCTTTCTATTTATATATTCTGACTGTGTCTATGTGTTTGTTTGTCAGTCTATCTATCTGTGTGTCTATTTATGTGTCTATGTGTGTGTCTATCTATGTGTGTTTGTGTGTCTGTCTATGTGTTTGTCTTTCTAATTATGTGTGTCTGTGTGTGTATGACTGTTCATGTGTCTGTCTGTCTGAGTGTTTATATGACTATGTGTCTATGTGTCTCTCTGTCTGTGTGTCTGTATGTCTATCTATATGTGAGTCAATCTATAATTTTGTCTGTCTGTCACTTTGTCCATATTTCTATCTATTAATCTATCAATCTATGTAGCTTTCTATCTATCGTTCGATATATTTACCTATCAATCATTCATTCATTCTATCTATCTATCTATATGCATATCTATCTATCTAGTTATATGTCTATCTATCTATCTATATATCAATCTATCTGTGTATTTGTTTATCTGTTTATATGTCTATTTGTCTATCTGCCTATTTGGCTATCTATCATCGGTTTATCTATCTATCTATCTATATGCCTAACTATCTATCTATATATGTATCTATCATTCTATTTGTCTATTTTTCAATCTATCTATCTGACTATATGGTCTATCTTTCAATCTGTCTTATGTCTATCTATATATCTATCAATCTGTTTATCTATGTATTTGTCTGTTTATTTGTCTATCTGTCTATCTATATATTTGTCTATCTGTCAATCTCTCTATCTATCTATATGTCTATCTATATATCTATCTATTTGTATATCTGTCTACAGTCTAATTATCTATTTGTGTATCTATCTATCTATCTATATCATTATATGTATATCTATCTATAAGTCTTCTATATATTTGTTTACCTGTCTATCTGATAATCAATTTATAAGTTTATTTTTGTATATCTGTCTTCAATCTATATGTCTAGATATCTATCTGTCCATCTATTTATCTATCTATTTTTCAATCTATCTAACTATCTATCTATCTATGTATTTGTATATCTGTCTATCTATATATCTATCTATCTATCTATATATCTATCTAAATATTTCACCATCTAGTCTATCGGTATATCAGTCTATCTATCAAGCTATCTACTTTTTCTTTCCATCTATCGATCCATATGGTCTATCTATCAAGCTATCTACTTTTTCTTTCCATCTATCGATCCATATGGTCTATCTATCTTTCTCTCAATCTGTCTATCTTTTTAGAAGGTTATCTATTTATCTATCTAATTGTCTATCTATTTATCTAATTATCTAACTCTCTTTCTATCTGTCTATTTGAGTATATATCTTTATGTCTAACCATGTATGTATATATCTATCTATATGTATATCTGGCTATCTATCTATTTGTCTATATGTCTATCTATCTATATGTCTTTCTTTCTAACTGTCTATCTTTCTTTCTGTCTATCTTTCTAAATTTTTATCTATTTATTTATCTATCTATGTATCAATCTATTTCTCTATATGTCTATCTATCTATCTGTCTAACTATCTATTTATCTATCTTTCTATCTATCTATCTGTCTATCTGTCTATCTGTCTATTTGTCTATCTGTCTATTTGTCTATATATCAATCTATCTGTGTAATTGTCTATCTTTCTATTTGTCTATCTATCAAACTGTGTATCTGTCTATCTTTCTATTGTCTATATATCAATCTGTATATCTATCTATTTGTATATATGTCAATCTATCTATATGGTCTATTTCTCTATCTCT
>JAREIK010001369.1:0-25000 GCA_029783825.1 Sapria himalayana
TTAAAATTTATAACCATATATATATATATATATATATATATATATATATGAAATATATTTTCATAATATCATATAAATTTTTAAATTTATGAAATAATATTATAAATTTATCCATAAACTCTAAATAATATGAAATGTTAAAAATTTTGTATCGATATACATTTATATAAGTTATTTATGGTTATATTAAATAATATGTTTTTAATTAATGTCATGATATGAAATTTTGATTACCAATTATTTGTTTTCATGGTTATTAGTAATATTTTTTTTCTTCATTTTTATAGCCATTAATATTTTTTTATTTCTGAAATTAATTTTATTAATTAATAAAAAATATTACAAAAATAACCATTAAAATTTCACTAACTATTAATCATAATTTTTTTTATTCATGAAATAATATCATTTATGGTTAAATAAAAATGTATTTAATTTCTTTAATATAAATTAATAAATTTTCATAATTTTATTTTAATTTTTAATTTTTGTCTGTTTTTTTTTTCTATATATTTACATACATTTTTTTTATTTGAGTATTCTTGTAATATAAATATTCTAGGGTAAGGCATTCAAGCACATAAACAATTTTTCATATCTTTGCGATCTCAAGTGTTTCAAGTCAATAACCAATACAAAGAATGTGGTCATTACACTGTTAAATGCTAAAATCTTCATAATAGTTTGGCGAACATTAAAAAATTTACTAGAAATTAGTTGTCTTCTTCTTGGATTCATGGCTTCATGGTTTTGGTTGCATTTTTATATTCGTCGACATGGCTAATCAAGGTTTCATATCAGGAACAAGTTAGAAGCACAATAATAGACTAGTGCATTCGTGTCACTAATAATAGCAGAGTAACTGTTAATAGAAAAGCAAGCGCATGTGAGTACTGATTCATCTCTCTCCAAACTCCTTGAAAGTTTTTTGCCTGTTTGTTGATTCTATTCCTCATCTTCTATTTACTGGTATTCTTCATTTCATGCTATACAATACTTTAAATCAAACATTGATCAGCTTAAGGTATGAATCATTTTTATGCGTTACATGTCTTATTCATCCCTATAACTATAACTACAATGAATCTATGCAATTTGGAGCTAATAGTTCAGAAAATGAGGCTAGATGGATTTGTTATCTGCTGAGTTTTGTATTAAAGGAGTTCTCAAATCTAGTAAAGGATTTTGAATCCATTTCTCATAGGAAATGGCCCCCCTTAAGGTATCTTACCAACAACATTTTTCTATATTTGTACTCTACTTGGACACATAGTGTTTCTTGTTCATCATTACCCTGTGATTTTATCTTCCCAGGTTGCATGTTTCAATGAGGTTGCATGTTCCATGAGATTCCATGCATATGCAATGACGTCCGAAGTGATTTCATGCTTTCTTTGGAAAATATTTGGTTGTCAGAATGGTAATATCTAGCCTTTTTTCCAACTCCTTAGCATGTTTTAAATGTGGGTGTAAATTTAATTTATGCTAAGAATTAGCACCAAACATTACAGGGTTGTGACTTTTCAAGGAAGCAAATGTGGACATATAGACAAATAGACAGACAAATAGATTGATAGATTAACAAATAGACATATAAACATATAGACTGATATACAGATAGAGAGATAGATAGATAGACTAATAGATTGATAGACATATGCAAAGATAGATAGATAGATAGATAGATAGATAGACATATAGATAGATAGATAGACAGACATATATATAGATAGACGAATTGATAGAAGATAGATAAACATATAAATAGATAGTTAGAAAGAAAGATAGATAGATAGATAGATAGACTAACAGATTGATAGATAGACAGATAGTTAGATAGACAAATAGATAGATAGCCAAATAGATAAAAAGATTGTAGAAAGATAGAGAGATATACATTAGTCATTTAGATAGATAGACAGATAGATAATAGATAGATAGACATATAGAAAAATAGAGTGATAGATAGATAGATAGATAAATAGATAGACAGATAGAGAGATAGACAAATAGACAGATAGAAAAATAGAAAGACAGATATATATATATATAAACAAATAGATAGAAAATAAAGAGACAGACAGACAGATAGAAAGACAAATAGATAGATATACAAATAGACAAATAGACTAATAGATAGATAGATATACATATAAACATATAGATAGATAGACAGATAGACAGATAGATATATAGACAGATATACAAACAAATAGATATATAGATAGATAGATAGACAGATATATATTTAAATCATAAAGAAGATAGACATATAAATAAATAGATAGATATACAGATATACAAATAGATAGATAGACAAACAGAAGATAGACAGATTGATATATAGATAGATAGACACATATACAAATAAATTGATAAACAGATAGACAAATAGACAAATAGATAGATAGACAGATTGACAAATAGACACATAGATAGATAAATAGATAAAAAATTAGATAGATAGATAGATAAAGAGATAGACAGACAGACATGTAGACTGCTAGACAATTAGACAAAAAGATTGATAGATAGAAAGACATATAGACATATAGAATGCTATATAGAAAGACAAATTGACATATAGAGAGATAGATAGATAAACTAATAAACAGATAGATAGATAGGAAAATAGCCAAATTCACAGATAAACATATAGATAGATTGATTGATTGATTGACTGATAAATAGATCGATATTAGTTAGATAAACAGATAGAGAGATAGAAAGATAGACAGATTATTAGATTGATAGATATACATATTTACATATAGATTTTAGTCATATAGATAGATAGATAGATAAGGAGATAGACAAATAGAAATATAGAATGATAGACAGAAAGACAAATTGGCAGATAGATAGATAGATAGATAAACTATTAAATAGTTAGATAAATAGGCAGATAGCCAGATTCACAAATAAACATTTAGACATATAGATAGACAGATAGATAGATATACAGATAAATAGATCGACATTAGTTAGATACACAGATAGAGAGATAGAAAGATAGACAGATTGATAGATTAATATATTGACATATAGACTAATAGATAGATTGATAGACATATATACAATTAGGTAGATAGCCAATAGATAGATAGAAGATTGATAAGAAGATAGATAGACAAATAGACAGATAGACATATAGACAGATAGATATATAGAAGACGAATAGACAGATAGATATTTAGATAGATAGATAGATAGATAGATAGACAGATAGATAGTTAGATAGATAGATATATAGATGATAGATAGACAGATAAACAAATAGAAATATCGACAAAAGATAGATAGATAAATATATAGATAGACTTATAAATAGATAGCTAGATAGATAGATTTATAGATAGACAAATATATACACAAATAGGCATATAGACAGATAGATAGAAAAATAATTAGATATATAGATAGATAGAGAAATATATATATATATATATATACACCATATAGATAGATAGATAGATATGTATTTAGACCATATAGATTGTTAGATAGATTTAAAGATAGACAGATAGATAGAATGATAGATAAATAGATAAATAGATAGATAGACAGATAAAAATATAGGTAGATTGACATAAAGACTTATAGACATATAGAATGATAGACAAAAAGTTCGATTGACAGATAGACATATAGATAGATAAACTAATAAATAGATTGACAAATCAGTAGATAGCCAGATTTACAGATAGACATATAGACATATTGACAGATAGATAGATAAATAGATCGATATTAGTCAGATAGACAGATAGAAAGATTTATAGATAGACAAATTGATAGATTGACAGATAGACATATTGAAATAAAGATTGATAGACAGATAGAAAGATTTATAGATAGACAAATTGATAGATTGACAGATAGACATATTGAAATAAAGATTGATAGAGAGATGGAAAAAGAGATATATAAACAGATAGACTGATAGACTGATACACATATAGACTGATAGACAGATAGAAAGAAATGTAGATCGAAAAATAGACTAACAGACAGATAGATAGATAGATTAACACATAGACAGATAGACAGATAGACAAATAGCCAGATAGACAAATAGACGGATAGAAAGATATACAAAAGACAAATAGTTAGATAGACAAATAGTCAAATAGATAGAAAGATAAATGATAGACAAATATAAAGATAGACATATAGACCATATAGAGATATATATAGATAGAGAGATAGTTTGATAGAGAGATCAATAGATAAATAGATAGATCTATAGATATATAGATATATAGATAGACAGATAAACAAATAGACCTATAGATAGATAAACAAATTGATAGGTAGATAGATAAATTGATAGATAGACAAACAGATAGAAAGACAGACAGAAAGATAGTTAGATAGACATATACACAAATAGACAGATAGAAAGCGAGTCACTTTGAAAAATAAACAGATAGATAAGTAGATTGATAAAAAGATAAACTGATAAATAGATATACATATAGAGAGATAGACAGATAGAAAATATAATAGATAGACTGAAAGAAAAATAGATAGATAGATAGTCATATAGACAGATAGAGAGATAGATAGATAGATAGATAGATAGACAAATAAACAGAAAAACAGAAAGATAGATAGATATATAATTAGATATACAGATAGATAGATAGATAGATAGACAGATACATAGATATGCCGATAGACAGATAGATAGATATATAGATAGATAGATAGACATATACACAAATAGATAGATAGAAAGATAGTCTGATAGATAGATAGATAGATAAAGACAAGTAGATAGATAAATAGATAAACTTATAAATAGATAGATTGATAGAAAGATAGACATATCGACCATATAGACAGATAAATAGACATATAGATAGATATACAGATGGAGAGATAAACAGATAGACAGATGGATAGATAGACAGATATATAGATAGACAGATAAACAAAAGATAGATCGACGAAAATAAATTTATTGACAGATTCTAAGATAAATAGATAGACATATAGACAGATATATAGTTGTTAGATAGACAAATAGATTGATTGAGAGATAGACAAATAGATAGATAGACAGATAGATAGATTGCCAGATAAATAAATAGACAGATAGATAGATAGGTAGATAGATAGATAGACAGACAGATAAATAGGGTGATAGGTAGATAGATATCCAAAAAGTAATATAGCCAAATAGTCATATAGACAGATATATAGATACACTGAAAGGTAGATAGATAGATAGATAGATCAATCAATAAATAGATAGATCTATCAATATATAGATAAATAGATAGCTAGATAGTTAGATAGCTAGATAGCTAGATACCCAGATAGATAAAAAGATAGATAGATGGACAGACAGACAAACAAGAAAAATGTTAGAGAGATCGATAGATAGAGAGACACACAGAAAATAGACAAACAGACACAAACACACACAGGCACACACACACACAGACAATTACATAGACACAGACAGATAAAAAAACAAACACAGCCAAAATATATAGATAGATAGACAGATAGACAGATAGATAGATAGATAGATAGATATGCATATGCATATATAGGATAGATGCAAAAAGATAGACATTTAGATATATAGATAGATAGATAAAAAGACATATAGACAATTAGATTGAAAGACATATAGAAAGAAAGATAGATAGATAGAAAATTAGATGGATAAAGATATAAAGTGATAAGCAGATAGACATATATACATAAAGATCATATAGATATATTGATAGATAGATATATAGATATAAAGACATATAGTAAGATAGAAAGATAAATGATACACAAATAGACCGAAAGTTAGATAAGCAGATAGATAGATAGATAGATAGATAGATAGATAGACAGATAGAAAGATAGATAGATAGACAGATAGATAGATAGATAGATAGATAGACAAATAGACAGATAGACAGATAGACAGATAGACAAATAGATAGATAGAAAGACAGATAAATTATTAGATAGACATTTAGATAGATAGATAGATAGGCAGATAGACAAATAGATATATAGACAAAAAGACAGAAAGTCACATTGACAGATAGATAGATAGTTAGATTTAAAGTTGGATAGATAGATAGTTAGATAGATATATAAACAGATAGATAGAAAAACATAGAAATAGATAGACACACATACAAACATAAGACATATTGACAGATAGATAGAAAGATAAATAGATAAACAAACAAATAGACATACAAACAGATATACAAATAGAGATCCAGATAAGTAGATAGAAAAAAAGATACATGGATAAATAGATAGACAAATATATTAATAGATAGATAAACCACATAAATAGATAGAGAGATAAACATATATATAGATAGACAAATAGATAGATAGATAGATAGATAGATAGATAAAAAGATAGATAAATCGATAGAGAGATTGACATATTGACAGATAGACAAATAAACAAATAGACAAATAGAAAAATAGACATATAGATTGATAGACATATACACAAATAGAAAGATAGAAAGAAAGTCACTTTGATAGCTAGACAAATAGACAAGTAGATAGATAAAGAAATAAACTGATATATAAATAGATAGATAGAGAGATAGATAGACCTTATAGATAGATCGACATATATACAAATAGATAGATAAACAATTTGACAGATAGACAGATAGATAGACAGATACACAGATAAATAGATAGATAGAGAGATAGATATCTATAAAGATAGATAGATAAAAAGGTAGACAAATAGATAGATAGATAGATAGACATAAATGCAAATAGACATATAGTCAAATATACAGATAGTTAGAAAGACAGATAGATAGATACATAGATAGACAAAAAAACATATACACAAATAGATAAATAGAAAAAAAAGATAATTAGATACATAGATAGACAAGTGATAGATAAATAGATAAATCATTAAAAATATAGATAGATAGAGAGAATGATATATCGACCATATAGATAGATAGAGAGATAGACAAATAGACAGATAGACAGATAGATAGATAAACTGATGTACATATAGACAAATAGAGAAATAGACTGAATAATAGATAGATAGATAGATATATAGATAAACAGATAGACATATTGTAAGATATATATATATATATATATATATATATATATATATACAGATATACATATATACAGATAGACGGATAGATAGATAGATAGATAGACAGTTAGATAGATAGAAAAATAGATAGATAGATAGACATATAAACAAATGGACATACAGATAGATAGATAGATAGAATTATTAATAGAATGCAGATATACAAAAATAAACATATAGATAGATTATCAAATAGATAGATAGACAGAAAAAGAGATAGAAGACAAATAGATAGATATACATATTGTTATATATATAGATTGATAGATATATAAATAGTAAAATAGTTAAATAGACACATATATAGATATACAAATAGATAGATATAAAGATGGAGAGATAGATAGATAGACAGATCAACAGATAAACAAATATACAGATAGATAGATAGTCAATTAGACAGTTAGATTTATAAATACACAGATAGACAGATATATAGATAGATAGAAACAGAGTGAAAGATAAACAGATAGTCAGATAGACAAATAAGCAAATAGACAAATTAGAAAGAGAAATACATATACAGATAGATAGTTAGGCATATAGATAGATAGACAGAGTGATAAATAAATAGAAAGATAGATAGCTAGATATGTAGATAGACCTATAAAAATATACACAGATAGATAGATAGATAGATATATAAACAAATAACTAGATCGATAGATAGGAAGATAGATAGATAGATAGAAACATAGATAGGTAGATAGATAGATAGATAAATGTAAATAAAGTCATACAGACAAAGAGATAGATAGACTGACAAATATATAGAGACATAGACACAGACAAAAAGACACGTAGACACATAAACATATAAATAGTCAAACAAACCGACACATAGATAGACAGACAGACACGAACTCACATAGATAGACAATCAGAAAGATAGACACCTAGATAGTCACACAAACACACATAGATAGAGACAACTAGACAAATAGACAAACACATAGACAGACACATAGACACATAGATAGACAGAAAAATAGACAGATACACAGACACAGACACACAGACAGATAGATAGAAAAAAATACAGACAGATAGATAGAAAGAAATATAGACAGATAGATAGAGAGATAGGCAGATAGAGGATAGACATAGAGAGATAAACATTTAGAGAGATAGATAGATATACAGATATATAAATATAGAAATAGAAGGATAGACATATAGATAGATAGACATATGGACTAGAAGTTAGATAAAAAGATAAAATGATAAACAGATAGACATATATAGAAATAGAAAGATAGTCAGATAGATAGATAGAGATATAGACAATATAGACAGATGGATAGATAGATAGGTAGTAGATTTACTATAGACACATAGACAGATATATAGACAGACAGAGAGATCGATTGATAGATAAATAAATAGATAGACATATAGACAAATAGACTAATAGACATATAGATAGGTATATAGATAGATATATAGATAAACAAATAGACAGATAAACAGATAGAGAGATAGAGAGATAGATAGATAGACAATTGACATATATATAGATAGATAGATAGATAGACTGATAGACAGATAGATATATAGATAGATAGACACGTAGACATATAGATAGATACACAGATAGATAGATAGTATATAGATAGATGTACATATAGAAATATCGACAGATTGAGTATAGACAATTAGAGAGATGGTGAGATAGATAGACAGATAGACAGATAGATAGCTAGACAGATAGACAGATAGACAGATCAATAGATAGATAGAAGACAGATAGACATATAGATAGATAGATAGTCAGATAGAAAGATAGAAAGATAGAAAGATAGAAAGATAGAGAGATAGTCAGATAGAAAGAGAGATAGATAGACAGAAATATAGATAGATATATTAAAAAATAGACAGAAAGATAGATATATAGATAGATAGATAGATAGACACATAGAAAGATAGATAGATAGATAGACTAATAGACATAAATTTATTTACAGATAGATAGATTGATAGATCAGATAAAGGGATAGATAGACAGTTAGATAGATAGATAAACAGATAGCTAGATAACCATATAGGAAAATAGATACATAGATAGATTTATAGATAGATTGATTGATTGATAGCAAGATATGCAGATAGATAGATAGATATATCGATCGATATATATATATATATATAAAGATAGATAACTAGAGAGATAGATAGATAGATATATAGATTGTTTGACAGACAAACAGACATACATACACATAGACAAAAAGTTAGATAGACTCATAGATACACAGATAGACAGACATACATACATACACACAGACATACTGATTGACAGACAAAGAGATATATAGATAGATAGATAGATAGACACAGACAAATAGACAGATATACATACATACAAAGAAATAGAAACATAGACACACAAACACAATGGTAGACAGACTAATAGACAAACATACAGACACATATATAGATAGATAGACAGACTGACAGATAGATAGATAAACAAATTTAAATGTAGATAGATAGATAGATAAACATATAGATATTTAGATAGATAAATAAATAAATTGATAATCAGATAAATGGATAGATAGATAGACCATAAACACAAATAGAATGATAAATAGATTGATATATAGATAGACAGATAAATAGATACATAGATTGAGAGATAGATAGATCGACAGATAGACAGATAGATAGAAACACACAAAGATTAATTTTTATATAGATAGATAGATAAATAAATAAATAGATTAATAGATAGATAGATAGACAGATAGACAGATGGACAGATAGATAAATAGATAGATAGATAGACAGATACACAGAAAGATAGATTATCATATTGACAAATTGACAGAATGACATATCGAAATATAGATTAATAAATAGATTGATTGATTGATTAATAGTGAGATTAATAGATAAACGAATAGACAAATAGATAGATATATAGATAGATAGGTATATAGCCAGATATACAGTTAGGCAGATAGACAGATAGTCAAATAGATAGATAGACATATTGTCATATAGCCTGACATATAGATAGACACACATGCACACAGACAGAGAAACACATAGACACATAGACATATAGATAGTCAAATAGACACACACACACACATAGAGAAAGATAGAAAGATAGACACATAGTTAGACACACACACATAGACAGACACACAGACAGATACACAAACAAACACATAGATAGAGACACATAGAAACTAGACAGACAACTTAACTGAAAAACACACAGACACACAGACAGATATATAGACAGATGGACAGACATATATATAGATAGATTAATAGCTAGATATGTAAATAGAGGATAAACATGGAGAGATAGACATTTAGAAAGAAAAAAGATAGATAGATAGACATATAGATCTATCTATAGATAAAAAGATAAACTGATAAAAAAATAGATAGATAGATAAATATAAAGATAGAAAGATAGACACATAGACCATATAGACAAATGGATAGATAGATAGATAGATTAATAGACAAATAAACAAATAGACACATAGACAGATATATAGATAGATAGATAGTCAGATAAACAGATAGATAGATAGATAGATAGATAGATAGATAGATAAATATATAGATATATAGATAGAAATATAGACATATAGACAAATAGGCAAATAGATAGAGAGATAGACTGATAGACTGATAAACAGATTGATAGATAGACAGATAGACTTGTATAAAGATAGATAGATAGATAGATAGATAGACAAATAAACATATAATTAGATGGACAGATAGATAAATATACACATAGAAACATAGATAAATTGAGTGATAGATAGACAGATGGATAGACAGATGGACAGATAGACAGATGGACAGACAGACAGATAGATAAATAGACATATAGACAGATAGATTTATAGATAAAAGACATATAGACATATAGATAGATAGGAAGATAGTTAGATAGTTATATAGACAGATAGTCTGATAGTCAGATATGCAGATAGATAGATAGAAAGAAAGATAGATAGATATATAGACAGATAGACAGATTGATACAAAGATAGTTACATAGATAGATAGACTATAGATAAATAGATAAATAGACAGATAAATTTATTTAATGATAGACAGATAGACAAATCAAATAGAGAGATCGATAGGCAATTAGATAGATAAATAAATTGCTAGATAGCCAGATAGGAAAATAGACAGATAGAATGATATATATATATATAGATAAATAGATAGAAAGCCAGATAGGTAGATTGGTAGATAGATATATAGATAGTTAGATAGTTAGATAAGTTTGATAGATAGATAGATATATAGCTAAATAAATAGATATATCGATCGATATATAGATAGATAGATAAATAGCTAGATACACACACACACACATAGATATATAGATTGATTGACAGACAAATAGACATAAAAATAGATAGAAAGACACATAGACACATAGACAGCTAGACAGACAAACATACATATATACAAACACACAGACAAATAGACAGATTGATAGATAGAGACTCAAACAGATAGACAAACATACATACATACAACTAGATATAAACACAGACACACAGGCAAACAAACATATATACAGACAGATAGACACATAGATACACATACATACAGATAGATAGATTGATAAAAAAATAGACATTTGATAGACACTACAAAAAATGTCGATTTTGCTAGGAAAATTTAGTTAAGAAAAAAAATCCTTAGCTAATTAGCAAAGGATTAGCTAGGAATAACAAGAGATTTTTGATTTTACTAAAGTTGTCAACCGGGTCAGGCCTGCTTTGCCTAGCACGAGGCACGACATGATTCGGCCATGCCTAGGTAGCCCGTCATGGGAATTTTTTGTGCCCGGGCCTGTGCTCTAGCTCGTGCCGTGCCCGACCATGGCACCAATCGTGTCGTGCCATGATGAGGCCAACCGGGCCTCGTGTTGTGCCTGACTCGGTAAGGTTCCATGGCCCTTGGCATGACATGTCGGCTCGATCCACCTGCACCCCAACGATAGTGCCATACAGATCAGGAAAATGCACGACACGGGATGAATCCACTCTGACCCAACTCGCGGTCCCTCACGACCCGAATCCCCCCCCCCCCCCTTTCCACCCCCTCCAAACGGTTAAAAAAATAAAATTTGAATATTAGCCATTAGATTTCACCTCCAATGGCTAGGAGGTAGAATCCGACTGACCACATGATTCTTCCCCCTAAATATCAATAAAAAATTAAAAAAACATAAAAATTACTTTTTTAAAAAAATATTCTTTCCTTTAATCTATAAACCCTCCCCCCCACCTCTCTATAAATTTTATGTTTTTCATTATTATTTATTTTAACTCTCTCAAAGATCTTACTTTTCTCTCTATCGGGACTTGGGATTTCATCATTCGGCTCAGCTTTTCGAGACTCACAACTTTGGTTTGAAAGTTTGAACTGGACTTCGGTGTACCGTGCACGTGATCTACCTCACTACTTTACGGGTATTTGAATTTTTGTTTAGTATTGAACTATAACTTTTAACTTAAAATTATAATTTAAAAAATTAAGAATTTTTGTTTACCCTCTCTCTAGTCTCTCTCTCTCTCTCTCTCTAATCTAAATATCTAAAATCAATCATCTTGGCTCTACCTCCTGTTTAACAAAAATCCAAAAAAATTACTAATACTAATGAAACATATTTAAATTTAGAAAATAAAAATCTTACACAGAGGTCAGAGGCTGCTGAAACTTTGGTTTCTTAAGTCGTCTCAACCCAAACATCTAAAAATAAAAAAACTAGGAGGACTTTTGTAGTTTGAACTCATTTTAATATAATAAAACAAAAAATATTTGGGGTTAGGAAAAAAAAATGGCACAGTGTAATTATTGTATCAAAAATTTAATATGTAAGAGTTCTTTTTTGGATTAGAAACCTTAAGAGGCATGCCGAATTATGCACCAAAAAATATGGTGCATTAGATCCTAGACAAACCCAACTTAGCACTACATTTTTTGAGACTAGATCGAGTTCAATCTCAAAGTTTATTTCCTTCATATATCACAGCGAGTTGGGTAGGGAAGGTATGACCAAACCTATCACATTGATGGGTCTTCTGATCAGATTTTCGGAAGATCCAATGGTAGTAAGCATCATGTAGAGATATTTTCAGCCTGTTTATCATAGGATTCCTATGTCTACATCTAGGAATGACATACTAAAATTTTATAAGTTAGAAAAATAAAAAATAATTAATGAATTTATGGCATATAGTGAAGTGGTGTCCATGATGTCCGATATCTAGACAAGTCATGATGAATCATCTTATGCATGTCTCACCAGCCACTATGTAGATTTTAGGATAATGAATAGAATCTTTAGAGGATATAATGAATAATTAATAAAAAAATTTTAGGATTCTCTAAGATTCTCCATCCTCATGATGGCCCGACCATTTTTGAGTGTATGATAAAAATCTTTAGAGAATCTAAAACTCAAAATAAAATCTTTAGTATCATATTCGATAACATATCTAATAATGGAGTAGCGATTAATATGTTTGTTAGGAATATTAGAGACCCACTATTATGAATGATTTTTCATGTCAGATACATGTGTCATGTGATTAACCTGATTGTACAAGCGGGTATGAAGGTGTGTTCTCCCACATTGGATAATATATGTAATGCACTAAAATATATTCACACTCCTCGTAGACAATAGGAGTTTGGTAGTCTCTGTTTGTCTATGAATCTTAAGAAGAAGAAATTCCACATGATTTTAATTTTTGTTGTCTCACGATCACGGACACCATTGATGATTTGTGTTATTCTTGATTTTGATATTTTATTTTATAATGATTGTATGCTTTTTTATATACGTTATGTTGTATTTGCTTTTGTTCGGTATATATTGCATATTAGCTGATTTGACATTTGGTTTACTTTTATTTTTGTGACTTTGTAATTTTGTTAATGAAATTTTTTGTTTAATTTATTTTTGTGTTTAAATTTTTCATTAAAAACTCTATAATTTAATTCTAATAAAATATTAATCTAAATTTATTTAAAAATAATAAAAAAAATTTAACCTTTTTAAATATTGTATATTCAACAATTTTTAAGTTACAAATTTAAAATGTTTAAACATTATCTATATATATTATATATTTTATAAATAGTTTAATACAAAAATTCAAATATTTAAAAAAAATTATTTTTTTAAAACAGACATGTACGGGCTTGTTTTGGCCAGTACGGGTCTGACCCGGCACGGTACATTTACCGTAGGACCGGCCAGCCATGTCGGGCCTGGCTTGAATAAACCATGCCGGGCCAGGTATGATACGATACAGTAACCATATCGTGCCTGGCCTGGCACGAAAGCACGATCGTGCTCACAAAAAATAGACTGGCCTGGCCCGATACGTCCCGTTTGATACCTCTAGATTTTACATTAAATTATAATTATGCGATGGATTAGCGACGAAAAAGTTCGATTGAAAATATTCCTTCGCTAATATCTTTGTAGATTTCCACTCAAAGAAAAGTAGGAAATTTTGTGATTGATTTATCAATGGATTAGCGAGGGATTAGCGATAGAAAAGTTCGATTCAAAATAATCTTTCGCTAATATTTTCGAAAATTTAGTGCAAAGAAAAGATGAGAATTTAATGACGGAATATCCCTAGCTAATTAGATCGAAACAAAATCCATCGCTAAATAATTATCTAAATTTTTTTTTTACTATTTTATATTTTATTGCAAGCGGTTATTCCTTTAATTTTATTTTTCACAAAATATATCCATTTAGCTATGGATTTTTCCCTAGCTATTTAGGCTGGGTATAATTTTTATCACTAATCTTTAATGATTTAATTTTTTTTATATATTATTTGTTTTAAGATTTTCTTTAATTTTGTATATTAAAGGTACGTATGCCATGGTCTATAGATGAGTCATCCTTGAAAGACACATTCTCCTCGTATAATTATAAAAATAGGTTATTATATATAAATAATTTCAAAAATATATAAATACGAATACAAATTTATAATAATAAAGACTAAAATAACTAGTTTTATGATTATAAAATATTTAAAAATGTATTCAAAAAATTTTTTCTCAAATATTTAATAATGATATTTAAATATTTGTATTAAAAACATTAAATAATTAATTATATAATTATAATATTTTTAAAGATATTTTAAAATATTTGAACATACATAAAATTTATTACTAATAAAAAGTTATAATAAATAATTGTATGATTAATAAAAATATTTATGAAAATATCTGAATTAATGAATAAACAAGTAAATAATTATATTATTTAAACTAAAAGAATTATTGTATGCTTATAGAAATCTTTAAAAAAAATAATTACTAAAAGATTTAAAAATTTTGAATTATAAAAAAAAATTCAAATTTTTCATATTTTTTAAAAGAAAATAAATTGAAATTTAAAGATTAATATGTAAATATTTAAATATGTAAAAATGTAAATATGTAAATATGTAAATATGTAAATAAGTAAATTTGTAAATATGTTTATATGTATATATGTAAAAATGTAAATATGTAAAAATGTAAATATGTAAAAATGTAAAAATGTAAAAATGTAAAAATGTAACAATGTAAAAATGTAACAATGTAAAAATGTAAAAATGTAAATATGTAAATATGTAAATATTTAAAATATAAAATGTAAATATGTAAAATATTTAAATATGTGAATATATGTGAATATGTGTTAATATGTGAATATATGTTAATATGTGAATATATGTTAATATGTGAATATATGTAAATATGTGAATATGTACACACACACACACACACACACATAATTACATAAATACATAAATAGGTAAATATATAAACTTTGATATAAAATTTTGAAATAGATTAGAAACATAATGGAAAATGTGATATAAATTTATAATGGTATATATTCAAATCTTTCACAAGTGCACCCATTCCTATATTGGGTGAAATACATTAAAAAATAAAAATCCAATATTTTCACACCCTAGCCGAGAGCACCCGTTTGATAGTAGTAATGGTGTAGTGTGAATTAACCATCCATCATCATTCACCGCCATCATCATTCATCACCTTTGTCATCATCGGCATTTTCAATCATTGTCCGCCATCATTGTCCATCATCGGCATTTTCAATCATTGTCCGCCATCATTGTCCATCATCTTCATCTATCATAATCGTGGAGGAGTATAAGCTCTGAGGTTGGTTTATATTTCTCATCTTCCAACTATATATTTCTCAATTTTGATATCCAGCTAGGTTTGTGTTAAAGTCTTAAAAATTATTTGTTGTTGATATTTTGATACATAAACTTGTTTTGTGTAATGTAGTTTTTCACTTATTTTAACCTTGCTTCATTGTTGAAAAAGTTACAAGCAGAGGTGGATAAAATTTTGTAGACTAGATCTTAAGAGATACAACTTTACAGAAGATGAAGAAGAATGTATCACCAAGCTTCATGCACTATTGGGAAATTGGTATAGCAGACTGCCACTATACATATATTAATTCTCTTTTTTTTTATATTGCATTGTGAACAAAGGGTAGGATTTTTTTTATTGTATTAACATGAAATAATCAAAAAGTAACAAAAAAATTATATTACATTGTTGGTGATATTGATCACAAAATTATATAAATTTAATGCATGTGATCTTATCTCAAATCGATTAGATAAAAGAATTCAAGTGATTTGGAAATCTTATCCCAACTTTCATTATATATAACAAGTAAAAAGAAAGAAATTAGCATAAATAATATATAAATATGTATGTATATAAATTTAGGTATTTCATTCAATGTCTGAGTCTGAACAACTTTTTTTTTAGTAGTGATTTGAGGAACAAAAAGATGATAACCAATTTTCATGCAACTTCTAATTCCACCACTTTTAGAAAGGAAAGTAGGCATTGCCTCGCATGAATAGAGCATTTAAAAATTGAGCCAACCCATTTTTTTTCTTTATTATCAATCATTATGTTTTGAAGTTTCATGTTTTATACAATGATGAAGATGATCAATCCATTATCTTATCTCTTTAGATTTTATATGTTGTGATTTTATTTCTTCACCAATGTTGTTCTCTCTCAAAATTTAGCATATTTTCAGGCTCTTTATATGACATATATGAAAGAACTACATAGGTTCATAGTCCATCTAAACATTTATACAATACCTCAAAGCATCATTTTACCTGAGCTTTTCTAAGCTTTACTATTACTAATATAGGAGACCGAACTATAATTTCACAAAAGGAGAATTAGTTACTAATGATTTCACCATGGAATGCAAATTGAAAAATCTATGTAAATTTCTTTCAACATTTCTTGATAGAATAAACTTGTTTGTTTTATCTAGAGACCATCTATATAATTGTGAACACAATTATTGAAGTCTAGATTGTGAATTATAGAAAGGATGTTGTGCAAGGACTCCATATAATTCTTTTGTATTGGCAAGCTATTTTAGATATTTGAATCACTTCAAAAGTTAGTCTACCTTTGTGGATTATATTATAGAATCAAGTTCTTAAACTATGGATAACATATATTAGTATGCTTATTATAGAATCACCATCACTTCAATTTATATTAAATATATTGAAACACAAAATATATTAGTCTCTATCAATTAAAAACAATCCTATAGGGGATCAAATTGTTTTCAAGAAACGGATCAAACATAATGTGTATTTTGAATTTCTATCCTACAAAAAAACCCATTTCAAACATCATTGGTCTTATTTCAATCAAAAGAAAAATAAGTAGATTGTTTTTTTTGTTATTTATGGATTAATAAATAATTATTTTAAAAATAGGATTTAATTTTTAAAATTCTTGTGTTAAATCAAATTAAATAAAACCATAACTTAATTAGATAACAAATAAAATAACAATAATATTTATCAAGCTCAGTATATAATATATAGTTCAATGTCTATTATAGTACTCTTATATAATAAGCATTTCTTATATGTATTGAACATACAAAATACATGTTAAATATGAAGATGTATAAGAATCTGTCTAAATAATCCAATATATCGATGTATTTTGGAATGGAACTAAATCTATGTAACCTTTGGAAAAATGGACTTGTAAGATTCAATTTTGTTTTGATTGTTTGTTTAATTTTGATGTTTTATATTTGAAAAGAAATCAATTATGTCATTGATATTGTTGCAAAAAAAATTAATAAAAATGCATAAATAAGTGTGCAATCACACATGTAACTATAATTATAATAAAAACTTATAACAACATATATATAACTATATGTTTAACTATATATGAATAACTATTTATAAATATTTGTATAACTATATAAAACTTTTTATAACTATTGGTCTCCAACACTTCTCTTGCACTCCAATATATGAGTGATTGCTGGATAAACCAGAGATATAGGTTTTTAAAGTTTTTGTGGCATCTTAATGAAGTATAAATGGGATTATACAAATTTGTTGTAGGTTGTGTCATCCGAGGCTATGTGATTATATTTATGGATGTATATATGTATGTATATACTTGAGTATATAGGTAGTTATATACTCAGTATCATATATACTACAGTACATATGTACATATATACTCAGTATCATATATACTATAGTATATATGCGCATATATACTCAGTTTCATATATACTATAGTATATATGTACATAATTACTCAGTATCATATATACTAAGTATATATGTAAATATATTGACTATATATGTACATAAAATAGTGTAGTATATATTACATATAGACTACACTAGTATAAGTACATATATACTACAATATTACATGTACATATATACTTAGTATATACGTACATATATAATATAGTATATATGTACATATTGAATTTCATGTCATGATCACTAAGAAATTAGACTAGTTTTTTAATTATGTCTGAATTTGATGCTTGCATGATGATGCCACAAGAGAAAACCAACAAAGCAGATTAAAAAGCTAATACTGAAGGGACTGATAGACCCAGAAAAAGCACATCCCTTCTCTTTGTTTATTGAAAGCAAAGTTGTATCTTATTCCTTGTACCAGGATTTTGAAAGAAATCTAGGAAATACTTATGGCATGTGTATTTTGTAGGTTCTACTTTTCTTTTCTTTCTAGATACCATGTTTAAGATTCTCATCACTGCTAGTAACTCCTTTTTTGCCCTTGAAATTGGGTAAGATTTTGAAGCCTTTACTCCAAATATTCTTGCAAGAATAATTGAAACTATGGAAGGCAGTGGTCTAGTTGTTTTACTTCATCGAACTCTATCATCACTAATGAGTTTGTGTACCATTATCATGGTGAGTTACTTTTAATTGCTCATTCTTTGCTTACATGAAAACATGATATACATTCTTTGATCGTTGAATTAGAATGTCTCTATTATTCCTGACATGTTAGGACATTAATGAGAGATTTAGGATAGAGTCGTATTCTAAAATAGTCTCTTGGTTCAACGAGAGGTTTCTCTTATATGTACATATAAGAGAAATGCTAGTATATCTCAATTACACACATACTGAGTATATATGTTCTAATATACTGAAGTATATACATACATATATACTCAATATATCTACATATATACTATAGTATATATGTACGTATATACTCAGTATATCTACATATATACTACATTATATTTAAATATAATAATATAGTATTATATGTACATATATACTGAGTATATATGTACTTAGTATATATGTACATATAATACTATAATATATATGTTCATATATTGTAGTAATATATGTTACTAGTGAAATGGTAGTATATATGTACATATACACTGTAGTATTATATATTTATCATAACAGAACTTTTTTTATTTATTAATTTTATTTTGATTACCTGGATTAATTTTCGTACAAATATGGTACAACAATGTATCTCATACTAAGCTTGTAGAAGTGAAAGGATATTTTACTAGACATGACGCCTTGTGACTAAGACAGCTTTGTTGCAATAAAAAGATGGTGATCAGAGGAGCTGGGGAGAGAAAGTAATATCAATTTCACAGATAGATTATACTTTATGCATTTTCATTATATACATTGATTAAGAATATGTAATAAAACTTTGTTATGTTTTTGTTTTAATTATGTAAAACAAGGATTGCATAGATTGTAGTTATCCAAAATTATTATGCAAAAAATATTTTCAACATCATGTGTTGCACATGAGCGTGGTGATTGCTCCATTTTTCTATGTTCAAGTTTCATATTGATTTGTTGATGGTTAATGCTGCTGACGATCAGTCTCTATTTCATCAGCCAAATCTTTTGTTAGCTTGTCTACTCGGTCATGGCGGGGCAGAGCAGCACCCTTATCGGCCTTGGGACTGGGAGAGAGTTCTAGTTACGGGGAGGCAAGATGTGAACTTTGATGCGCCAATCCTGGCTGGTGGCTTGTCTTCCAGGTTTTACTCTAACAGTTTTCAAAGATATTTTCCTAAATTTAAATAATCTTCGCATTTCTTATTTATGTTGATAGTGAAGTTTTGTGCTATCTTTGTGATGTATAAATGGGATAATACTAATTTGTTATAGTTTTGTGTCATCTAAGGCTTTGTGATTATATAAAAGTACATGTAATACTACAATATATACGTGCATATATACTCTAGTACATATGTATGTATATGCTGAGTATAGATGTATGTATATACTGAGTATATATGTACGTATATACTAAGTATATATGTATGTATATGCCAAGTATATACTTACATATATAATGATTATATACGTATGTATATACCAAGTATAAATATACATATTTACTGAGTATATTTGTACATATATATTGAGTATGTATGTGCGTATATATTTAGTATATAAGTACATATAATACTAAAGTATATATGTGCATTTATACTCAATATATCTAAATATATACTTCAATATATGTACATATATACTTAGTATATAAGTACATATAATTCTACAGTACTATATGTACAAATATACTGCAGTATATATGTACATATATACTTAGTTTAAATGTACATATACTATAGTAATATATGTAACTAGTGAAATGCTAGTATATATGTATATATACACTACTATATATATGTACATATATACTACATTATAATATATTTATCTACACTTAATCTTATTTATTTATTATTATTTGATTGACTGGTTTCAATTTCGTATAGATATGGTACCGCAATGTTACCCATATGAAACTTGTAGAAGTGAAGAGATTTTTTACTAGACATGATGCACTGCGACTAGGACAGCTTTGTTGCTGTAGAAAGATGGTTACCAGAGGAGTTAGGGGAGAGAGCGATGTCAATTTCACGGATACATTATACTTTATGCACTGTAGTAAGATATATTGATAAATAAGATGTAATAAAATTTTATTATGTTTTTGTTTTAACTAAGTAAAATATTATATCAGAAAAATTTATTAATTAATTTTAATTTTTGTTAATTATAAATTATCATTTATAGTTTATGTTTTTATTAAATTTTATATAAATATGTATAAATATGTAATTAAATTTTATATAAAAAATTAAAATGTAAAAATAATTTTGGAATGAAAATAACTAAGGAATTTGTATTCGCTAATTTAGCCAGTGAATTTTTTTCTCATTAATTTTGCTAGGGAATATATTTACTCATTAATTTTTGTGACAAGCACATTAGATTGGGAAAGGTCTTGTTGTTAATCCATCATTATATCCACTATAGAGACAGAAAACCGCCATTTAGCTAGGGAATTTTTACTAGCTATTTGGGATTTTTATTGTAGTGAGATAGATAGATAGATAGATAGATATGTAGATAGATAAAGAGATAAACTAATAAACAAATAGATAGATAGATAGACAAGTAGATAGATAAATAGATAGATAGATAGACAAATAGATAGATATAAAGATCGACATATAGACTGATAGATAGATATACATATAGAAAGATATTCAGATAGACAAATAGATATATAGATAGATAGATAGATAGATAAATAGATAGCTAGATAGATGGACAGATAGAAAGATAGATAGATAGATAGATAAATACACAAATAGACGGATAGACGGATTGTCATATTGATAGATTAATAGAAAGACAAAATATAGACTGATAGATAGATAGACAAATTGACATATGACAGATAGATAGATTGATTGATTGATTGATAGACTAATAGAGAGATAGATAGGTATATAGCCTGATAGATAGATAGATAGATAGACAGATAGATAGATAGTCAGATTGATAGATAGATAGATAGACAGATAGATAGATAGTTAGATAGATAGATAGACAGAAAGATAGATAGACAGATTGATAGATTCATAGTTAGACTTATATTTATATAGATATATAGACTAAAATACAGCTAGATAAATAGATAGATAGATAAATTGACTGATAGACAACTAGAAAAATAGGTAGATAGCCAAATAGATAGAAAGAAAGATAGACAGATTAATAGATAGGCAGATTGATAGAAAGACAAATAGATAGATATATCGATAGTCAGATAGACAGATAGATAGATAAATACATAGATAGATAGACAGATAAATAGATAGAGAGATTAATAGATTGATAGATTGATAAATAGATATATACACATATAGACTGATAGACAGATAGTTAGATAGATATATATGTAAATAGCCAAATAGATAGATATAAAGATAGACTAATAAATATATAGACAGATAGATAGATCAACAAAAAGATAGATAAACAGATATACAGTTAGTCAGATAGAAAGATAGACAGATAAACTGATAGAAAGATTGAAATATAGACATATATACAGACTGATAGATTGACATATTGATAGATAGACATATAGACATTTAGACTGATAGCCATATACACATATAGACTAATAGTAATATAAACAGATAGATTGATAGACTGATACAAAGATAGGTAGATAGACTAATAGATAGATATACAGAAAGAAATATAGATAGATAGATATACAGACAAATAGATAGATAGAAGACAAATAGACAAATAAATAGATAGTCACATAGACATATAGCAGAAAGACTGATAGACTAATAGACTAATATATATATATATATATATACAGATAAACAGATAGACAAATAGACATATAGACACATGTACATATAGATAGAAGACAAATGGACATATATGCAGAGAGTTAGATAGATAGATAGATAGATAGATAGATAGACACATTGGCAGATAGACACACATATAGATATATAGATATATAGACATATAGATAGATATATAGATAGAGTGATAGATAGATAGATATATAGATAGAAAGACAGATAGATAGATAGATAGACAGATAGACAGATAGACAAATAGACAGATAAATAAATTGAAAATTAGATAGATATACACATAGATAGATAGACGACTAGAAAGACAAACAGATAGACAGACATATAGATATATGGATATATAGATAAATAGATAGATAGATAGAAAAAAAAGATGGATAGATAGATTGATATATAGACAGATAAATATATAGACAAATAAATAGATAGACAAACAGAGAGACAGATAGACATATATTATATATATTGAGATATATATATATATATATATATATATATATATATATATATATATATATATAGATGCATAGATAGATAAAATGGCAGATAGAGGATAGACACAGATAGATAGACATTTATAGAAATAGACATATAGACATGTATACAAATAGAAAGATAAAAAGATAGGCAGATAAATAGATAGACATATATACATTTAGAGAGAGAGGCAAATAGACATACAAAATATACAGATATAAAGATAGTAAGATAGATAGGTAGATAGATAGACAAGTAGATAGATAAAGAGATAAACCAATAAATAGATAGATAGATAGATAGACAGATAGAGAGATAAACAAATATACCTTATAGAAAAATAGACATATAGACAAATATAAAGATAGACAAATACACAATTAGATAGAAAAATAGATAGACAGTTAGACAGATAGATAGTTAGATAGATCAACAGATAGATAGTAGATAGATCAATAGATAGACAGATAGAAAGATAAATAAATAGATATGACAGATAAACATATAGATAGATCAATAGAATGACAGATAGATAGATAAATAAATAGATAGATAGATAGATAGACAGATAAACAGCTTGTCATATTGACAGATTAACAAAAAGACAGAAATATAGACTAATAGATAGATATATATAATATTATATAGCTATTTAGACAAATAGACAGATAGACAGATAGACATATAGATAGATACATAGATAAACAAATTGATAGATTGATAGTTCGACATAAAGACATATAGACATATAAACTAATATACAGATAGACAAATAAATAGATAGACCGATAGATTGATAGATAGATGGAAAGATAGGTAGATAGCCCAATAAACTAATAGAAAGATTGTCAAGATAATAGATAGACAGATTACCAATAGATAGAAAGATAGACAGATATACAGATAGTCAAATAAATAGATGACAGATAAGCAGATAGACTGATAGTTAGATAGATGGATTGATACATTGACACATAGAGATATATACATAAAGACTAATAAACATATAGACAGATAGATAAACAAACTGATAAATAGATACAAATATAGCTAGATAGACAAATAGACATATAGACAGATAGATAGACAGATATATAGATAGACAAATAGATAAATAGATAGATAGAAGATAGATAGATAGAAGAGAGACAGATAGAAGACAGATAGATAGATAAATAGATAGTGAGATAGAATGATAGACATAAAAACAAATAGATAGATAGATAGATAAATAGATAGAAAGATAGACAGCTAGACAAATATATAGATAAAAAAATATATTGATTGAAAGATAGAAAGATAGA
>JAREIK010001369.1:29186-394689 GCA_029783825.1 Sapria himalayana
AATGATAGATATACAGATAGACATATAGATAATACAGAAATATAGACACATAGATAGATAAATAGATAGAAAAATAGATAGAAAAATAGATAGATAGATAGATAGATAGATAGACAAAAATATAAATAGACAGATAGAAAGAAAGTCAGATAATTAGATTGATAAATAGACAAGTAGATAGATAAAAAGATAAACCACTAAAAAATAGAAAGATATAGAGATAAAGAGATAGACCATATAGATAGACAGATAGACAAAAAGTTACAAAAATAGATAGACAAATAAATAGATAGAGTGATAATTAGATAGATAGATACATAGATAGAAATATAGATGTACATACATATACATAGATAGATAGAGATATACACATATAGATAGATAGATAGATATACATAAAGACTAATAGACTGATTGATGAAGAGATAGATAGTTAGATCCATAAATAGATATATAGATAGATAGAAAGATAGATAGACATATAAATAGATTGAATGATAGACAAATATATAATTAGATAGATAAATAGATAGCTACATAGATAGTTAGATAGTTAGATATAGAGTATAGATAGAAAGATATAAAAATAGTAAAATAGATAGATAGATTTAAAGATTGTTAGATTTATAGATAGATAGATATACATATAGAAAGATAAACAAAAAGATAGATAGCCAGATAGATAGATAGATATACTGATAAAAAGATAAACAATTAGATAGACAGATAGATAGAAAGGCATGTAGACAAATAGAAAGATAGAAATATAGATAAATAGATAGATACACAGATAGACAGATAGACATATATACATATAGACTAATAGATTGATTGATAGAGAGATACATAGATAGATCGATAGATAGATAGATAAATAGATAGACATATATATAGATTGAAAGATAGACATAAATACAAATAGACAGATAAACAGATAGATAGTTAGTTAGATAGACAAATATATAGAGTACAGATAGACAAAAATATAAATAGTCAGATAGACAGATAGATAGATAGATAGATAGATAGATAGATTGAAAGATTATTAGATTTATAGATAGAAATATAAACATATAGATAGATAGACAAAAATATAGATAGTCAGATAGATAGATAGATAGATAGACTGATAAATAGATAAACAGATAGATATACAGATAGATAGAAAGAAAGATAGACAGATAAAATATAGAAAGATTGATAGACACAGACATATAGATAGATATATAGATAGATAGATAGACGGATTGAAAAATAGGCAGATAGACACATATAAAGTTAGATAGATAAATAGCTAGACATATAGATAGGTAGCCAGAAAGATAGATAGATATATTGATAGATAGTTAGAAAGATATAAAAATAGATAGATAGTTAGATAGATAGATAAATAGATATATAGACAAATATAAAGATAGACAGATAAACATACAGACATAATACATTTAGATAGAAATATAGATAGAAAGATTGATAGACAAATAGATATACAAATAGATAGACATACAAGTATAGAGATAAAGAGATACACTAACAAATAAATAGACATATAGATAGATAGAGTGATAGACAGATAAACCATATAGATAGTTAGAGAGATAGATAAATAGATACTTAAATAGATAAACAGATAGACAGATAAACCATATAGATAGTTAGAGAGATAGATAAATAGATACTTAAATAGATAAACAGATAGACAGATTGATAAATAGACAGATAAATAGATTGACATATTGACTGATAGATAGATAGACAAATAGATAGATAGACATATACATAAATAGAAAGATAGAAAGATAGTCACATTGATCGATAAACATATAGACAAGTAGATAGATAATGAGATAAATTTATATATAGATCGATAGATAAAGAGATAGATAGATAAATCATATAGATAGATTGATAGATAGACAAATAGACAGATTGACAGATTGATAGATAGATAGATAGATAGATATACAGATAGAGAGATTGATAAATAGCCAGATAGATAGATAGGTAGATAGACAGATAGAAAGATAGACAAAAAGATAGAAAGATAGATATACAGATAGACATGTAGACAAATAGAAATATAGTCACATAGATAGATAGACACATAGAAAAATAGAAAGATAGACAGATAGACATATACACAAGTAGATAGATTAAAAGAAAGTCTAATAATTAGATTGATAAATAATCAAGTAAATAGATAAAGAGATAAACCACGAAAAAAATAGAGAGATAAACAGATAGACCATATAGATAAATAGACAATTAAACAAAAAGTTAGATAAATTGATAGACAGATAGGTAGATAAATAGATAGTTTGAAAAACAAATAGACATATAGATAGATAGAAATATAAATAAATATACAGATACATAGATAGATACATAGGTAGACAAATACATAGATAGATAGATACACAGATAGACAGATAGATAGATATGCAGATAAAATGATAGAATAAAATATAGAGAGATAGATAGATTGATAAATAGATAGATAGATAGATCAATAGATAGATAGATAGATAGATAGATAGACATATAGATAGATTGATAGATAGACATATATACAAATAGACAGATATACAAATAGACAGATAATAGATAGATAGATAGTTAGATAGATAGATTATAGAGTACAGATAGACATATATACAAATAGTCAGATAGACAGATAGATATATAGACAGATTGAAAGATTGAAAAATTTACAGATAGATAGAAAGACATATAGACAGATAGTCAAAAAGATATATAGTCAGGTAGATAGATAGATAGATAGATAAACTGATAGAGAGATAAAAAGATAGATAAAAAGATAGATAGATAGACATATAGAGAGATAGAAAGTTTGATAGACAGACATAGATAGAGATATATATATATATATATATATATATATATATATATATTAATAGATAGATAGATAGAATGAAAGAAAGAAACAAAGATAGATAGATAGATAGATAGACAGACAAATAGATAAATAGATAGACAAATAAGCAGACAAACAACATACCGACAGACATATATACAGATAGATATGCAAACAAAAAGTTAGATAGACAAATGTAAAATATATAGACAGACAGATAGTTATATAGACAGATAGACAAATATACAAATAGATAGATAGATAGATAAATTGAAAAGTATATATAGGATAGAAATAGATAGATAGGCATTTAGAATGATATACATATACATATATACACAAATATATAAATAGATAGCTAGTCAGATAGATAGATAGACAGATAGACAAGTAGATAGATAATGACAAAAACTGATAAATAAATAGACAAATAGAGGGATAGACACATAAACCATATAAATAGATATATAGATAGATAGATAAATATATAGATAGATAGACAGATATATAGTTATAAAGATAAAGAGCTAGAAAATAGATTAAAAGGCACATAAACAGATAGATAGATAGACAAGTAGATAGATTGAAAAATAGATAGATAGACAAGTAGAAAAATTGATAGATAAACAGATAAACTAATAAATAGATAGAAAGAAAATGATAGTTAGAAATATGAATATATTGATAGATAAACATAGTGTCAGATAGATACATAGACAGATAGACATTTAGATAGATAGACATATAGACATATACATAAATATGTAGATAAAAATAAAATTAGATAGATAGATAGTTAGGAAGATAAGTAGAGAGATAAAGAAAAAACTGATAAATAGATAGACCGATAGACAAATAGGGATATTAAAAATTAGACCAGATAGACATAGAAATAGATAGATAGATAGATAGACATATAGATAGATAGATAGATAGACCGATAGATAGAAGACAGATAGACCGATAGATAGATAGATAGATAGATAGATAGATAGATAGATAGATAGACAGATAGACTGAAAGATAGAAAAATAAATAGACAGGTAGACATAAAGATAGATAAATAGGCATATATACAGATAAATTGATAGAAGAGAAAAATAGACCATATAGACAGATAGAAAGATAGACATATTGACATATAGATAGATAAACAGATAAATAGAAAGATAGATAAATAGATAGATTTAAAGACATATAGTCAAATAGACAAAAAGAGAGATAAATAGATAGATAGATATACAAATAGGAATATAGATATACATATAGATAGATAAATAGACAAACATAAAGACAAATAGACAAATAAATAGATAGAAGTTAGACATATAGACGAATAGATAGATAGACATCTAAATATATAGACAGATAGAAAGTTGGACAGATAGATAGATAAACAGATAAACAAATAGACAAATATACAAATAGTCATATAGACAGATATATAGATAGACAATGATACACATAGATAGATAGATAGATAGACAGATAGATATATATATATATACACAAAAAGTTAGATAAAAAGGTAGCCAGATAGATAGATAGATAGATATACAAGTAGATAGTTAAATAGATAAACTAATATACAGATAGACAGATATAAAGATAAATAGATAGAAAATTTAGATAGATAGACATATATATAGATAGATAGATAGATAGATAGATAGTTGGATACATAGATAGATAGTTAGATAGACAGATAGATTTATATAAAATATAAAAAAAATAGATAGATAGACAAATAGACAATATATAGAAAGTCAAATAGATAGATAGGAAGATAAGAGAGATTGAATTATAGACAGATAGACATACAGATAGATAGATAATTAAATAGATAGATATGCAAATTGATTGATTGATTGATATACAAAAGATAGATAGACAATAGACAGATAGAAACATTATTAGAAGATAAATAGAAAGATATACAGATGATTGAATACAAATAGAAAGATAGACCGGTAGACAGATAGATTGATAGATTGATAGATAGATAGATAGACAGATAAACTAATATATAGATAGACATATAGATATATATACATATTGATAGATAGATAGTCAGATAGATAGCTAGACAAATAGATAGATAGAATGATATATATATATATATATATATATATATATATATATATATATATAGATTGATAGATAGAGAGAGATATAGAAAGATATAAATATATATAGATATATAGATAGATAGATAGACAAACAAAGACAGAGAGAGAGAGACATATAGATAGATAGATCTATATGTCAATCTATCTTTCTATTTATTTATTTGTCTATGTGTATTTATGTGTTTTTCTATCTCTATGTCTATCTATCTGACTATTTGTCTATCTATCAACCTATATATCTATTTTTTTATCAATCTATCTATCTGTTTGTCTATCTATATGTCTATCTACTTGTATATCTATCTATATATCTGTATGTCTATCTATTTTTTTCTCATCTATCTATCTTTCTATTTGTATATTTATATATCTATCTGTCTATCTATTTGTTTATAGGTCTGTCTATTTATCTGTCTATCTGTTTGTCTATCTGTTTGTCTATCTACATGTCAATCTATCTATCTATCTATCTTTATACATATCTATCTATCTATCATCTATCTAACTAACTAACTATATATCTATCTGTCTATCTATCTAACTATTTATGTGTATATCAGTCTGTCAATCTGTTTAAATATCTATCTCTCTATTTGCCTGTCAATTTATCTATCTATATGTCTATCTATTTGTATGTCTATCTATTTGATAAGCTATCTAGCTATTTGTTTGTCTATCTCTCTTTCTATCTGGTTGTCTGTATATCAGTCTATATATCTATTTGTCTGTCTATCTATCTATCTATTTATCTGTCTTTCTATCTTTTTGTTTATATGTCTATCAATCTATTTGTTTATCTCTCTATTTATCTTATCTATCTATCTATCTTTATGTCTATTTATTTGTTGATCTATCTAGCTATCTGTCTATCAATCTATCTATTATTATATCTATCTATTTGTCTATCTATTTGTCTCTCTATTTGGTTATCGATAAATATATCAATTTGACTTTCTATCTGTATTTCTATCTATTTGTCTATATGTATATCTATTTTCCTATCTATCTACCTCTTTGTCTATCTATCAATCAATCAATCTATGTGGTAATCTTTATATCTATCTGTCTCTCTTTCTATTTATCAGTCTATCTATCTGTCTATCTATCTATCTATTTATCTCTCTGTCTATTTGTCTATCTATTTATCTATCTATTTGTCTATCTATTTGTATGTCTATCTATTTATCTATCTATATGTCTATCTGTTTGTGTATCTGTCTCTTTATTATCCTATCTATCAGCTTTCTTTCTTTCTATCAATTTGCATGTCTATATGATTTACTATTTGTATATCTTCTATCTATGTATCATTTTGTCTATCTGTCTCTTTATCTGTCTGACTATCAATATTTTTATCTGTCTGTCTATCTATCTGGCTTTCTATCTAATTATTTGTCTATCTATGTATCTTTCTATCGATCTATCTATCTGTATGTCTAACTGTATGACTATCTGTCTGCTTGTTTGTGTATTTATCTCTTTGTCTATCAATCTATCTATCTGTATGTCTATATATATATATATGTGTGTGTGTGTGTGTCTATCTATTTTTATATCTATCTATCTATCTATCAATCTATGTAACTATGTAAATATCTTTCTATTTGTCTATCTATCTATCTGTCTATCTTTATATTTGTTTATTTATCTCTCTATCTATCTATCAATTAGTCTATATATATATATATATATAGATATCTATCTATCTCTCAGTCTATCTATCTGCATATCTATCTTTCTAACTATATTTCTATCTATCTGTCTATCTATCTATCTATTTGTCTAACTATCTGTCTATCTGTTTATTAGTATGTATGTCTATCTATCTACCTATTTGTCTATGTGTGTGTGTATTTGTTAGTCTAGCTAGCTAGCTATTTGTCTATGTGTGTGTGTATTTGTTAGTCTAGCTAGCTAGCTATTTGTCTATCTATGTGTTTGTATATCTGGTTGTCTTTATATCTATCTATCTTTCTATCTATCTTTTTATTTATCTGTCTTTTTATCTTTCTGTCGATATGACTATGTATTTGTGTTTCTATTTATATGCCTATATGTCTATCTATATTTTTGACAATCTATCTGACATTCTATCTATCTGTCTATCTTTCTATCTTACTGTCTATCAATATCTTTGTCTATCTATCTATCTACCTATACATCTTTATATCTATATGTCTAATTAACAAACTAACTATCCTTCTATCTAACTATATGTATGTATATCTATCTATTTATTTTTCTTTCTATCTGTCTATCTATCAATCTGTCTATTTATCTATATGTCAATATATCTATTTATTTATTTGTATATCTGTTAGTTTACATGTCTATATATATGTATACTATATATCTATATATCTATTTATAGATAGATATATATCTATATATCTATCTATATATCTATCTATATATCTATTTATTTGTATATCTGTATATCTGGTTGTCTTTTTTATCTATTTATCATCTCACTACCTATCTATTTGTCTATGTATTTGTCTATATGTCTTTCTATCTATCGGTCGGTCTGTCTATTTTCTTATCTATTTGTCTGTCTATATGTCTGGCTATCTATATATGTGACTATCTATCTCTCTGTCTATATATCCATACATTTGTCTATCTGTCTATCTATATTTCTGTATATCTATATTTTTATCTCTATCTATCTATCTCGCTATTTCTTTGTCTATCTATTTGTCTTTCTATCTCTCTATCTATTTAATTTTCTAAATATCTGTCTATCTATTTGTATGTTTTTTATCTATCTATCTATCTATCTGTCTATCTATATATCTGTCTATCTACCTACCTACCTATCTGACTATCTGTCTGCCTATCTGTCTATCTATTTGTCAATGTATATGTATATCTATCTATCTATCTGTATATCTACATGTCTATCTATTTGTCTTTATATCTTTCTGTATATTTGTCTTTATATTTGTCTGTCTATCTCTATCTATTTTTCTGTCTATCTATCTCACTTATCTATTACACCTATAAGTCGGTCTATTTGTGTGTCTATCTGTGTGTTTATCTGTCTATATATCTATCAATCTATCTATCTTTCTTTCTTTCTATCTATCTGTCTGTCTATATATTTTTCTATGTATCCTTCTATCTTTCTATCTTTCTATCAATCTATCTGTCTATCTATATGTATGTCTATTTATCTTTCTATTTGTTTGTCAATATGTCTATTTATCTGTATATCTATCTATCTGTTTATCTGTCTATTTATTTGTCTATGTATCTATTTATCTATCTATCGGTCTATTTATCTTTCTCTCTATGTGTCTTTCTATCGGTCAATCTATTTATCTGTCTATATGTCAAACTATATGAATGTCTATCTATGTGTCTATCTTTCTGTCTATTTGACTATATATATGTCTATCTATTTTCTATCTATTTGTCTGTCTCTCTATCTGTCAATCTATTTATATGTCTATCTTTTGTCAATCTTTCTATCTCTCTATTTGTCTATATATATATCTACCTGTCTATCTATCTGTCTATCTAATTATCTGTCTATCAATCTGTCTATCATTGTTTATCTGTCTGTCAATTTTTCTATCTATTTATTTGTCTATCTTTTTGTATATATATCTATCTTTCTATCTTTTTTATCAATCTGCCTATTGTCTGCCTATCGATCTATCTATCTGTGTAATTATATGTATGTTAATTTTTCAGTATATCTGTCTATCTGACTATATGTATATCTATCTTTTTGTGTATCTATCTATCTATTTCTTTGCATATCTATTTGTCTATCTATATGTCTATATGTCTATCTATATGTATTTCTATATATCTATCAATTAGTCTGTCTATATGTCCGTATATACATCTATCTATCTATCTATCTATTTGTCTGTCTATCTATCTATCTATTTGTCTATTTGTCTATCTATCTGTCTATCTGTCTATCTATCTATCTATCTATGTATTTATTTATCTGTATATCTATCTTTCTATCTTTATGTTTATCTATCTATCTTTTTGTTTTTCTATCTATATATCTATCTTTCTGTCTATCTATCTGGATATATGTCTGTCTGTCTCTCTTTTTATTTGTCCGTCTCTTTGTCTTTCTAGATGTCTATCTATTTGTCTGTCTATCTATCTATCTATCTGTCTATGTGTATGTCGATCTATTTGTATACCAGTCTATATATCTCATTCCTATCTATTTGTCTATCTGTCTCACTATTAATTTGTCGATCTATCTATTTATCTGTCTATCTATCTATCTATCTTTATGTATAACAATCTATTTGTCTATCTATCTGTCTATCTGTCTATCTACCTATCTGACTATTTGTCTGTCTATCCGTCTTTCTATATGTGCATCTATCTATCTTTCTATCTATCTATCTTTCTCTCTATCTATTTGTCTATCTGTATGTCTATCTATTTGTTTATCATTCTATCTATCTCATATCTATCTATCTGTCAATTTGTCTATCTATTTGTTTGTTTATTTGTCTATTTTTTATCTGTCTATCTGCCTAACTATCTATCTATCTAGATAATGGTCAACCTGTCTGTCTATTTGTCTGTATATCTATCTATCTATCAATCTGTCTATTAGTCTTTCTATATGTCTATCTATATGTCAAATTATCTATCTGTCTATTTGTTTGTCTATCTCTTTGTCTATCTCTCTGTCAATTTGTCTGTCTATCTTTTTGTCTATCTATCTATATCTATCTTTCTATCTATTTGTCTATCTATCTGTCTATTTGTCTTTCTTTTTCTCTATCTACCTGATTGTATATATGTTTGTCTATCTTTATTTCTTTCTATCTAGCTATCTAGCTATCTATCTGTCTATCTTTCTATCTATATGTCTAACTAACTAACTAACTATCTATCTATCTTTCTTTCTATCTATCTGTCTATCTATTTTTTTATCTATATATCTGTCTATCTATCTTTCTATATATCTGTCTATCTATCTGTCTATTTGTCTGTCTACCTATCTGAATATATGTTTGTCTATCTTTATGTCTATCTATCTATCTATCCGTCTGTCTGTCTATCTATCTATCTATCAGTTTGTCTGTTGGTCTATCTGTTTGTCTATCAATCTGTCAATTTTTCTATCTATTTGTTTGTCTATCTATTTGTATATATATTTTTTCTATCTATCTTTCTATCTATTTGTCTGTATATCTATTTGTCTATCTGTCTCATGCGAGCATGTTTTCGAATATCCAACAATTACCAACTGATCCGATAACAAGAAGTAGGGCAAAACAACTTAAATGTAATTTAAATTTTTTTTGCTACTCATACTTTACAAATTATGGGTTAGAATAGTGGATTGATGAGTTGGGAAAACAGGTGTTGTGCATTATTACATTGCAGGAGCAAGGTGATTCGGAGAATGAAAGTCAATTATGTATGATCAAATAATCTCAGCACTTCCATGAAGAAGGCCACAGAGGGAGATCTGGTCTGCACCCCTGTAGCACACTTGATGGATCTGATTACACCTACCAACAGCTTGATGCGTCTGGAGGAAAAAGAGTGCGGAGGCTGGCTTGTCAGCATTTTAATATAGTGCTGACAACCTGGAATAAAAAAAGTGTTGAAGTTGAAACATGTTTTTTTAATCTTTTGTTTGCTATTTTTGTTGGACTTTTGGAAATTATATTTGCTTATTTAAATCTCTTTTTAAAAGCTTGTGCTGGAATAATTTTAGAGACTATTTATATTATTGAAATCCTAGATAGTGATTCCCTAACTTGATTTTTGAATAGGATTGTATTTTTTATTCTTGGACAAATCTAAATCAGGTCAATTACAACGTTAGATCGCATGGTTCGTAGGTACCTCTAATTATTGCAGATATATTGGATAGCTTATGTTCATTTCTTTCTTGCATATTTGTGGTGGTTAGGGGTAATTAGAGCATGAATCTAATTGTTTCTCACTGAATTTGCTTGTATTTTGAACAAAATAAAAATATGCCTTCTTCTTTCTTCAATTATTCAATTCTTCATTTCTTTGCACTTTATTTTCTTTCACTACTTACATCATAATTTAATTTGTTATCAAAGCAAAGTTGTAGAGCTTTTCAGCCTTCACACTAGCCTGGAAATTCTATGTTTTTTAGCTTATTGCTTTTCTATTTTTCTGAGAATAAAAAAAAAGTTATCAGAAAGTGTTCGATTAATTGCCTATCCAGTGAATTGTGTTCTTTGGCTGTGTTTGAGTTTTTTTTCTTCATATTTTCATAATTTTTACTTGTTTGGAAGTGGCGAAAGTTGCAAAAAATAAAAAAATAAAAAAAATAAAAAAAAAAGATAACAGAAAACAATATAAAAAAGGGGAGTTGAAAAATATTGAAAATTAAGAACACCAAGAAAAATGCTTCAATGATGGTGTTGCAAAAGGCAAGAGCTTAAAAGAAGTCAAACATAGGTAGAAAGCCAGCAATTATCCCAAATATGAATTGAAAATTCTGTTGAATGATAGCAGACTTAGCGGCCACTGCTCACTGCTCCTTTTGTGTGTTATTTTTTGACTTGACATTCGAATCTTGGCATTTTGGCTACTTTGTTAATTTTAATTACTTGGATAACTTTATTTTCATATTTTAAACATGTTCATACTCTTTCTACACCCTATTTGAACCTTTTTAAATTGTTCTTATCTTGCTTCCAGACCATTCATGTTTCTTGCTTCAATTATTCTTGTTTTTATGTTTTACTCCTTTTGCATACATATATGCTTGAGAAAACTCACATGCCATAATTTGTATTGTATTTGGTGGTTGCTATGGATTTTGATTGGCTCGTAATTAGCTTGAGATTGAGGGTTGGAGAAGTCGGGAGGAACACCTAAGTGTGAAAAAAAAGAGAGGACAAGAAAATGTAGTTGCAGATACTTTATCTTGGAGGCACTTATTATTGACTACATTGAATTTACAAGTTCATGGTTTTTTTCATATCAAGTCACTATATGAAATTTATGAAGATTTTAAGGAAGTATTTAATAAATGTGAGTTACATGGCTTTGATGATTTTTACATGCATGAAGGATATCTATTTAAAACTAACCATTTGTGTGTGCCGCTTGGGTCCACTCATGAATTGCTTGTCATGGAACTGCACGAGGGGGGTTTTGGGGGACACTTCAGTGTTACCAAAACACTACGACAATGGTAGAAAAAATTTTACTGGCCAAGCATGCACAAAGACGTGAGAGGCATATTAGGAGTTGTTTGATGCATAAAAGGGCTAAGTCCACAATGAAGCCACATAGACTATAAACTCTGTTGCCTATTCTAGACATCCCATGGAAGGTCATATCTATGGATTTTTTCTTAGGTCTGCCACGTACAAAAAAATGTATGGATTCCATCTTTGTAATTGTTGACACAATTTATAAAATGACAAGATTCATTCCTTGTAATAAAATAAATGATGCTATGCATATAGCCAATTTAATTTTTAATGAAATTGTTAAATTAAATGGAATCCCTAGCATAATTTTTTTCTGACAGAGATACAAAATTTTTGAACTATTTTTGGTGAGCTTTTTGGTCTAAATTTGGAACCAAATTATTGTTTTCAACTTCTTGTCATCTTCAAACGGATGGTCAGACAGAGGTAGTTAATCAAACTCTGTGGGCTTTACTAAGAGTTTTGTTAAAATAGAATTTGTGTGCCTGGAAAAATTATATACTACTCATTGAGTTTTCATATAATTGGAGCATTCATAGGTCAACTCAAATGTCCCCATTTGAGATTGTATATGGTTATAATCTTCAAGCTCCAATTGACTTGTTGCTATTGCCTAGCAATAAGCAAAGTAATCTAAATTTCAAAGATAGAGCTAAAAAGATCAATCAAATGCATTTGGAGGCAAAGGCAAACTTAGAAAAAATAACACAAAAATATGAGCAATTAAAGAATAAAGGAAGAAAGCATGTGATCTTTCAACCGGGTGATTGGGTATGACTGAATTTTAGAAATGACAGGTTTCCAACACAATGATGATCGAAGCTAATGCTGCGAGGCGATGGTCCATTTCAAGTGCTAGAGCGAATAAATGACAATGCTTATAAATTGGATCTTCCATGTGAGTATAATCTACATGCCACTTTTAATGTCGCTGATTTATCTTTATTTAATGCAAAAGATCAAAGGTTGATGGAACAGCCTCATCAAGAAGGGGGGGATGGTGCAAGCACCATTTTGAAAAACCTACAATTATCACTGGGTCCAATTAGAAAAAGCAGGACGAAATAATATAAAGGTAATTTAAATTTTTTTTGCCAATCATTCTTTACAATTTATGGCTTAGAAGAGTGGATGATGTGTTGGAGAAAGAGATGTTGTGCATTCTTATATTGCAAGAGCAAGGTGATCCAGAGAAGGAAAGTCTATTATGTATGATTAAATAATCTCAGCACTCCCATGAAGAAGGAAAGTCTACACCCCTATAGCACACTTGATGAATCTAATTACAGCTACCAACAGCTTGACATGTCTGGAGGAAGTCTAGCTTGTCACCATTCTGAAATAGTGCTAACTACCTAGAATATAAAATTGTTGAAGTTGAAACATGTTTTTTGTCTTTTGTTTGCTATTTTTGTTGGAATTTTGGTTTTTATATTTTTCATATTAAAATCCCTATTTAAAAGCTCATGCTGGATAAACTTTATAAGATTATTTTTTTTATTAAAATGCCAGAGAGTGATTATCTAATTTGGTTTTAGGCTAGGATTGTGTTTTCTAGTCTTAGACAAATGAAAATCAGATTGATTATTACTTCAGATCGCATGATTTGTAGCTTCCTCTAATTGTTGCAGATATATTGGATAGTTTATGTTATTTCATTCTTGCATGTTTGTGGTGCTTAGGGGTAATTAGATCATAAATCTAATTGTTTCTCGACCATATTAGCTTGTATTTTGAACAAAAAAAATCTGCCTTCTTCCATCTTTAGATCTTCATTTGGTTGCACTTTATTTTCATTCACTGCTTTCATCACTGTTTGTCTATCTATCTGTCTATCTATTTATCTATCTATCTATTTGTCTAGTTGTCTATCTATTTATGTTTCTGTCAGCCTATCTGTTTGTATATCTATCATAGTATCTATTTGTTTATCTATTTGTCTATCTATTTGTTTGTCTATATATCTATCTATAACTATATCTACCTGTTTGTCTATCTATCTATCTATCTCTCTCTATATATCTCTCTATCTACATATCTATCTATATATCTATCTACATGTCTATCTATTTGTCTACCTATCTGTCTATCTATATAATTTGTTTTTATATCTATATATTTGTCTATTTGTTTGTTTGTCTATCTATTTGTATATTTATCTATCTTTTTGTCTATCTATATTTCTGTCTATCTATTTGTATCACTGTCTGTCTATCTATCTGTCTATCTTTCTATCTGTCTATTTGTCTATTTATTTACTTGTCTTCTTGTGTATCTGTCTGCATGTCAATCTGTATTTCTATAAGTCTGTCTATAATTCTATCTATTTTTCTATCTAACTATCAATCTATATGTCAATATATAAGGCTATCTATATGTCTATCTATCTATAAATCTATCTATTTGTCTCTCTAATTGTCTATTTATCTACCTATCTATCTGTGTGTATATCTATGTATCTATCTATCTATTTATCTATCTATTTGTCTGACTATCTATTAGTCTATCTGGTTGTCATATATCTATCATTCTATCTATCTTTCTATATATATATATATATATATATATATATCTCTCTCTATCTATCTATCTATTTGTCTATCTATCTATCAATCTGTTTAACTATCTGTTTGTCTATCTATCTATCTAACTAACTAACTATCTGTCTGTCTATTTGTCTCTCTATCTATCTATATGTCTGTCTATCAATCAGTCTATCTATTTATCTATATGTATGTGTATCTGTCAGTGTATCTATTTGTGTATCTGTCTATGAATCTGTTTGTGTATCTGTTTGTGTATCTATCTATCTATTTGTATATATTTGTGTCAATCTATCTATCTATCTATTTATCTATTAGCATTTATATTTATATGTCTATATGTATTCCTATCTGTCTTTCTATCAATTTGTCTTTCCATCTATATATCTATCGTCTATGTATTTGTATATCAATCTATCTACCTATCAATTTATCAATCTATTTGTCTATCTATCAGTCAATTTGTATGTCTAGCTGTCTATATATATATATATCTATTTATATGTATGTCTATATGTCTGTCTATCTATCTGGCTATAAGTCTATATATCTGTCTACCTATCTATCTGTCAATCTTTCTTTCTATGAACCTATCTATCTAGTTGTCTATATAAATATATATATATATATATATATATATATCTATTCAACTATCTATATGTCTATTTATTAATCTATTTCTATATCTGTCTGTCTATTAATCTATTTGTATATCTGTCTGTCTATCTATCTGTTAATCTATCTATCTATTTATCTATGTATTTGCCTTTCTATCTTTATGTCTATCTATTTGTATATATGTCTATTTATCTAACTTTATATCTAACTATCTGTCAATTTATCTGTTATCTATTTTATTGTCTAACTATCTATCTTCTGTCGATATATCTACCTATCTGTCTATCTGTCTATCTATTTGTTTGTCTCTCTCTATATGTTTATCAGTCTTTGTATCTGTCTATCTATCCGTCTATCTATATGTCTTACTAACAGTCTATATATCTATCTAGCTTTCATTGTGTCTATCTGACTATTTATGTGTCTGCCTATTTGTCTATCTATCTATCTATCTATATGTTTGTTTGTCTATTTGTCTATCTATTTATCTATATATCTATCTTTCTATCTATATGTATATCTATCTATATATCTATCTGTCTATCTAGCTATCTATCTATATTTGTTTCTATTTGTATGTCTATTTGTCTATCTATCTCTCTGTATATCTGTCTATCTATCTATTTGTCTATCTATTTATCGATCTTTTTATTTATCTGTCTGTAAATAAATCTTTCTAGCTATCTATCTATCTGTATGGCTATTTGTATGTCTATCTTTCTATCTATTTGTGTATTTATATGTATGTCTGTCTATCTAAAAATCTATCTATCTATTTCTCTAACTATCTATTTGACTATCTATCTGTATATTTGTAAGTCTATCAATTTGTCTATCTGTGTGTTTAACTATTTGTCTATTTGTTTATCTATCTATTTATCTATCAAACTATCTATTTATCTGTCTATCTGTCTGTTTGTCTATTTATTTATCTTTCTATCTATCTAACCTTCTATCAATCTATCTATCTATCTATATATCTATTTGTCTATCTATATGTATATCTATGTCTCTCTATATTTCTATCTGTATGTCTATCTGTATGTCTATCTGTCTATATGTCTGTCTATCTTTCTGTCTATTTATCTGTTTGTTTCTCTTTGTTTATCTATCTGCCTATTTGTCTCACCTATCTGTGTGTCTATCTGACTATCTATCTATAGATCTGTATGTCTATTTGTCTGCCTATCTGTTTGTCTATTTGTCTATCTATCTGTTTATCTATTTTCCTATCTATCTATCTATCTGTCTATCTTTCTATCTGTCTATCTATCTGTCTATCTGAATTTCTATCTATCTATCTATCTTCTTGTCTAATTATCTGTCTTTTATCTTTCTGTATATATGTCTATCTAGCTATCTATCTATCTATATGTCTATCTATCTATCTATATATCTATATGACTGTCTGTGTATCTTTCTATCTATTTGTATATCTATCTATCTGTCTATTTATTTTTCTGTCTTTCTTTCTATCTATGTATCTATCTATCTATCTATATGTCTATCTGTCTGTCTGTTTGTCTATCTATCTGGCTATCAATCTATCTAATTATCTATATATATATCTATCTAACTATATATATATATATATATATATATATATCTATCTATCTATCTATCTATCTATGTATATATCTGTATGTCTGTCTGTCTATGTGTATAACTAATTGTCTATCTATCTATTTATCTATCTATCTGTTTCTATATCTATCTATCTATTTTTCTATATATCTATCTATGTTTCTAATTATCTGTCTATCTATCTTTATGACTATTTGTCTATTTTCTATTTATCTAACTAACTATATATATGTCTATCTTTTTGTCAATCTAATTATGTATCTATTTGTCTGTCTATCTATCTATCTATATATCTGTCTATCGGTCTATCTAACTAACTGTAAATATTTATGTCTATCTGTCTGTCTATTTGTCAATCTATTTGTCTATCTATCTGCCTAACTATCTATTTGTCTATTAATCTATTTGTTTGTCTATCTATCTGTCTATCAATATATCTATCTATCTTCTATATGTTAGTCTATTTGTTTCTTTATTTATATATCTATCTACCTAATGATCTATTTATCTATTTATCTATCTATCTATCTATCTGTTTGTCTATCTATCTGTCTATCTATCTATCTATCTATCTCTCTTATATATATGTCAGTCTATTTGTTTCTTTATTTGTCTATCTATCTACCTAATGATCTATTTGTTTATCTATCTATCTATTTGTGTATTTGTATGTCTATCAATCTATCAATCTGTCTTCTATATGTCGGTCTATTTGTTTCTCTATCTGTCTATCTACTTGTCTATTTATTTATTTGTCCTTCTGTTTATCAATCTATTTGTCTATCTCTCTATCTTTATATCTATCTATCTAACTTTTTTATATATATCTATTTATCTATCTTTCTATTTGTATACCTATTTGTCTGTCTATTTATCTATCTATCTTTCTGTCTATTCATTTATCTATATATCTATCTATATGTTTGTCTATCTATTCATCTATCTAATATCTATATGTCTATCTATCATTCTATAGATCTATCTGTCTATATGTTGGTCTATATGGGTGTCTATCATTCTGTCTACTTGTATGTCTAACAGTCTGTCTACCTATCTGTATATTTATTGGTAAATCTGTCTTTCTATCTGTCTATCTTTCTATCTATCTTTCTACCTATCTATTTGTCTTTCTATTTGCCTATTATTCTGTATATATGTATGTCTATCTATTTGTCTATCTATTTGTCTATCTGTCTGTCTATTTGTCTACTATTTGTCTATCTATCTGCCTGAATATCCGTGTCTATCTGCCTGAATATCCGTGTCTATCTATTTGACTATGTATCTATCTATCTATCTGTTTATCTATCTGTTTTATTATCAATTTGTCTCTTTCTATTTGTCTGTTTATCTGTCTCAAATATTTTTCTGTTTATCCATCTGTCTATCTGCCAATATATCTATCTATCTACCTATCTGTCTATCTATCTATCTGTATATCAATTTATCTATATCTCTATCTATCTATCTATTTTTCTGTCTATCTATTTATCTATCTATCTATCTGTCTATCTATCTATCTATCTGTTTGTCTATCTATTTATCTATCTCTCTATCTATATGTTTGTCAAACAATATGTCTCTTTGTATATCTATCTCTCTATCTATCTGTCTATTTGTCTATCTATCTATCTATTTGTCTGTCTATTTGTGTGTCTATCTGTCTGTCTATCTATCTATCTTTCAGTCTATTTATCTCTCTATCTATCCTTCTACCTTTTTGTCTCACCTATATGTATGTCTTTTTGTTTGTTTGTATGTCTATCTATCTATCTATTTGTTTGTCTATTTATCTTCCTATCTATCACTTTATCTGTCTATCTATTTGTCTATCTATCTATCTATATATCCCTATGTTTATCTGTCTATCTATCTGTCATTATATCTATCTATCTAACTATTTGTCTAAATGTCTGTCTATTTGTCTGTGTGTCAATCTATTTATCTTTCTATCTATTTGTTTGTCTTTATGTCTATCTATCTTTCTGTCTATCTATCTGTCTACCTTTATATCTATCTATCTGTCTAACTTTCTATCTATCTGTTTGTCTATTTGTCCGTCTATATATATATATATCTCTCTCTCTCTCTCTCTCTCTGTCTATCTGTGTATCTGTCTATCTATTTGTCTATCTATTTCTCTATCTATCTATTGTCTATCTGTCTATCTATCTATATGTCTATCTGTCTATTTTTATATCTATTTGTATATCAATCGATCTATGTGTCTGTCTTCATGTTTATCTTTCTATGTATCTATCTGTCTGTCTATCTATATGTCATTGTCTGTCTATCAAGTTATCTATCTATCAATCTATTTGTCTGTTTATCAGTCTCTCTTTCTGTATGTCTATATGTCGGTCTATCAGTTTTTCTATTTATCTATCTGACTATCTATTTGTATGTATATCTATCTCTCAATCAATTTGTCTATCTATCTGTCTATCTATCGATCAATTTGTCTGTCTATCTTTCTATCTATTTATCTATCTGTCTATTAGTCTATCTGTTTGTCTATATATATTTCTATCTGCCGGTCTATTCGTCTGTCAGTGTGTCTGCCTATTTGTCTATCTTTCTATCCATCTCTCTATTCCTATATCTATCTGTAAGTTTATCTGTTCATTTATCTGTCTTTATATCTATCTGTCTTTCTATCTCTTTGTCTATATATCAATCAATCAATCAGTTTGTCTATCTTTCTATCCATCTATATATATGTCATTCTATATGTATATCTATCTTTCTTTCTATATGTATATCTATCACTCTATCTATTTGCCTATATATCTGTCTGGATATCTTTCCATCTATCTGTCTCTCTATCTATCTGTGTATATGTTTGTCTTTCTGTCTGTCTGTCTGTCTGATACACAGACAGACAGACATATAGACAGATAGATAAACCGAAAAATAGATAGATTGATAGATAGACTAATAGATAAATAAACATACAAATAGACAGACATATCGACATATAAATAGGCAGACATATAGATAGGCATATAGACAGTCAAATAGACATACATATAGAAAGACAGATAAATAGACAGATAGACAAATAAATAGACAGACAGTTATACAGATAGATAGACATGTAGATAGACAGGCAGTTAGACACATAAATAGACCGATAGATAGACAGACAGATAGATAGAAAGATATACAAACAGATAAATAGACAAATAGACAGATAGTTAGATAGACAGATATAAATATATATATACACATACAAATAGACAGATAGATTGACGATTAGATAGACAGACAGATAGACAGCTAGATAGACAGACATACAAATAGATAGACATACAGATAGATCGATAGATAGATAAATAGATAAACATATCAATAGATAGATAAATAGACACAAATAAATAGATAAATAAATAGACAGATATATATACATATAGATAGATTGATAGATAGACATATAGACAAACAGATAGATATTCAATAGACATACAAATAGACATACAGATAGACATACAGATAAATAGACAGATAGATAGACAGATTGACAGACAAATTGACAGACAGATATATAGAAAGATAGACAGACAGAAAGATAGATAGATAGAGAAACAGATAGAGAAACAAATAAATAGATAGATAGACCGAGAGATAGATTTATAAGTAGTAATTTTTATTTATGTTTATTTATTAATTAATATATTTTTAAAATTATTATAATTATATACTAAATTATATAATGTTTTTAAACACAAATATTTAATTATCATAATTAAAAATTTCAAAAAAATATTTCGTATAATTTTATAATTAATTTAAAATCAAAAAAAAATAGTTTTTTAGTTTTTTTTAATAATTTTTTTTGTATTTATATATTTATGAAATTTTTTATTTATGATATCATATTTTTATAATAATATGAGAAGATTGTATCTTTTAAGGATCGCTCATCTATAGACCATTACATACCTTTAATATAAAAAATTATATAAAATATTAAAATAAATAATGCTTAAAAAATTAAATGATTAAAGATTAGCGATGGAAATTATCAATAACCCAAATAGCTTGGGAAAATCACGAGCTAAATGAATATATTTAGAGAAAATAAACATTTAAGGAATAATCACTTCCAATTATATATAAAATCGTAAAAAAATAAACTCAATAATTATTTAGCTATGGATTTTGACTCATTCTAATTAGCTGGGTAATATTGTCGCTAAATAAATGGCTAAATTCCCCGCTTTTCTTTACGTGGAATTTTCAAAAAATATTAGCGGTGAAATATTTCTAATCGAATATTTCAATCGCTAAATCCGTCGCAAAATTCACAGCTTTTTTTTGCGTGGAAATCTACGAAAATATTAGCAATTGAATATTTTCAATCGAATATTTCCGTCGCTAATTTCTCACTAATCCCTCTTAAAATTATAATTTAATGTAAAATCAAAAATCTTTTTTATTCCCTAGCTAATCCTTCGCTAATTAGCGAAGGATTTTATCCCGAGCTAAATTTCCCTAGCTAAATCTACATTTTTTTTATAGTGAAATGGACAGACATATAGAAAGAGACGTAGACAAAAAGATTGACAGGCATATAGATATATGAAAGATAGGTAAATAGAGACATAAATAGACAGATAAACAAACATATAGATAGATATATATAGATAGAAAGATAGATTGACAGATATATAGACATATAGACAAACAGATATACAGACAGATAGATAGAAAGATAGATAAATAGATAGATAGATAGAAAGACATATAGAAATACAGATAGACAGACAGATAGACTGATAGATAGATAGATAGGCAGACAAATATATATATATATATATATATATATATATATATATATATATATATACAGACATATAAATAGACATATAGATAGAGAGATAGATAGACAAACAAATAGACAAACAGACAGATAGACATGCAAACAGATAGACATACAAATAACAAACAGATAGATAGACAGATAGAAAGACAAATGGACAGACAAATAGACATATAGATAGAGAAATAGTCAAATAGACAAATAAACAAACATATAGATAGATAGATAGACGGACACATAGACGGACAAATAGACAGACAGATAGATATACATATAGACATATGGATAGATAGATAGATAGATAGATAGATAGATAGATAGAGAGATATATAGATAGATAGATAGATAGATAGACAAACAAATAGATTGACAAATAGATAGACAAATAGGTAGACAATAGACAGATAGATAAATAGATAAATAGACAATTAGATAGATTGATAGACATATACAAAGACAGTTAGATAGATAGATAGACAGACATATAGTTGAGACAGATAGATGAGACAAATAGACAAAAAGATAGATAGATAGACAGATAGACAAATATACAAATAGATAGATAGAAAAATAGGCAGACAGATAGGCAGAAAAATAAACAAATCGATATACTAGTAGATTGAAAGATAGATAGAAAACATATAGACAAACAAAAAAATAAATAGATAGACATATAATTTATATAGATAGATAAATAGATAGACATATAATTTATATAGACAAATCAACAAATAGATTGACATACCGATAGACAGATATATAAACAGATAGACAGATAGATAAATAGATAGAGCCATAGACAGATAGATTTACAAACAGAAAGATAGATTGATTAATAGACAGATAGATACACAGACAGATAGATAGACATAAAGATAGACAGTCAAATAGATGGATGGATAAACATATAGATAGACAGACATATAGGTAGGTAGATAGATAAACATATAAACAACGAGATAGACAGACAAGAAGATAGATAGGTAGACATAAAGATAGAGAGACAGATAGACAAATAGCTAGACATACAGATAGATAGATAGATAGATAGATAGATAGAAAGATAGATAGATAGAAAGATAGACAAATAAACAGACATATAGATATACAGATAGACATTAAGATGGACGTACAAAGTGATAGACAGATATATAGATAGATAGATATTCAGATAGACATATAGATAGATAGATTAATAGATAGACAGATAGATAGATAGATGGACAGATAGACAGACAAATAGACAAACAGATTGATAGAAAGATTGACAGACAGATAGATAGGCAGATATATTGATAAATAGATAAATATACACACAAATTGACAGACAGATAGAGTAACATATAAATAGATAGATAGAAAGATAGTTAGACAGATTGATTGATAGACAGATAGACAGATAAACACATAGATAGACAAACAATCAGACAAACAGATAAATAGATAGATAGATAGATAAATAGAAAGCCAGATAAATAGATAGAAAGATTGACAAATAGATTGACAAACATACAGATTGACAGATTGATAGAGATATATATATAACTAGATATACAAGTAGATAGATAGATAGACACATAAACAGACATATAGACAAATAGATAGATATACAAATAAACAAATAGATAGACAGATAGATAATTAGACAGACAGATAGATAGATAGATAGATAGATAGAAAGACATATAGATAGAAAGACAGAAAGAAAGATAGATAGATATATAGACAAATTGATACACGGACAAACAGATAGATAGACAGATAGATAGATAGATACATAGATAGATAGATAGATAGATAGATAGACAAACTGATAGACAGACAGATAGGCACACACACACACATAGATAGATAGATAGATAGATAGATACATTGACAAGCAGGTAGATAGATACATAGACAAGTAGGTAGATAGATAAGTGATTGATAGCTAGAAAGATAAATAGATAGATATATAGACATATAAATAAATAAATAAATAAATAAATAAATATATATATATATATATATATATATATATATATATATATATACAGATAGACATACAGATATATAGATAGATAGACAGATAAATAGATAAACATATAGACTGACATATAGAAGATAGATAGATCGATAGATAGACATATAGATAGATAACCAAATGACAGATAGATACACATATAGATATATAGGTAGATAGATAGATAGATAGATAGATAGATAGATAGAGATATAGATAAATAGATAGAGAAAGAGAAAGACAAAAACATAGACAGACAGATAAATAGTTATAAAGATAGACAGAAAGATTGACAAATAGATAGAAGACATATATACTTACAGATAGATAGACAGATAGACCGACATATATACAGACAGACAGATAGACAGATAGATAGATATATACATAGATAGTTAGATAGATAGATATATACATAGATAGATAAATAGTTCGATAGACAAGTAGACAGATAAATAGATAAATATAGAAATAGATAGATAGAAAAAAAATATAGATAAACAGATAGATAGGTAGATAGACAGACATAAAATCAAATAGATAGTTAGATAGATAAATAGATAGATAGATAGATAGATAGAAAAATAGATTGATAGACAGACAGATAGACAGATAGATACACATATAGATAAAGAAACATATAGAGATAGAGACAGATAGATAGACTAATTGAAAAATAATTAGATAGAGAGATATATAGAAAGATAGACAGATAGATAGACAGATAAATATACAAATAGACAGACAAATATACATACAAATAGAAAGACAAATAGAAAGATAGATAGAAAAATAGATAGGTAGACGGATAGACAGATAGATACATACATAGAAAGAAAAAAAGATAGACAGACAGATAGATAGACAGATTGAGAGATAGATAGACAAACAGATACAAAATAGATAGAAAGATAGATAGACAGATAGACAAGTAGAAAGAATGATGATAGACATACAGATAGAAAGATAGATTGATTGATAGATAAACCCACAAATATATAGACTAATATAAATAGAGATAGACAAACATATAGATAGATAGACAGATAAACAGATTTATAGACAACCAGATAGACAAAAAGATAAAAAGATAGTTTGACAAACAAATAGACACACAGATAGACAGACATATAGATAGATAGACACACAGACACATAGATACATAGATAGATAAACATATATATAGACAATGAGATAGACAGATAGACAAGCATATAGAAAAACATATAGACAAACAGATAGATAAATAGATAGATATGCAGATAGACAAATAGACAGATTATTAGGCATATATATAGATTAACCAAATAGACAGACGGATAGAGAGATAGATAGCCACATAGATATATAGACTGACAAATAGATAGAAAGACAGATAGACATATATAGATAACTAGATAGAAAGACAAATAGACAGACAGATAGATAGACATATAGATAGAAAACATATAGATATAGAGTGACTTATATATAGACAAATAGACAGACAGATTGATTGATTGATAGACAAACAGATTGACAGAGAGATTGATAGATATATAGATAGACATTAGATAAACATATAGATAGACAAATAGACAAACAGATAGAGAGACAGATAGAAAGCCAGATAGACAAACAAATAAAAATATAGATAGAGAGATATACAGATAGATTTACTGATAGATGGAAATATAGACAACTAGAGAGACAGATATATACACAGTCAGATTGACATACTAATAGACATACAAATAGATAGAGAGATCATCAGATAGATATACAGATAGATGGACAAGCAGATTGATAGACAGATAGTTATATAAACAAATAGACATACTGATTAATAGAAAAATTCATAAACAAATAGATAGATAGATAGACAGACAGATAGTTAGTTAGTTAGTTAGATACAATAGACAGACAGAGTGATAGATAGATAAACACATAGATACATAGCAATATAGATAAACAAATAGATAGATAGATATATAGACAGATATATACATATACAGATAGATAAATAGATGTACAGATAGATAGACAAGTAGATAGATAGACATATAGACAATTGATAGACAAATAGACAATTGATAGACAAATAGATAGGCAAATAGATAGGAAAACAAATTAATAGACAGATAGAAAGACAGATTCACAGAGAGATAGACAAACAAATAGTCTGTCATAGAGATAAATAGATAGACATACAGATATATAGACTAATAGATAAAGTGATAGATAGACAAATAGACAAGACAGATTGATAGATAGATAAATAGACAGACAGACATATAGACAGACATATAGATAGAATAATAGATAGACAAATAGACAGATAAATTGACAGACAAATAGATAGACAGATATACATACAGATAGAAAGAAATATAAACAAACAGATAGACAAATAAATATATAGACAAATATATAGATAGTTAGATAATCAGACATATAAACAGATAGATAAAAGATAGATTGATATATAGTTAGACATATATATAGATATACATATAGACAGATAGATAGATAAACAAATAAATAGATAAATAATTAGATAAATAGATCAATAAACAAATAGACAGACAGATAGATAGACAGATAGACATATATATATAGATAGATATACAAATAGATAGATATATAAACAACTAGATAGACAAAAATATAGATATAGATATAGACAGACAGATAGACATATAGATAGACAGATAGATAGACAGATAGACAGATAGGTAGGTAGGTAGATAGAGAGATAGATACATAGACACACATTTTGATAAATAGATATAAAGACAGATATACAGACTAATAGACATATTGATAGATAGATAGACCAATAGACAAATAGATAGACAAATAGTTAGATATATCGAAAAATAGATAGACATATACATAGACAGATTGATAGACAAATATACAAACTAATAGATAGACAGGTAGAATGAAAGATAGACGGATAGATAGATAGATAGACAAATAGATAGGCATATTGACAGATAGATATGTCGATAGCCAGATAGAAAGGCAAACAAATAGAAAAATAGATTGATAATTAGATAGACAGATAGATAGTTAGTTAGTTAGTTAGTTAGACAATTAGACAGAAAGATAGACAGACATATAGAAAGATAGATAGAGATGCAGATAGAGAGATAGATAGACAGACAATAAGATAGATAGTTAGATAGATAGATTATATAGATAGAGACAAATAGATAGATAGAAAGATAGATAATTAATTAGATAAATAGATTGATAGATAAATAGATAGAAAGTTAGACAGATAAATAAACAAATTGTCAGATAGAGAAAAAGATAGTTAGAAAGACAAATAAGTGAGACAAATTGATAGATAGATAGACAAACAGATAGATATAAAGATGGATAAACAAATAGATATATAGATAGATAGACATGTAGACAAACAAATAGACACACAGATAGACAGACAGATAGATAGACAAGTATATAGATAGATATACAGATACTTAAAAATATAGACAGATAGAATATAGATAGACAGATAGACATACAAATAGACACACAAATAGAAAGATAAACAAATTGACAAATAGACATATAGATATACAAATAGATATACAGATAGATAGACAAAAAGATAGATTGATAGATTGATAAATAGATAGTTAGTCAAATATAGAGACAGACAGATAGATAGAAAAATTAAAAGACAGATAGACTGACTGATAGAGAAATAGATAAATAAACAAATAGACAACCATATAGATAGATAGATAGACAAATAGATAGACAAATAGACATCAGATAAACAGACAGATATACAGACAGGTAGATAAATAGACAAATATACAGACAGACAATTAGATAGATAGATAGACAAATAGTTTGATAGAAAGATAGATAGATAAATAGATAGATAGTTAGATAGATATATAGATATACAGACACATAGACAGACATATAGATAGATAGATAGACAGACAGATAGACAGATGGATAGACAAATAGACATATAGTTCAATAGATAGATAGACAAATAGATAGACAGATAGTTAGTTAGTTAGTTAGACAGACTTATAGACATAAAGATAGACAGACATATAGAAAGATAGATAGAGGGTAGACATACATATAGTAAGATAGATAGTTAGATAAATAGATTATAGAGAGACAGACAGACATACAGACAGATAGATAGTTAGTTAATTAGATAGATAGATAGACAGATAGATAAATATATAGAAAGTCAGACAGATAAATGGACAGATAGTTAGATAGATAAATAGATAGATAGAAACACAAATAAGTGAGATAAATTGATAGAAAGATAGACAAAAAGTTAGATATAATGATGGTTAGACAGATAGATATATAGATAGATAGACATGTACAAAAACAAATAGATACATAGATAGATAGACAAGTATATAGATAGATATAAACATAATTAGATAAAAATATAGACATATAGATATATAAATTGACAGATAGACATATAGATAGACATACAAATAGAAAGACAAACAAATTGATAAATAGACAGATAGATATACAAATAGATATACAGATAGATAGACAAAAGTTTGATTGATAGATTGATAAATAGACAGATAGTCAAAAATATAGACAGACAAATAGATAGAAAAATAGAAAGACAGATAGACTGACAGATATACAGACAGACAAATAGATAGATAGAAAGATAGACAAATAGACAAATAGGTAAATAGACATATATACAGACATACAGATAAATAGACAAATATACAGACAGACAAATAGATAGAAAGACAAATAGTTTGATAGAAAGATAAATAGATAAATAGATAGATTGATAGATAGATAGAAAGACAAATAGTTTGATAGAAAGATAAATAGATAAATAGATAGATTGATAGATAGATAGCCAGACACATAGAGAGACAGATAGACAGATGAATAGACAAATAGACATATAGATAGACAGATAGATAGACACAGATAGATAGACACAGATAGATATACGCATAGATAAACTGATATTCTAATATATACACAAATAGACAGATATATAAATAACTTTATTGATGAAAGATAGATAGACACATTGACAGACACATAGACAGATACATAGAGATACATATTGATAGACAAATAGATAGACAAATAGATAGATAGATAGATAGATAAACTGAGAGATAGACAAACAAATAAATAGACAAATAGATAGATAGATAAACAAATAGATAGGCTGACAGATAAATAGGCAGATAGATGGAGAGATAGATAGATAGATAGAAAGATAGACAGATAGACATATGGTTAGAAAAAAAGATAGATAGATAGATACATAGATAGATATACATGTAGATTTATATATAGACATATAGAGAGACAAACATATAGATAAATAGATTGACACATTATTAGACACAAATATATATTGACATATAGATAGACATAAAGATAGATAGATAGATAGACAAATAGATAGATAGAAAGATATGCAGATAGACAGATAGACATATAAACTGACAATACACAAACAAATAGACTGATAGATAGATAAATAGACAAATAGATAGATAGATAGATAGATAGATAGATTGAAAAATATATAGACAGACAGATAGACATATAGATTGACAGACAGAAAGATAGATAGATAGATAAACAGATAGAAAGATAAATAAATATACATACAGATACATATTCTGATAGATAGATTTTTTGAAAACCAAATAGACAAATAGATGCATAGACTGATGGAAAGATTTATAGATAGATAGATAGATAGATATAAGATAGGTAGATAGGCAGATCGAGAGATAGATAAATAGTCAAAAAGATTGATAGTTAGAAAGATAGAAAGACAGACACGAAGAAAGATAGATAAACACATTGATTTATAGACAAACATATAGACAAATAGATAGACATGTATATAGATAGAAAAATTGATTGATAGATAGATAGACAGATAGAAAGATATATAGATAGACAGATAGATATATAGATGGATAGATAAACAGATAGATACACAGATAGATAGACTCATAGACAGATAGATATATAGATAGATAGATAGATAGGAAGACAGATACATAAGTAGCTAGATAGATTGATAGATAGACAGATAGATAGACTAATAGAAAGACAAATTTATAGATAGTTAGAAAGATATATAGACAGACATATAGACAGTAAAATAGCTAGACAGATATACATACAATTAGACAAATAGATAGACAAACAAATAGACACACAAATAGACACATATAAACTGAAAAATAGATAAATAGATAACAAATAAATAGATAGAGAGATAAACAGATTAATTTATACAGAAATAGAAAAACATATAGATAGATATCTAATCAGACAGATAAATAGAAAAATAGATAGTAGATAATCAGATAAACAAATAGAAAGACAGATAGATATTCAAATAGATATACATCAGATAGACAAATAGATATTCAAATAGATTAATTTATACAGAAATTGATGCAACACATACATTTGTTTCATGTATTGTTTCTCCTTTAAGCATGAATAAATTTGTCGTGATCTTTTCTCCCTTCATTACCACAAGTGAACCTCTCGCAATCTTTATCATCCCATTTTTAATATGAGTTGTGCATCCAAGACTATCTATTTGTCCCAAAGACAATAAATTATTCTTCAAGTCAATCACTTGTCGTGCCTCTTAAATTGTATGAATCATACCATCAAATATTTTAATTTTGATAGTATGCATACCAACAATTTTCAAAGTATGATCATCACTCATCTGCACCGACCCACCTAAGATTGGTTCATATTTGTGAAACTAATCTCTCCGAGATGTCATATGTCACAATGCTCCTGAGTCTAGCAACTACACATCACTTAACTATTTTTTACTTTCATCAATTATTGTTATCTCACTGTATAAAATACTATCTTCATCATTGATGCATGCAACATTCCATTGTGTCTTAGATAACTCATCATCTATATTTCTTTTCTTAAACCAATAATCTCTTTTTAAGTGCCCTTTCTTACCACTGTTATAATATTTAATATTTTTTCTTACTTCGAGATTTTGATCTACCATAATTCTGACTCCCACTGGGGTCACGCTCCATTGATCTCTCTCGTATCATCGTCAAAGCATCTATTTGTTGTGCATTTGCATATCTATCCTCTTTATTTTTCCGTATATTTTCTTCTTCTAAGATGGCTGAGGCAATATTATTAAAAATTAAACTATTAGTCAATGCACCATTCATTAGATTGATGATGTGTTTATTATACGAATTATGTAAAGTCTAAAGTAAAATCTCAGCACGTTCAACTTCTTCTATCTTATGACCCAACGTAGTAAGTTGCGAAAATAAAGTATTCAGAGTATTAATGTGATTAGTTAGTGTAACAGATTCCATCATTTGTAAAGTGTAAAGTCTTCTTTTTAAGAAGATCTTGTTGTGAAGTGACTTTGCCTCGTACAACCTTGTGAGAGTATCCCAAATTTTTTTTTGCCGTATTCTTTTTTGCAACACTCGATAATACTCCATAATCAAGTGCTAAATGCAGGTCAGCTACTACATTACTATCCATCTTATTCCACTTGTCATCAAGAATTCCAGTGAGCCTTTTTCCAATTGTATCTAAGCAATTACCTTCCTCAAAATTGCCTTAATTTTTATTTTCCATAATGAAAAATTACTTCCATTGAATTTTTCTATTTCAAATTTTACTATCATATTCACTTTTATAGTGAACAGTAATCGAGAATAATAATAATAATTTGTGTTATTACACTAAAGTTTCTTGGTAAGTGGAGGGGCACAATTACCCTTTTAAAAACAACAAACCTTGAGGCTCTTATCGCCCTTTTGACAGAACTTTTCTAAAATACATTAACTACAAAATTTACTAACCTCCTCTGATATCACTGTTATAAAATAAAACTAATTTCGCAATAATTTGAAAGATAGAAAATTCAAAACTAATGCAATACATTATATCATGAAATAAAATACATTCAAAAGAAAATGAGAAATTAGAATACATGGGAATGAGTTTCAGAGAAATAGAAAAGTCCTTTATATAGGAAAAATTTTTGGAAATCTCCAAACAGATTTCTAATGTGGGCAATGTAATTTTCACCTATCCCCATTAAAATAACAGATGTTGTGTCTGTGCCCATGCTAGTTGTTACTGTAGAATTGGTTTTTAAGTTTTATCTTTAAGTTTAAAATATAATTTTAATTTTTATAAAGAAAAATATCAAAGCTAAACTATATTATACTGTAAATTAAAATAAATAAAATTCAGAATTTCTTAAAAAAATATATCTATTTTATTTTTGTGGTTTTTGTTTTATGACAATATGATAATTAACAATGACTTAAAAAATAAACATCTTCAACAACAAAAATCACCAACACACATGGTAGTCCTATAATATATGAGATTAGTTTGTGTCTATAATATGGTTTGAATCGTTAAGTATGATTCTAACACGTGATAGTTTTGATACTTTCGATGTCGCATAAGTCACTACTCACTAACAACTATTTCACTATCTTTGAATCATTTTTTATATGAAAATATTTCTATTATATTTGGTTGTAGTTTTGTTCTTTTATTTGAAATAATATTTATAATCACAAAAAAAAAAGATGTTGATGTTATGCTAGATATTGAATGAGTCATCAATCACATGTCATTTTAGATATAATGAGATTAGAGGTATCAAACGGATTATGCCGTAGACTCTCTTTTAGGTGGCTCAGTTGGGCCACTGTGCTGTGTTGGGCATAACTCGGTAAGGAAGTCATGCTATACCCAGCACAAAATGGCTTGCATTCTGCAAGGCCTGGCATGACTCAACCGGCATGAGTTTGAGCAAAATCATGCTAGGTCATGTTGGGTTTTGACTTTATGTATGCAAATCACAATGTAATAATATAAAAAAATATAATCATATCTTACATTCATATGAAATAAAATAAAAATTTTCATCCAAATAAAAATAATAATAAACAGAAATAATATAGTATAAACAAAACAACAACAAAATTTATAATCCAATAAAAAAAATAATCATCGATTCTAATGTCAACCGATGTTTGTATTATAAATCATCACCTACGTGTAAGTTTTTGATAATATTACTAGTGGTTGTCTCAATATTTTTCAAGTCCCATGAGTTAATATTTGTTAGTAATCCTTGTGCTTACGTTCTAGTTTTATTCTAGATGTATAATTTGGAATCCTCCAAATTCTTTATGCATGCAAGCATCTCAATAATATCTGGTCGTTTTCTTAATCTCTTATCTGAAATGATATTGATTACAATAGAAAAAGTATATTCTAATGTTACACTCGATACTAGATGAGTCAATAGATTCTGTGTCATATTAGACAGCATGAGATTGGTGGACTCATGTGATTTTTATCATATTACAATATTATTATGTGATAGGATTGAATAGTAATTAGTATTTAAGTACCGAGAAAATTTATTTCTATTTGAAGGATCACTCTGTCATTTCTTTCTCGGTAATTGAATAAAGAAGTCAACATTTTCAAATACTATGTTCATGTCGGTTCATGCATGTGGATATGTATGTTAAAATATTTTATACCTCATCCACCTTAATCATAAAATTAATACAGGCAGCTAGATAAAAAATAGATAAAATTATAGACCAGTATTTTAAATACTTGGTTTCTATCATAATAGATATGACACTAAATATAAGGTATCTAAACTTGCTAAACATGCAAGTAGTGGGACTGTATACAGACGGTTTGTTGTCATAAAATTTTCATAAATTTTATCAAAGAAATTAATAATAAGTTATTAATATGACATAACTTTAATAAGTTCATTATTTTTATTATTTTTATTATTTTTATTATTTTTATTATTTTTATTATTATTGAAGTAGTCATTAATAATAAGTTATTAATAAATATTTGTATACTGACAGATAGTGGGACTGTATCCCAGTTAGTGTCATTAATAATAAGTTCATTATTTTTATTATTGAAATAGTCAGATATTACGTATTTGTATCCAATACATAACTTTAACATCAAGTAAATATAATTTTAATAATGTTTCACATTCATTTGAAATTAATTCTTTAGATTTGTAGATAAACAGAGACTACTAAACTTCTATTATTTGCTATGCGTCTTAAGTTATTTTATTGAGTTTCTTATTTTTTTCTAATGTGGTGGAAATAACTTATTCTCATTTATACTATTAGGTTATTAATATGACATATGTATCTAATGTGAAAAATCTTACATGATGATCCTAACAAATATATTAATCGATAATTCATTGTTAAATGCATTATCAAATATAATATTAAATATGATAATCTCTAAAGATTCTTGTTATGCACTCATATATGACAAGAGTATCATGAAGATGAAGAAACTCAAAAAAAATTAAAATTATTTTATTAAGTTTTTATATAGAATCTATATAGCAAGCAATGAAGCATACATTGTCGTGACACGAACACCATTCTATTATATCGTATAAATTTATTAATTATTATTTGTTTTTTCTAATTTATAATATTTAATTATGTTGTTCCGATATGTGTATTTATGAATCTTATGATAAATAGTCTAGAATTAGGTCTCTATGATACTTATAACCCTAGTATCCTCTGAAAATTAAATTAAAAATCCTATAATAATAATTTGTTTGATCATATTTTTCCTCACTAAATCATAGTGGTATATGAAGAATGTTAAATAAACTAAGCTAGATTCAACCTCAAAGATCTCACCACTCTACTCTGTTAGGTTTATCTAATATCTAATACACTATTTTTTGGTGCATTAATCAGCATACCTCTTTAGGTATTTAGTTTCACACGTATTCATATTTGTATATATTTTTTTATAATATTTATATTGTGTTGATTCTTTATTGAAACTCTTAGTTTTTTTTATTTTTTATTATGTAAACGTGGGTATAAACTACAGTTGTTCTCCTAATTTTTATTTTTTAGGTATTTGAGTTTAAGTCGAGAAAATGAGAGAAATATAGTTCCAGTTAGATATTTTTGTGGGATTATTATTATTAACATTTAAATCTATATTAATCTTGTTATCGATATACTTACTATTAATCATTTTTTTTGTTTATATTATGAATAATTATGTATAATAAAAAAAACAATAAAAAAAATATTTGGATTTTGTTTTGGAGATGAGAGAGATAAAGCCGCAGTCCACACTCCACAACAACAAGTAATAGAATGCCATGAGCAACTCCTATTTTATATATTTTAAAGCTTAAAAAAAAATTATAATGTTTAAACTGTAAAATATTAATATTTTAGAGTTTAAATTTTAAAGAAAATGTGATCAGAGATCTAAGGAGATGATAGAGGAGAGAGTTGAGATTGAGAACAGAAATAAAAATGAAAAGCTTAATACTTTTGGACGCACACGTGCCTAGCGGCTGGTGTTTGCCTGGGTCAGTCACATGTGCATGACGGATTTAAAAAAAAACTAGGATTGGGCGGGTTGGGCTCGGGCCAAGTTGGCCGCACTTGCTTCCTTATCCTAGGTCAAGTTTATCATGCTGGTGAACTGTGCCAACGGGCTAGAGACAAGACAATGTTGTTTCAGATAGGAAAGTGACATGCCTTGCCCGAGACATGGCATGACAAAAAATTTGTAACATGCACCAATGCTGCAACTACTCAAAATCTAGCAACAGGAACAAAACTGTGAAACATTGTATCTCAATAATTTCAAAGAGCGCACTAATCAACCACAATTACTTTGTACTTGTGATATTCACACTACCCCTACATTGCACACAACACTTAACTGTTCATCACACCCATAATCACTGTGATGTTCCCCTCCACATCTTGCACATGCCTGTAGTTTCACTCGTAGAAGCACCACTTCTGGAGCTGCCGTTGCAACTGTGCATGCAACACTGCATTGTTCTGCCAAGGCAGACTAAACCCTAATATGCTCCAATGTCATTTCAAACCCTAATCCATAAAAGAAACTATAAAATATCTTGTTAGGGCAGCTCACATTCAGCAAAGACTACTGGGTGATCATAACTGTTTTAAACCCTGACATGAATTAGCGCAGCTCAGATGAATATTTTAACTAGCTTATGTTTTTTTTTATTCGTAGCATGCTAATGTGTCTTTTTAACACCAAAAAGTAATATTTGTTTTTTGGTGTATTAAATTGCAAAAAAAAAAAAACACTTTTAGAGGAACACCTTTTTTTAGGGTTGGGATACATAAATTCAATTTTTCTTGCAAATAATGAGTAACGATGCCATGCCAAACTGCCATTACCAACATCTAGAGGTATTCTTGTTTCTTGGTAGCTGATGATATGAACGGATGAATGTATCCTTGGCTGTCATGGATATTCATTCATTTTAATTAAGTCAACTCAAGATAGCTGCTTTATTGTGCGGCATCACGAATATTAGTTCATTTTCATCACCTCTCAGCTTGTCATCTCCACATGCTTTTCTTGCAGGCCTGTTGGTAGGGCTGTTGACGGAAGATCTTCTGCCAAGAAGCGAACAGATTGTCAAATTAATTCTCCACAAGGTAGGGTGCTTCCCACAAAGTGACATTTTATTTGTTGTGTTTGTTCTGCTCCTCATTTGATGGTAGTGTTCTGCAAAGAACCTCAAAATGATTCAGATGACCACAATTTTTTCAATCCCCGGTCTTGGTGTTTTGTATCTGGGCAGAGGGATCTATCAGCTGTTCGTCAGATAAGGACTGGTACAGTTTAACAGTGGAGAGGCTTCGTGCCATTTTAAGGGCTCATGGCCTTCCAACAAAAGGGAAAAAGGTAAGCAAAATATATCTTGTTTAAAAGTGGCTGGGACGCGTACAGAACTCTTTTGTCATCTGCTGGATCTTCAGGATGACTTGGTGTCACGGTTGAGATGCACAAATGTGTACAAGTTAAGATCTTGAAACTGGCAGAGATGCTAGCTTCAAGATAGTAGATCATTTTCTTGATGCGCCATCTTTATGCTCGAGGGTGGCTGCAGAATCTGTTTCAGTACACATAGCAGGCTGGGAAAGCTCCATGATAGTATATCATTTTTATCATCTTAAATTTGTCCGCAATAAATGGCCCATGCAGTTGCGTTTTCTAATTGATTGCTAATCTAAGAAGATGATAGAAGATTTTCCAAATTAAAAGTAGTCACTGCAAGTAGTTTGAAAACATGCTATCTGATTTGACATGAAAGTTTTATGGATCATTTTTTAGAAAATCGAATATTTGATGGTTCATTGTAGCTTATCTGCTTTTGTGGATCAAACGTGTGAGAATATCTATGGTTTGTGATGAACGTGGACAGCACAAACATGTTTGTCATGTAGAAGAGCACGCTTGCAATCCATAGCTGTAATAGGACATTTTCCCCCTGGAATTCGAGCAAATAGCCCCAAAACAACCAATGCATCTGGGCTCCCATCCATAGCAGAATGCAACCCAATCCAATGCCTTTCACTTTCAATTTGCTCCATGGCAGTATCAACGGCATCAAGCAGAAGAACCATACAAAGTACTGCGCCGTGATAACCTGCAGGAGATAATGAGACCAATAAAAAAAATAAAGAAAAAAAAACAAACAAAAGGGGGAAAAAAAGGAAAAAAAAAAAAAGAGGAAGGCGATGTAAAAGGCAGGCCTTGTTGAAAGCCACAAAAGCAAAGGTCTGCAGGAAAAGGGAAAACAGCAGGTCTTGGGCAAAACAAAGGGCACAGATGAGCTGAAGGATGAACTGGGGGAGAAAAGAGATGAACTTCTCCACCAGAGAAGAGTCTTGTTGTGAATGCAAATAAATGTGATAAAAATAGATGGAAAAGTTGTGTCTCGGATCTGTGCGAGCGAGGTGGTAGAACAGCGCCTCGTTCAAGAACTCCCACCCATACAAACAGAAGAAGAACCCAGCGAGCAAGCAGAAGACTAGCCCTGACACCACGGCAAACATGATTCTCTGTGCTGCAAACATGCCCTTCAAACTAATGATCGTGGCCCCCCATGGAGCACTCCACCATTCCACAGTGAACAGCAGCTTCCGGCCAGACTGGAAGACAAGTGGGTCCAGAGCTAAAACCATGGGGAGCGCATATATTATTGGATAGATTCTAAAATGGGTAACTAGCCCATACCAGGATGCAGCTTGGAAAACATTTCCTGCATGCCAAACCAGAAGCAAACATCAGCAGCCAACACGCAAACAGATCCAGGCTGTGTCGTGAGCTCGGCTCGGCCTGGTTCATTTTAGATTTCAACCTTCTTGTTTTCCCTCTCAGCCAGCTATAGCCATATAGGCAACATTTGCCTTACCATTCATGAGGGAGATAATGATCCACAAAATCATGGCGCATACAATAGGCTCGCAGTTACCACGGGTTCCAATCGTAAGGACGAATGGATTAAAAAGCCATGCCATCACAGAGCATAAACATTGATGTTCGGGCACATGCTGACTCTTCAAGATATTGTGGATAAAGAAGCCAACGAGCACGTCTGCAGTTCAGCAATAAAATACACATCAACGAGTGTTTGCTTAAATGCAAAATTACCAAGGGCATTCATTCATAGTCAAAGAGACTCATAGCCCCCCTATCTTCCTCCTGCTTCAAAAATACAATATTTTTATTAAGAAAAAAAAAATCAGGTAACACTTTCAGGATCGTGCCAGCGCTGAAACACATCTTTTTTTTATTTTTGAAGTTATAGCTTACATATATTGGACACTGACAATGTGAGTGTGTGTATGTGTGTGCGTGTGTGTGAACCTGAATCAACTAGTTATTCCTCATCACTCTTCTCTGGTAAAATTGAAACTAGCGAACAAAGTCAATTTCAAAAAATTACTTAAACTGTAGAACCTCTGACTATGTTGTCATAATAGTATCCAATTGTCTTACATAAATATTAATATGTACTAGAGTATGAGTAAAAGTATGTTGAGGTGGAGCCATATGAACCAACACAACCAAAAATATATAAATATAAAATATTAGGTTGGGAACGTAAAAATAATTTGTAAATAAAAAAATTCATGATTAACTTAAGGTAGCAGTACAAAAAATAACATGTCCCCTAACAAACAGGAACAATTTTGTTCAAAAGAATAAAAATTTTGTAATTAATTATAATTACTTAATAAGAGATTTAACTAATATATTTTGAGTATGAGCATGTGCGTTTAATATCGAAACCAACAATCATTATATAATCAAGAAATGTATGAAAAGAAAATTTACCAATATTATAAAGATATTGATAAATTTTCTTTAAAGATGAATTATCTTAAAGTAATATTCAAAAATTATTCATTAAGTCAAATTATTTAAACAAATAATCGTGAAAAGATGACATTTATATTTAAAAAAAAAAATAAACATGTTATCAACAAGTGGAATCATCAATTAAAATTATATAATAATAAAATTGTTTACATGGTGGATGAATTAATCCACATATATCACCTTAGATTCATTTTATAAAAATTAGTATTCCAAATTTATCTTTTGTAAACGAGTTTTATAATTAATTTACTGTGTGACAATACAATACAATTATGATCATTAGGAATAAGTATCTTCAAATCCTTCAAATAATGCCCAAAATAATTTTTAATAATACAATGCATTATAGAAAAATATGAATGACCAACACATTCATATAAATCATAATAGCTTGATATTATGAAGAGAAATATTTGATGATGATTTGATATAATCCATTTAAATGAAAAATATTTTTCCAAGATATATTTTTTAGACAACCAAAATGATGAGAAAGTAGTCATTTTTATCATTATTTATAATTTCAATATGATATATTTTTCAACAAATATCATTAAAATTAATAAGATTTTGGTTGGAATCGATGAAATAGAGAACATCAATAAATTGAATTTTAATTCCACTAGATAAAAATAAAATAATAATTACTTTCATAGAGCCTTAAATTAGATCGAAATGATCATATATGATAATAATATTAGACTTTGCTAATGTTAAATTAGAAAATTATTTTTTATTATGAATGATTATGTGTGTAGTAGCACAATCTATAAAATATGCATCTATGATGTATATCATATAATTTATCAAGGCATGAGAAAGATTTATATAGCATTACTATAAACAAAAAAAAAATTAATAAGATATAATTATATGTCATTTGAAAATATATATATTCAAACAAAAATAACATAATAAAATTCAAAATGAAAATAGAACTAATTATAATATATAATATATATTTTTATTACTAATTAGATGATCAATTTTTCTATTAAGATCTTCAAAAATAGTCCGAAACATCTAAATAAGTTAAATCCACCGAGTCATTATTATCAATGACATTATTTTAATAAACTTTCTTTTTTCTATAATTGAAATATTATAAAGATTAATTAAATAATTTTAAAGTACAATATATACGTGACAAGAATCAAACTCAATACCGATTAAGGATTTCTACCTTTTATACCACAATTATATTATTTATTCTCATGAGTATATTTCCTAGATGGTCCTATATCATTTTTAGGCCGTGCCTCTGGATTATTTCACTTTTAATGGTTTGAATTGTGATTTCTACTATGACAATTTTGATTAACACCACAATGCACGAAAATATGTCTACCACAACCATGATCATGACCATGTCATTTATTTTGACCACATTCTTGTTCATGTCCATAAGTTGAACAAATATGACATTAGCTGTAGAAAATGACAGACCCAGTAGGACAAGAAAGATATTATTTTAATAAAAATTCATTATTCTATTCAACCACAAAAAGATATGAAATTAATTGTAAATATGTTCTCCATATTGCTGTTGCAGGAGCATATTTAATACATGAAAGCATAATTACAAACAAAATTGAAATCTTGTAATTAGTTCTAAATATGTCATCTTCAGCAATATTTTTTCCATATAATTTTAATTATGAACAAATTTTGTATACAACTAAGATATAATTGTTAACTGACTTGAAATCATATAATTTCAATTACATCAAATCAGAACATGATTTAGAATGATTCCAATTATTTGGTGCCTCTAGCCCAGGCCCAAGGCATGGCCCAACATGGTCCAAAATCATGTCGGGCTGGATCGAGGGCATGATTCGTGTCGGGCCAGGCACCGCCTGGTACCCTAGCCCCAAGGCACGGTTCTAGAAGCCGAAGCTTCTGGAACCTATGACCAATGGCCAGTTCGATGGTCAAACAGATCCAACGGGTCAAAAAAATGCATTTTTTATTTTAAACCATTAAATTTCAATCTCAACAGCTAAGAGGTAGAATTCGACAATCAACCCGACTTAAACTTGTAATTTTTAGGGTAGTGTTTCTGCCCCAAAACACAACTAAAAAAGTCAAAATTTTATTAAAAAACTTGATTTTTTTAAATAACTTTTAAAAAATATATATATATATATATATATATATATTAAATACAATATTTATTTTTTGTTCGACTGTAAAGTTAATTATAATTACTAATTATTCATATTATCAATAATAAAAATAGCTCTTTTTATAAATATTCATCTTCAATTATTATTATTAATGATTGTATGTGAATTATATTTTATTTAAGAAAGATTGTGAGTTGATAATCATCTAATTCAAATTATTTTCAGTCATAATTTTAGACAAAAAACTTTTGAATACTCATATATTTTCTTGGGATAACTATGATATACTCCAGATAACTTTTTTTTTGAAAAAGATATACAATTAATATTCTAACAAAATTTGATCTTTTAGGTTGTATTACAACAAATACTTTGATTAACCCACATATTAGTTTCTTGTTTGATACAAATCTTTTAGTCAACTCTACTACTTTCATAAGAATTGTTAAAAAGATAACTATCAAATCATTATTAGACTAGGTATAGCTTATGCAATAAATATATATAGTTGCTTTAAATATTATACTTAACATATTCACCATGATACAATTTTTGGCATACTAAGGTATATAAAAAAGTCTAAGAACTAAAATCTCTTTCGACAATAATAGACATTTATAATTAATTGGGTACTCAAATTCAAGTTGAACAGCAACTTGCAGTGCAAGAAGACATGACAAATTTTTATACTTTTCTTGCAAATAATTTTGTATCTTGAAAAAATAAAAAAATTATAACTATTTCAAGATTTAATACAAAAGGAGAGTTCAGAATAAAGAAAATAATTATCTGTAATATACTTTAGATCTAAATCTCCTGACAGCCTTTTTAGCTATCAGACATAATGATTACTTACAAAAAAATATTAAATATTAAATTATATTTTTATCATAGCCGTTGGAATTTATTCTAATGACTATGGCAGAAATCCAAAAGTTGAAGGGGTTTTTACTCATTTTAATATTCAAAAAAAATTTAAAAATTAAAAAAAATTAAAAAAAATTAAAAATAAAAAAACAATATAATTTTTTATTTAAAAAAATTTATAAATATAGATTATAAGTTTTAAATATTTCATTTTCATTTCTTTTCTCATTCTCAACTCTTTTTTTTGATCTCTCATGCCTTTGCTATTCTTCTTTTTAAACTCTAAAGTATCAACCTTTAAGCATCATATTTTTTTTTATAAATCTTAAAGAAATAGGAGTTTGTCTTGATGTTCCATTACTTGTGGCTGCAGGTTACAGTTTTATCTCTCTCATCTCTAGAATTCAAGTATTTTTTTTATTTATATTTTTAAATATATATAAATTATTTAAAACATAAACTAAAATATATTTTATGAGCATAATAATAACGACATTAATATAAATTTAGATGTAAATAATAATTATCCTATGAAAATGTCTGATGCCGAAATTATAAATTCTCTCATAATCACAATACAAACTTAAATGCCTAAAAAATAAAAAACTATAACATCATAGTTTGAACTCACTTTAACATATTAAAAAATAAAAATACTAGAAATATTAATAAAAAATCAGCATTATATTTATATATATATATAAGTACAAGTGGCATAGGCCATCTAAAAAACATGTCAATCAAAAGACCAAAAAATATAATATATTAAATCTCAAGACAAACTCAACTGAGTGGTATGTTGAAATATAAACTTATTTTTGTTAAAAGATAAACTTATTTTAATAATTTTAAAAGTTATAGACTTTGTCAAAGTTAGGTGAGAATTAAATGTAACTTTGAATAATTCAAAGTTTTTAATAACCACCTAAGACTAAGTCTAAAGCAGTTGAGAGTTTTGTGGGATTTATAACCTATAAATAACTATGTTGTATTATTGTTTAATGTACTCCATTCTCAAGTGAATTAAAGCATTTTTCTATCTTCTTTCATTTATCTTTTTTCATTTTCTTTTTCTTTCCAACATGGTAATGACTTTGAAGTTTGATCTAGTTCAACTTCTTTGATTCTATTCATATACCATAATGATTTAGAGAATGAGGGCATAACCAAATTGATTATTATCATTGACATTTAGATTAGATTTTTGAAGGATACTAGGATTATCAATTCATACAGACTTATTTCCAACCTAATATCATAAGATTCCTAAGTTCATATATATAAACGACATAATTAAATATTATAAGTTAGAAAAATAAATAATAATTAATTAATTTAGATAATCTAATGGAGTAATATTCATAATGTCTAATATCTAGACTAGGTATGACGAGATATTATTTGAAGGGCTCACCGCCCACAATGTAGATTCTACATAAAAATTTAATCAACAAATTAAAAAATTTTCTAAAATTTTTCATCCTCATGATAACTCTATCATATATGAGTGCTTGATAATAATCTTCAGTGATTATTATATTCAAAATAAAATATTTAATATCACAATTAATAATACATCTAAAAATAAAATAGATATTAATATGTTTATTAAGCTATTAGATTGGTTATGAGAGATTTTTCATGTTAGATCCATGTGTCACCTTATTAATTTAATAGTACGAGTAGAGATAAATATTATTTGATATACATTAGAAAAAAATAAAAAATTTACTAAAATATTTTAGGATGTCTAGCATATAATAAAAATTTTATAGTTCATGTTTGTCTGTGGATCTAAAGAAGAAATTTTAAATTAATATGAAATATTGTTAGAATTATACCAACATGATATTGGAGTTGTGTTAGATACGAATACGTGATATTCGACTAAATCAATAATAAAATGACAAACTTATTATTAACGATACTGATTAAGATACAAAAATTTCTTTTGTAAAATTCCTGAATATTTTTTATGTCATGATAAACACGTATTTGTCTGTGTACACTTCAACTACTTGCATTGGACTCAAGTGCACATACAACATTAATAACATATTTAGTAAATTTAGAAATGACTCAATCCAGTAGACTACAAGTCATGTTATGCCAGGTATGACAAAACTTCCTTACTAGGTCGTGTCCGGCACTACATAGTGGCATGACTGGGCCACCTAAAAATAAGTCATGCCAACACGTCACTTCCTATTTGACACCTCTAAGCAAAAAATATAGTACCACAAACATATTTTTCTTTGACTAATGAAAGAAATAAAATATGATATAGATAAAAAATATAATCACACAAAGAGAGTTATTATGAATTATTTTTAAAGAAATACCAAAAATCGACATATTATTCAATGATATGGGTCGACTATCAAACTCATCAAGAGATCCTTACATAGTCCCCCATTGAGGTGTCAACTGGGCCGGGTTGGCCCGGCCCGGCACGAGAATATCCCGTGCCCCGGCCTGTGCCATGCCCGAGTAAGGCACAACCCATGTCATGCCTGCCAAGGCCAAACGGGCATCATGTCGTGCCTGACCCTACACGGTTCATGGCCCGTGGCACAGCCCATGGCACGGCAAGTAGGCATGGTCAGGATCACAGTTCACACCCAGCCCCGGCATCCCGCACCCGGAGTCCCGCACCCACTGACCCATAGACCTGGCTAAAACTAGGTGGCTCTCAGCTTCCGACACCCTCACGAGTTACGGGTCACTTGTGTGTTCATGGTGACTCGTGAGTAGGGCCAAGCCAAGCTTCCCGCAAAAAAAGACTATGGGTCGGTTCCAATCAGACCTGACCCGCGGTCCCCCTGACCCGCGGTCCCCCTGACCTGCGGTCCCCCTGACCCGCGGTCCCTCTGACCCGACTCGATTGGGACTGGGCATCTTAAGAGGCATACCGAATTATGCACCAGAAAATATAGTGCATTAGATCCTAGGCAAACCCAACTTAACACTATATTTTTTGAGACTAGATCGAGTTCAGTCTCAAAGTTTACTCCTTTCATATACCACAGCGAGCTGGGTAGGGATGACATGACCAGACTTGTCAAATTGATGGGTCTTTCGATCAGATTTTTAGAAGATTCAAGGATAGTGCACATAATGCAGACATATTTTCAGTCTGCTTATCGTAAGATTTCTAGATCCATATCTAGGAATAACATACTAAAATTATAAAAGTTAGAAAAATAAAAAATAATTATTGAAATTATGACATATAGTGGAATGGTATCAGTGACAACTGATATCTGGACAAGTCACGATGAATCATCTTATGCATGTCTCATCAGTCACTATGTATATTCTAACTGGATTATGAATAAAAAAAATTTAGGATTCTCTGAGATTCTCTATTCTCATGATGACCCGACCATTTTTAAGTGTATGATAAAAATCATTAGGGAATATAAAATTCAAAATAAAATTTTTAGTATCACATTTGATAACGCATCTAATAATGGAGTAGTGATTAACATGTTTGTTATGAATATTAGAGACTAACCATTAGGAGTGATTTTTCATGTCAGATACATGTGTCACGTGATTAACCTGATTGTTCAAATGGGTATGAAGGTGTGTTCACCGTGTTAAATAATATACGTAATGTACTAAAATATATTCGTACTCCTCGCAAACAACAAGAGTTTGGTAGTCTCTATTTGTCTGCGAATCTTAAGAAGAAGAAATTTCAAACGGATGTGAGATACCGTTGGAATTACACGTACCTGATATCAGAATCATGTGTTGGATACGAATACGTGATATTCGACTACGTCAATAGTAATAGTGCCGAACTTATTATTGACAATACTGCCTGAGCTTCAAAAATTTTATTTATGAAATTCCTGAAGATTTTGTATGACACGACGAACATGTATTCGTCGGTTTATATGCTCATGACTTGCATTGCACTCAGGTGCATATGCAACATTAGTAAAATGCTTAGGAAGTATCAAGCTGACCCGACACTTAGCTATATGGTTGTAGAGATGAAAATCAAGTACTTAAAGTACTGGTTCACCATTCCAACTCTTTATTATCTCGTTGCATGTATGGATCCTAGGGTTAAGGTGGAAGGGGTAGAAAATACCCTGACTTACATTTCCTTGTGCATAAACTTCAAAGAGCCACCTGAAGAATTTATTCACGAGAAATTGACTGACTTGTTCACATACTATGATACTAGGTATGGTAGTGGTGGTGGTGAGACGGTGATTACAGACATGGATACCTTATTCGGAGATGACGATTTTTCCATTCAGCTAGCGAGGGACAAATGTCGGGATGGACCATCACATAGGAACGAGCTTTCTCGGTACTTAGATATCGATTACTGCTCAATCCTATCACATTCTGACACTAAGAATCTTGATATATTACAGTGGTGGAAATCATGAGTCCACCTTTCCCGTGTAATCTAGGATGACACGGGATCTACTGACTCCTCCGGTGTCGAGCGTAGCATCGGAGTCTGCTTTTTCTATTGTAGTAAACGTGATTTCGGATAGGAGATCGAGATTACGTCCAGATATTGTTGAGACTTTGGCTTGTTTAAAGAATTAAGAGGATTTGAGGTTTAGCATCCATGATCGTGTTGGAGCTGGAACTGAGACTGAGACTACAGTCGCATCCAATGCGAAAGCGGAGCAATTAAATACTGATGATGATGATCCATATGATACTAATCTTGATGTTACGGCTGATGATGCTCATGATATGCCGATTGACGATTGATGATGATTTACTACTTTTTGATTTCGATATTTTATTTTTTATTGATTAAATACTTTATTTATACGTTACGTTAAAACTTTAATTTGTTTGGTTCGAACCTTCGGTATCTAATAGCTGATTGGTCATTTTTCATTTGGTTTGCATAGGTTTTTTTTTCACTTTTTAATTTTTTTTTACAAAATTTATTAATTTATTTATTTTTTTTGTTATATTTTTTCATTTAAAAATTTATAACTCTATTATTTAATAATAATAAATTATAAACTAATTTTATTTTACATTATAAAAAAAATTTTAACTTTGTAAATTTAATAAATTTTAAATAATTTTTATTTTATAAATTTATTATATTATACATTATCTATAATTTTATAAATAATTTAATATTTTATATAAATAAACTAGAATTTAAATCTATAAAATTTTAAAAAAATAAAAATTTTTACCTGGATTGCATGGCTCGGTTTGGCCAGTATGGCTAGGTTAGGCCCGAACGGACCGGGCTTTTATAAACCATGAAAGGCCAGGCTCGTCACGGTACAGTAACCATGTCATGCATGATCCGGCACGAAAGCACGACCGTTCTCTAAAAAAACAGGTCGGGTCGGCCCGGCATGACCCATTTGACACCTCTATATATTATAAATTATCTATAATTTTATATATAATTTAATATATATTTTTTAATTAAACTTAAAAGAAAACTCAAAATTTTTTAAAAAAAAATTTTAACCTGGCCCGAATGGTCAAGCTTGGTCTGACCGGTGGGCAGTGTCGGGCCTGGCTTTTATAAACCATGCTAGGCAAGGCACGGCAGGTTACAGTAACCGTGTCGTGCCTGGCCCGGCACGATAGCATAGCCGTGCTCTAAAAAAATGGCCCGGCACGATAACATAGCCATGCTCTAAAAAAATGGCCCGGCACGATAACATAGCCGTGTTCTAAAAAAATGGCTCGGCCCGACCTAGCCCAACCAGGCCCGTTTGACACCTCTAGTCACCTAGCATGACACATAAAAGAAAGAAAAACATATAACTCCTTTCTTAGTCATAGCATATACCAATAATCATTCAAGCATTATAGCTCTTATGATTAGACTTTTGCTTTAAACTCTCGTCTCATTAACTTAGATGTCAACATCACATCACAACTAATTATTCTTTGTTTACTATATTGTATTCATCTATTACTTCATGAGAATTATCAAAAAATCAAGATTAAAAAGACTACTTGTAGAATTATTTAGCTCCTCAATAAGCACATCTCTAGTTTGAGCAAACTTGGTATGCCTCTCTCTTATGGTATATACTACGTCATAATTGATCAAGTCTCATAATTACCAACTCAATATGAGTCTGTACTAGGAAAGACTCAATAACTATTATATTATTTGGGCCTGATAAGGTCTTTTTATCCGAGAAATATAACTCTTTTTAAATTTAATATTATCTAATTTATTAGTAGATATGATAATATTTTACGAGTAATATCATACTGAATACCAAGATGATCAGATATAACCAACAAGTAACTCTACTAAATAATGATCCAAGTAGGACTACAAGCAAAAAATAATAATAATAAAAGATATAGGTGCTAAACATACTTCCTAAAGTCAAAGATTATATGTACAGAAAAATATTTGTTAAATCATACCTTAAAAGATTGCTTCAAGCCATAACAAGCCTTCCACAATATATACACCATGTTTATTCTCTCAAAAATAATAATATCCAAGTGTTGCTACATAAACATGTGCTTAGTGAGATCACCATGAAAGAATACACTTCTAACATTAATCTGGTATATAGTTCATATGTAATATATGATAATAGAAAGAAATAACTTAATAGTAATCATTTTAGCCACATAAAAAAATATATCCCAATAATTTATATCATAAGTTTATATAAATTCTTTGACTATTAATCATGCATCAAGCTGATCAATATTGTCTTTAGATTTAGTATTCACGATGTACACTCATTTGCAACTTAGCATTAGCTTACCTAAAAGTTATAGAACCAAATCTCATGTATAATAAAAAATGATTGTACTTAGTTAATCTAATCATTCTATATGACAAAGTATCTCAAAAAGAATATAAAAAAATCTTACAACTATTAAACAATGACAAAAATCCAAATGCATAATACCAATGTAGGAATTAGAAAATACTCAAGACAATGAGTGATTAGTATAACATATTCTTGATTCATTTCGTAGAGCAATCAAAAGATGCATGACACTACTTCAAACTAAATCAACTGACATGATTGGAGGCTTTTCTTTGAAAGGTTGTTGAGATATCTATCTAGTATGTACATTTAGGTTTGGATCATCAAATTTCTCATCCACACCTCCCCTTCTTGGGAAGACTCAAAAATCATGTATACTAGAACACACACCAGGTACATCTTCCTAATACAAGGCACAAAGAGAGATTTTACTATTTTACTATTTTCCTCAAAATCAATCAATCTGGTAGTATCAGGTATAGAGGTAGATGCAAAAGAAGTGGCTACCTTTTTAATGAGAAATAACAATTGAACATTAAAATGATCCTACCATAAAAATATCTAGATGTGCATTCTCTTGAACTAAGTCATTGAAAAAAAAAATCCTCAAAAAATATCACATTAACACTCATAATGATTATCATTACAACTAATAAGTAATACATGTAACCATTTTGAGTACTAAAGTACTTATGAATACAAATTTGATGATATGCACAACCATCTTCTCTCTGTCTAGCGAGAGATCATCATGGACAAAAGTGTCAACACAAGATATATGATAAATCATCTTAACTTCCCCAAGAAATAAAAAATTAATGACAAGTTTATTCGAAGTATATTTCACAAGATAAATAAAATTTGAATTGTTTCTATAAAAATTAATAGTCATGTATATTTAATAAAATTATCAACAAAATAAGAGAATATCCTAAGTCATAATATATAGTTATGTTACATTATCCTAGAACATCTGAATGAGTCAAATGTAATCATTTTCTTTTAAGATACTAGATAAAAACCCCTCTTAACAAACCAGATATAAAACTTTAATATATTTTTCAAATTGATATATCTCATAATCAATAAAATCATGCCGTTGATGCTCAGATTCAAATTTTCAAATTATTTTAATTATGAATGTCTCAATCAAAAGTATATCATAAATGATCAATATTAATCAAGCACCTATAGAGACTCTTGTGGGTGAAACAAAGTATGTACAATCCACCTAATTATTTAAAAAAATATTTAATATTTAAAATATTCAATATTCAATCCCTAGTAATCCCTAGAGAAATCAACTGTTTGGTATGTCAATTCTACAAAAATATTTAAAAAAGATAAAAAATATTATAATTTACCACCTAATTACTTAGTAAAGTAATTGTCGGGAAATAAATTATTATAAAATTTTAATATTTAAAAAAAGACATATTAAAAGAAAAGGCCTAGATTGCCATTTTTATACCTCATAACCCATATAATAATATCATTAATAATAACAATATAAAAAATTTTAAATTTTACAAAAAAAGATAAAAAAGTGTTATCACCTATAATATTAGTTTTACTTTTTAAATCTATAATCCAAGAGTCTAAGGTAAAGTGGAAAGAAGAAAGAGCGATGAATGTAGAAATTTCTCAGTGATTTTGCTATTTCTAACTCAACTTGACCCAAACAACTAAATCATGATTTTTTTAATAAAAATTCACGTGAAATCCATGAGCCAAATCAAGTCAGAATTTATGCCATACACAAATAGGATGCTACTATGGTTTGTCACTCGGGCTGATTTCATGGGTCATGCCATGTTGCATGTTAATGCAATATGCGAGCCACATCCCAAGGCACAAACCATACCACCATGTTTGGTGTTCAAGTCAAGTTGAGTTAGAACTAGACATGATACTATGTTACATTGTGAAGCCTATCAAATGAAAAAGGATACCATGTCATCCATCATTCCCTTTTAAATTTTTATGAGTAAAGACCCATTCAATCTATTTTACTCTGATATCCAATAGATTCAACAGTCACAATGCAAATCATTGAATCATACATCATACTTTATATACTAGCATCATAGTTATTAAAACATGCTTGAAGAATGCCTAAGACACAAACACCACGAAGCACCAACAAAAATTCCTTACTAGCAGCTTGTGGCAAGGCACAATCATTTCTGAAAGTCACTGGATGCACCATAAAAAGATCTGCCTCACCCAAGCACACCTCACCCCATCAAACAAGTTGTTGCAGCTTGTTCTTGGAATGAGTTTGAGCAACTCATTCTTAGAACAAACTCGGGGAATTCATTCTTGGAATGAGCTCGGACAACTCATTCTTGAAATCAGCTCGGACAACTCATTCTTAGAATGAGCTCGAACATCTTATTCATGGAAGGAGCTCTAGCATCTCATTTGTGGAACAAGCTATAGTAGCTCTTGCTTAAAACTAACTCGGGTAGCTCGTTCTTGGAACTAGATTGGACAATTAGTTCATGTATTACATATATATAGATATGCATTCATATATTTATGTGTGTGTGTGTGTGTGCGTGTGTGCATACTTAAATATATCTATATGTATGCTTATATCTATATATAATTATAAGCATGCATATATATATATATATTATACACACATACATATATATATATATATGCATGCATATGTATATATATATATATGTATATGTATATGTGCCTACATATATATATATACATACAGTCATACATATATATATATATATTAAATTTTATTATTTTATTATTTTATTTTTAAATTTTGAATATTTATATTATTAAGAAACACTAATGACATTTTATTTTTAGCTTTAATGTAATTTATTTGATTGTATTTTATTAATATATAAAAATTATATATATTTTTATATATATTAGGTTGGGCACACCTGAAAAAAAATATGCATCATAATTACACTCTATGCCTCAAGGGTCAAAGAGATTATTATACTTTAGTATACCTTACACCTCAAATAATTATGGCTAGTACATCTCTAGAATATATAATTATTAAAAAAAAATACATATTTGACTGATATAATTAACACTTCTATATGATGAAGTATTATAAAAAAATCTTACAGAGAAATGATTTTAATTATAAACTATCTGATCAACTAAAAATCTTTCTGTTATTTCTTATCGTATTCTTTTTATATCATGTATCATGGTGAGAGATTATTTTAACTTATACATAGTTTTAAAAGGCGCAAGGTGTACCAATGCGCAAATGTCTCTTGGAACCTTAAAGCGCAAGGTGCACCTAAGGTGTGAGCTTTTATGAAGTGAAATGTGACTTTGAATGCACATAAATTTTTATTAAATATGATTTTATTGATAAAAAAATAAATATTCCTAATATTTAAATAAATTTTAATGAAAAAAATGAATGGAATTATATAAATTTCAATATATAATTACAAAATTTGAGAATAAATATATTAAAAAAAACTATAATATATAAGGCGCACCTCTTTAGTAGGGCTGTAACCGAGCCGAGCTGCTCGCGAGCTGCTCGGCGTTCAGCTTGTTAGAAGCACGCTCGAACTCGTTTATTAATTTAAACGAGCCAAGCTCGAACATCATTTTGAGGCTCATAAGTTAAATGAGCCGAGCCCGAGCACCCTCAAAATCGGCTCGTCAGCTCGTAAACAGACTCGTGAATAGGCTTGTGAACAGGCTAGTGAACATGGAGAAGGCTTGATGCACAACAAATTTTTCCGACAAATAAACATGATGAATATTTTAACTCTTGAACTTCAATCAAGTTAATTGAACTTTTATTATCTTATCTTTTTAATGTAGTTGTATATTAGCTATTTTAGATGAACATTTTCTTTAATTCCCGAATATCATTTTGAGGCTCGTAAGTTAAACGAGCCGAGCCCGAGCAACATTAAACTCAGCTCGTCAGCTGATAAATAGGCTCGTGAATAGGCTTGTAAGCAAGCTCGTTAACCATGCTCGTGAACCAAGCTTGTGAACAGGCTCGTAAGTTAAACGAGTTGAGCCCAAACACCCTCAAACTTGGATCGTCAGCTCGTAAACAGGCTCGTGAACAAGCTCGGGCCTACTCCTTTAAAACCGAGCTGAGACGAGCCTGCCTAATACTCGGCTCGACTCAGCTCGGTTACACCCCTACTCTTCAATAAGGCGCGTGCCTTGGAAGACGAGATGGTATAGCTAGGGAGTGGTTGTGCCTTGAGCCTAGGAGTACCTTAAGCACACCTTTCACAACTATGAAATTACATTCTAAAAATTTTGGAAGCATTTACTTAGAGATGTAAACTAGGCCGAGCAGCTAGAGAACGTCATAAAGCAAAGCATGGCCTAATTTAGAACCATACCTAATTTAGAACCATGCTAGCCTAAATTGAACCAAAGCTAGTCTGGCTAGACCTGACCTGACTTAGCACGACTTGACCAAAATACATGCCAATGAGTTGTGCCAGGCTACCCATTTTCAAAGTCGTGCCAGCACGGCATGGCTGGTGCTAAAAACCATGTTATGCCTGACGCGGCACAACCTGTTTGACACCTATACATTTAATTATTCAAGATCTCTCATCAAACCATGATAAAATTTTACCCAAGATAAGATTATACCCATGATTATCAAAGATATACATATTATTCACGTAAGACCAAAGAATTCTAGTGAGTATATATATCATATTTTTTAAGAATGATTTATTCTTTAATGAATCTAAACATGATAAGAATTTAACATAGAATCAAAAATCTCTTACTCTTTCATGTTTTTTTGGAGTTCCACATGAGGTTCCATCAAAGAGAGAGCAATTAACTCAATTACTTCTTAACTTATTAGTTTGTACTATGATAACTCTCATTTCGAGTTATCATACGTATCACTAAATGCATGACATATTGGTATCATGGGCTTCATGGGCCACCCGTAGAATCAAATCCTACAAAAAATTTGTACTTTAGATGTCCAACCGTGACCATAAAGAGAGACTATAAAAATTACCACATCAAAAATTTCAAGTAAAATATGATGTTTATATGATGTGGGTTCCCTCTCCCTTTGAGCTAGGTTTTGAGAATAAGTTCGGCCCAAATTCATTCTATACTATGTTAAAAAGGAAAATCCTCTCTAGTTCAATTGAGCTTGTAGCTCCCAAGTTGATTCCAACCCCAACTTTAAATGTGTTGAAAGTTAAAAGACTTGAATACCTATGACTTATAGTTTCTTGTTCATCCACTCCTTCCCCTCCCTCCCAACCCACCCCCTATTATCACTCACCCTCGGACTCCCATATTGTTGATACCTATAACTTATCCTTATTTTATAAGAAAAAAAACATAGCACTCCACTCATAAAAGTAAAAGGTCCTATGAGAAACTAGATAATCTTATAATTATGTCATTTAATCTTAACCTTTTGATTATTTTTTAAAAAATAGATATGTTATACTTGAATTAATATTTCACATATATTTATATATTCATGTCATCTTTGATCTTTTCTTTTATTACTTTTTTTATTTATACTAGAAAATATAAATCTTAGTTTGAGGTATTATCTAATTAAAGACAAAAAATGATTATGATAAAATAGATAAATATATTTTATTCAAATAGGACTTAGTAACTAAGACCTTGACCCATGTGAAACTCTTATTTGTTGTAAGTGAATATTCTCAATAACAATTAGTCGTGATAATCAAGTGGATTGTTATAAGGTGAGCCTTATTATAAGAAATTTATTTAGACCTTAAGAGTTAATTATCAAAATATTTTCTCTTCAATAACCAAGTTTGCCTCCATACGAGTCCTTAATTCCCTTGTAATTACTCACAAATATATAATATATCATATGAATGTAAAAAATATTTTTCTTCATATTAATTTAAAGGAAGAGAATCATCTGGAGCAACAATCTAATTTTTAAATCTAAATAAAATACATAAATTTAGTTTGTAGATTACAAAATGTCTTATATGGTCTAAAGCCACATATGAGAACTTGATTTTTAAATATCAAGCTCAATTATCTCTTTTGGATTATACAAGTATGTTATATAGTATTTTTTATTTTTCTTAGATAACTTCAAGTGACAAACTTATTTTATCGATTACATATGTGAATGAAATTCTATTTACTTGAGATGATGAGCTGACAATTACTCAACTCAAAAAAAAAATCATAATTTAGATGAAAATTCTTTTGAAGTTCAAATATTTTCTTTTGATTGAAAATGAATATGATTAAAAATATATTACAATGTCACATATGAGATATAACTTAGATATTGTTGAGTTTTAATTTATTTTACGTTGCTTTTAAGTCTCTTTTATTTTTTGAGAGCACCCGACTTGTGTGCTGCCCCAAACTGTGTGTGTGTGTGTGTGTGTGTGTGTGTGTGCCTGTGTGTGTGTATGATTTATATTATTGATTATTATCCATTCCAAAAAAAAAGATTATTGTTTGCATGCTCCTCTCTATATCACTTCTATCTTTCTCTAATGTTCACCTTAAATCCTAACCTTAAAGATGTTTTTCATGGTATCAAAAACAATTTTCTGGCAAAAAATCATCGAAGATGTGGTGCATGGGTCTCTATGAGCTCCAATGACTACTATCGATAAATTTTTTTTGCAATGAAAACCATCACACCACTTCTGTACACCGAAACCATTGCATTCCAAAAGTTTTACTGATGTATTTTTTCTATTTTGTGGATATCAAACACATGACGATGCAATTAAAAAAAATGTATATTTCATTCACAATGATATTACTCATGGCAGCCAACACAACAACAATATTACATAACCCTAAATATTGAAGTGTTTTGGAATTTACAAAATATTTAATGTCTTTCTATTTTTTTTAATACAAAATATTTTATATGCATGTTTTATGATTCTAGTATTCTTTTGTGTAGAAACTTACATTGCACGTGGGGCATCGGCGAGCTTGAAGGACAATTGAAGCCTATGTGGACCACTGACTATAATCCAATGAATTTTGAGGACGGCTTCTTTTACTCTTTGGGATACAACAGTGAGGATCCAACATCTAACTAACATTGATAAGTAGATGAGGTTTGACACATAATTACTAGTATACTTGTGATAATCAACTGACTTAATATTTTAGGATATGGTCACTTGCAAAAGAGTTTAGGATATGATCAATTTGTAATTTCGATGTATTATTCAATGATAAATTAATTGTATGACATTATTACTTTGTTGTAAAAGTTTAGATTAATTTAGCAAAATGAAATGACTCATTATGCAACTTGGGCTCAACTACGGGAGAGAATTATTGGTGTGATACCAATATTGATAGATCAAATGACATTAAGGGTATTTGGTGAACAAGTTAATAGAATTTTTTATATTCATTCATTAGGAGAAAGATTTATTAGTTTGTTAACATATTCTTATAAAGAGGACACTTTCATCTTTTCCTTAGTTTTATCAGAAAGTGACTCATGCAGTTATAGTTATTCCTAGATTGATTAGGGAGTAAGGAGACATGACACAAATATGCTAAAAGACAAGAAGATAAAAATGACATGTTCTTTCTATAGGAGGTCAAAACATACTCAAGAGAGATGTTAGATATTACAATCCAATTTACGATTAACTTTTCAAGGTTCAAAATATTATATAATAGATCATCGGATCAACTCAAGTTGATTATTCTACAATCGCATCCACTAGAGATGGGATTACTCCTACGACAATAATACATAACCCTAAATATTAAAGTTTTTTGGAATTTACAAAATATTTAATGTATTTCTAGTTTTTTTAAATACAACATATTTTATATGCATGTTTTAAAATTCTAGTATTCTTTTGTGTAGAAAATTACATTGCATTTGGAATATCGACGAGATTGAAGGATATATGGAACCTATGTGGACCAATGGGTATAACCTAGTGAATTTTGAGGACAACTATTTTTACTATTTGAGGTACATCAGTGAGGATCCAATTTCAAATCAAGAATACATGGACTACTTATTGTAAGGACAACCTAAAACTAATATTGATAATTAGACGCGAATTTACACATAATTATGTGAGTCATGATGTCATTTTTCATATGTAGTAAATGTATTTTTGCCTCTTCTCTTCATGAGTGAAACATATTCACATATACTATTATTTCATAAAAAAATATACAAAATAATTCTAATATTACTTTATATACACTTATCATTGAACAAATAATATATATATATATATATATACACACACACACACAAACTCCCAAAGAAATCCAAATTCTTATCTTTGCTTACAAGTTTGACATTCAAGATTTATATGGAGCAATTTAAAAGGGGTGTTCTAGATTAATTTTATGTTTTTTTTTATTCTATGCTAAATATAATATATTAAATGATTTCATATCATAGTATATGCTAGTATTTTTCTTAGTCATTTCTCTATAAACATAATATTTTATATATAAAATCTTATATGTTTTTTTATCACATGGTAAATATGAAAAAGTTTATAATTTAATTTCTACTTTTTTCTCTCTAGATTCAACACTTAAAAACAGTTTGATATAGAATTATGTTTGTTTTTTGACAGATGTAATATATTTTATATGTTTTTTTATCACCAAATGTATTTTATAATATAGAATCATATAATATAATATATTATATGATTTTATATTATAAAATAGATATAAAATATTTTATATTTTTTTGATCACATGGTAGTTTTGGTATAAAATCATTTATACCAATACCTTAAAAAACACCCTGCCAAATGTGGGGAACAAAAAAACTAACTTCATAAATATCAAATCAAGACCAAGCTTTCAATGTTGGCAAAGTGGTCAATGATGAATGTTTTGGCAGAAATGCCTCTTCTCAAAGCATATTCTGATATCATTATATGGTAACTATTCTCTGAGCAAGACATGCAAAATTCACATTCATTATCAAATAACACAAAACTGTACATAATGATAAATCATGTTTGTAAAGCTCCGCCTAAAATACCTAAAAAACACCTGGTAACATGCTCAAACTACACATTAATTACCAAAAGAATAAAATCACATTTCACTTAATAGAAATGAATACTTACCAGATGTAGAGAAGATAAATTTTCCCCATGCATGAAAAACCATAGAATTTGGAATTAGAAGAAAGGCTAGCAAAGGTGAGTATCGAAATGTGGTTCTCCTATAAGGGGATTGACCAGAAGCCATTAAAGAAGCAGCATCAGAGAAAACAAGATAATCCACATCCGTGTATCTAACCTCCATATGAGTATCTTGCCATTCCCCATAGACAATTAAAACAAAACGAACAAATGCTGAGAGCAGGAGCAACATATGCAAATTCAACAGCTTCATTGCTGAAAAAGAATCATTCATTACATTAGTTCAAAGTCATACCAACTACACAAATTTTCCTTTTAAATTAGAATTTAAGAGAGATTAATATATCGACAACTTTACTTCGAAAAATCAGAGAAGTTTTTTCTGACAAGTCTCGTTACCAAAATTTATCGTCATTCAACAGAGATACTTATTATCACACCAAAACATGACTTCACAATAAGTGATAATCTTGTTTTTCAAAAAAAAAAAAAACCAACCACCAATCCATTTCACATCATCATTAAATTTGCCCATATTTTTACTATCAATGCCAAGCTTCATTTTGTATGTCACTTTTATCTACATTTTGAGTAGAAAACAACTTAAATAATGTATACTCATCATAGGTTGGATTAATTTTTAAATAGATACAAATTATCTACCGGATGTACGCATGCATACCTATTCTACCAATTTAGCCTCACATAACTGTTGAGGACTTTTTAAGGCTACTACATCTTCAAATATTTTCTTTTTTTTTATGAGCATAGACATCCTCATTATTCAAAGGAAGCTAGCATACACCTTTGTAAGAATGATATTCCTCCACCAAAAGAGAGGGTGATAATAATAATAAAAACAAACTTTAAAAAAAAAAAAAAAGCTAGCATACACCTCAACTAATCACACAAGGAAATGAGTCTTCCATTTAGTTCCACCTGTAGATAAGTCCAATTTGATTGGAAGTGGGATTTGAACCCAGAATATTATGTCCCAAAATTCATTGTTAACCAATCCAACTAAGCCCATGGGAACTTCAACAATTTCCCTCTTTGTTATGCATGAGGAGCATTCAAAATATATGCAAGCCCATTATATACTAGTATCATATATGATGATATATTGAAATAAATATGTTTTGCACTTTTTTTGTATTTCTTTAAATAATTATATTTAGCATAGTATCTAATATGAAAAATAATAGTCCATTGAAACCATTCATTATTTTCACCATGTATTTGGCAAAGTAACAAAGTAGAAATATAATAGTTCATTGACACCATTTAATTTTTTCACCATATATGTAATGTGTATTACCACCAACAATAATCTTTTTTCAATCAAAATAATATCATGAGAAAAATTTCCTACTAAATATTTGTCAAAAAAAAAATAATATATTTCAGAAAATTTGAACTGCATTTTTGATCAATTTTTTACTTTAAAATAAAAATCCTAAATGTCAAATTTTTACTTATTCATAGCAGAAATATTATTTTTAAAATAAAAATTATCATTGGTGTAATCTTCTCATTGATCTCAGTCGAATCATATTAACCAGATTATTATCGATAATAATATATCTTGCTTCTAGTTTTTTTTCATGTGATATATTTTAAACAACATAACATGAACATCATCTCCTCCTATTAACTAGTAAAAATTTATATTTACAATGAGCTACATTAGTATGAGAATGATTTACTAGTCATTAAAAATATGATCATTTTCAAATTCATACCACTTTAGCAAGAATATGATTTACAATGATCAAACATGATTTAATTAAGTATTCAAACCTTTGGTAGTTTATAAAGAAAAATATATTGAACGTTTTCATTACTTGCATAATCTACAATACAATTTGGAATTTATCAACTTCATTATAAACATCTAACACATTTCATTTTTACAATAATATTACTCAAATTGTGAATTATATTTAAACATAGAATAATGATAAAACTTAATACATGAAGTTATCTATGATAACAAGTCAAATATTCAAGAAAATTCTAGATCAAGACAAAGCTAGCATAAGTATTGTAAGCTTCAAAGATTAAGAAAACGCATTGGTTGAGTATTTTTATCAACAAACACTAGATAAATAAGAAGACTAATATATAAAAGAAATAAATAAAAACCATAATACCTCATGTCTAGCTAATGCATAGATATTTAGCACATTAAAGTTTGAGAAAAAAAAAAGAACTAATATTACATAAAAACCAAAAATGTATATATTGACTGATCTGCAATATGAATATTAGAATATAAGCTATAACACTATAACTAGATGGGACAAATAATCTGGATGAACCCAGCACAGCCTGCAAAAATCAACCAAAAACAACTTGGCACGGCATGGCTCAGGCCATTGACCTACATGCCACAAAACTACCCACAACAGCACGACCCACAAAATTGGCCTACACTGACAGAATTAAGCTTGGGTGATGAAACATCTATGGCCATGCTCCGGTTCAGGCAGAAATCCTAACTCGAGGTCGCACATAAAACTCGTGCACATTTAAAAAAAAAAGCATAATCAAGTCGGGTTAGGTTAGTCCACACTAGGGCTAGCTGTTAGCTCAAACCCAGTCTAACATGGACCAAACCCAAGTCAGCTCAACAAGAACCTGGACTATCACAAGTGTAAGCCGTGCTGGACCAGACATGGCACAAGCATAGTACACAAGCTATTTTAGATTGGTGTATGGCCCAACCCAATACAACTCATTTGATATCTCTAGTTATAATAATTATCTCATAATATATTATATATGAGAAAAAAACAATCTACTTATATATACTCCATCCATTCATGAAACTAAATTAGAGACTATATATACCATTATATGATTATCAAACACAAGAATAGACGGAGAAATATGTGAGTACACATAATCTTCTTAAGAAAGTACTTGATTCAAAATATCTAATAAGTATTTGTTATCATCATTCTAAACTATACTATACTAGATCTCGATATTACTATTTATCTTTTATTTTTTTATAAAATAAAATTATCACAAAAAAAATATATCTCATAATATATTTCATATATATGTAAGTTTGTGCTAAAGTCAAATTTTAAAAATTAATAAATTGGAAATACTTGTAATTAGTGAAAGAAATGTCAAAGCCTATAGATTTCTTCATGTACTAAAATATGTGAAAAGATGAATCTTGAAGAATCTATCGTAAAGAATCTAGAAAACACCTAACTATATTAAATGCATAGACTATCTAATTTAATAATTATCAGATTGTTAATTTTTATATGATTTTTTTTATAAGTAGTTAAGATAACTGAAGAGTTCATATCAAACAAGAAATTAATATATGTCTCAATAGCAATATCTCCTAAAATACAACCTAAAAGATAAATCTCTGTTATAATTTTAGCTATGTAACTCCTTTAAGACAAAATATTTATCCCAGAATAAATCATTTATATCCCAAGAAAATATACAAGCCTTCTAAAATTATTTGTTTAAAATTATAATAGAAGATAGTCATTAAATTAGGTAATTTCTAACTCATCATCAATCATACTAAAAATGTAATTCTCATACAAAATCAAGAACATAATCATATCATCTAAACTCCTATAAAAAATATAAATTAATTTATAATATATTTGTGTAAATAAAAAAAATGGCTACTAATGAAATACCCACAAACAAAGTTCTCGGTAACCATTTCATATCGTCCAAAACCTTTCAAAATCAACAAATTGAATCTAACTACTATGTCACTTCTCGAAAACTATAAATTGTTCTATATGCATGATTTCTTTATTATCACCAAGAGAAAGATATTATTTACATTTAATTAATACATCCTTCATCAATGATATAGTGTCAAGTGATTTTTTATATTCATGTTGAAATCATTTTATCCACTAAAAAGAGTATACTAAAAATTCACTCAAAATATCTATGTAAACTACTTGGTAACAAGTTTTCTTTTAAGTTAGAGATATCAATTGAGTTAGACAGCCCAAGTCGGGTCCAAGGCATGACACAAAAATGTCATGCTTGGAATAACATGACACGAAAATGTCATGCTTGGAATAATATGACACGAAAATGTCATGCCTATCATGATACGACATAGTCCATAATCATGCCTATACATGCCTCATGAAAGCTCATTTCAAGGCTCATGTCATGCCAGGCTTGCAATGGATGTGATGCATACCATGTTAGGCAATCACACATAGTTTGGCACAACCAACATTAATAGGCATGAGCTACAAAGTACAGCATGACCAGCTTGAATAGGCACAACCCACGGGATTCGACACGACCAACATGAATAGGCATGGCCCACAAAGTTCGGCACGACTAGCATGACCAGGAACAATGTGTGCCTAATACATGCATGTCGAGCTGGAGCATTTATTAAACATGCATGCATTCACTCACCTCTTTTATAATGTTATTTATAAATGGAACACATAAATATATTATGAATCATAAGCTTTAGAAACATTGCTTGAGTACCCAATTCATGCCATATCAGGCTGTATGGTCACACAATCACTATGCCCCACTAAGTAAAGTCATTACATATCTACTATGTGCAATGAGGTATCGATGCCCATTACATTGACACCAGGATGCACAATGGTGAGCAATAATACTGATACACGATGGTCCATGATTTTTTGTGCACAATTGATGGTGCCCAAAAAATTAGGGTTTCATGGTAAGTCTCAAATTTCAATTGTTCAATTTTTTGAATTTACCCAAAATATAATTTCAAAAAAAAACCTCTCAAATTAAGATTTACTATTCATCTAGAAATATTTATCTAATTTCAATAGTAGTTTTAAAAATCCTAATTGGTTGATTTAAAGCAATTTTATATTTTTCAATTTTAAATTGAGAAAATCTTAATTCCAGTTGGCAAATTTAATTTGTATAGAAGAGAAATGAAAAAGAAATAATGGAGTGTTGAAAGAGAAATAATCACAATAGAGATAAATAAAATAGAAACTAATTCAATAAACACAATGTATGAGAATAGGTCCACCATAGACAATTAATGAGTGTTAATCTTAGAGAAGAAACCAAAAGTAATACACAGAGATAAACTAATTATCGAAGTCGAAACCATCTAGGAATTCTTATAGAATTCATACACCATGACATTTATTAGAGAGAAATATATATAATTCTTCTCTAACACTAAACAAGTGGCATACACTTTTCTTTCTTTATTTATTACTAGTTTTATCAAACATACTTACTAATCAAACACTTTAATTATTGATAAGAAGTCATAACTCATTTCACATATAATCATCTCATGAAATCATCTCTATTTATTAAATTTTTGTTTGTTCTAAAAATAATATTTTGGAGAATATTAAATCCTCTAAAAATATTGGATATGACAATATTTAGCTCAATTTTTTTTTTTTGATAATATCATGTTTATTCCTGATTTATCTCCTTGGTCTACTTTTAGTGAATTGACTTTTCATGCAACTTAATTATGACTTAATTTTTTATTTACTAATATTTATTTGCAGGATCAAAAGTCTATAAAATAAATTTTATTTAATATTGAGCATAATTAATTATATATCTTTTCTCTTCAAGTATAATTATCGTTTAAATATTTAAGTGCATTAGATCCTTTATTTGTGCATTCTCAAATTAATCATTCATCAATGACCAAGTTGAGAATATTTTACCCTAAACTTTAAAATATTTCAATTATATAGTGTGAGGCATATTAAATGAGAATGCATATCATAGCTTCATATCATGCCAATCAATCTAACGTAAGTAAAAACTTATTTGATTTGATATACTCAGATTTATAGGAATCTAAAACAAATTCGAACTAAGAGAACTTTATATTTTTATTTACTTTTATTAAAGATTACTCGTGATATACATGAGTATTTTTATTTTGTGTTGGATAACAAATATTTTTTATCTTTTAGACATTTTATTAAAAAAAAATCAATTTGATAATAATATCAAAAAGATAAATAATGATAATATATACAAATATATGTTAGAAAAATTCAATACTTACTACATAAATCATAACACCATATACCATACTTTTTATACCGGCATACACATATAAAATAGAATGATTAAAAAGATAAATAAATATTTAATTAAGATGACTCGGGCACTCCATTTTAAGAAAAACATTCAAAAGTATTTTTGAGAAAATATAATTTTAACCACACATTACAAAACAACAGGAATCCTTCTTATGTCCATTCTCAGCATACACTCTTTCAAATCAGACATTATATAAGTAGTTATTTAGCCTTCCTCCAAAAATTTTTGGGGGTACATGTTTTGTTCATAATTTCTCACATGAAGAAGACGAGTTAACACCTAGGGGTTGAGATATGTTAGAATCTAAAAGATAAAAAAAATGATAACATTCACATGAAAAACATACATCAAATATTGATATATAATGAGCATAAATAGTTTGGGCAACCCAAATGTCTGGTGCTGCTATCAAAAATACAAAAAAAAAATAAACTAAATAATAAAAAAACATATAATATTCCCCATCAAATTAAAGCATACAAATCCAAAATACCAAGCTTAAAGGAAAAAAAATGAGACATCTTCAAGATATTCATAAAGATATTTACTACTACTTAATTATCTAAATGCATGTTGTAGAAATAGTTCTTTCATATATCTTTTCCATGAGGAAGAAACAATCTACTTTTATATGTTTCATTAACTCATGAAATACATTATTAAATGTTATGTCTCAATATTTGATTTTAATAGTATATAATAATGAGAGAATAAGATATAAACTCAATCTCTTTGATTAAATACAACATCCTAAGTATCTCACAAAAAATTATAGTCATTATTCTGAATTTTACTTTTACATTGGATCTCAAAACAATTTCATGCATTTTACTTTTCTATGATTTAATATTTCTTTTAAGAAAAAAACAAAACATCATCATAGATCTTCTCTCTAATCAAGCTGGTACCCAAATCAAATATGAATACATACTAGCTATAAATGATCCCTAATAAAAACATAAAGTTTTAGAAACTTCTCTTTACATATATCAATATATGAATAGCTACATTAAGGTGAACTTATAAAGAAGAATATAAAACATAATTAACTATATTAACTACATTAGTTATATTTAATTTAATAATTGTTAAATAGTTAATATTTTATATAATTTTTCAATAAGTAATAAAATCAATTATATTTAATTTGATCATTGTAACAAGATGATACTCCTAATAAAATAAGTCAAATACAAATCAAAAAAGTATCAGAGTCTTCCAAAGTCCATTTGAAACTATGCCTAAAGACACTTTCATAGTTAAGTGATTTCCAAAGAAAATGTAATAATACACAAATGTAACCTAAACAAAATAATTATTATTTGAAAACCTCACAAACTAAGCTCTCGATGACTGCATCAAACCATATAATACTTTGCACAATATAGAAACTACACCAAAATGTACTGCTTGAAACTCACGTGACTACTCTATATACACCACATCCTCAAGATCATGATAAATAAATATATTCTTTACATCTAGTTAGAGTATCCTCCAACTGTGATATGTTACAAGAGATATAAGATTACATATAAAAGTCATCTTGACCACTAGAGAGCATAGTTTTTAAAATCTTTTTTTAATGCCTTGATATGCGCCTCAAGGCCAGACATTCGTAAAATGTCTTTAGGCATTATAAAAAAAAATGTCAGCTCGATGGAGTTCCACGCAAGCTTCGTGGAGCTGGATAGAGCTCCATCGAGCTTTTCGTGGAGCAGAGGAGAGGGGCGAGGGCAAGGGCAATGCAAATTTTAAAAAAAAAATTATTCAATAAATTATCAAATTTTATTAAAATTTGATAATAGTATTAATTAATAAATAGATTTAATTAATAAATAATATTAAATTAAAATAAAAATAAAAAAATAAATACATTTAGAATTTATTAAATTTATGCCTTAAGCTGTAACCATAAAATGATAGTTTATATTAAATAAAAAAATATCTCATCTTATGCTTTCCCTTTTTAAAACATTGCTAGAGAGTGAATTTCTTGATAGTTTATATCAAATATTTGAGTTTATTTCTTCATTACATATCCTATCATAAAATGAATTATCTTCTCTTCTAGACATATCTTCCCAATTAACACTCACCTAAGAAGCATGAACACGGACTATAGGTATGAATTACTATATCATATAAGTCTAAATAAGACCTTCATACTCAAACATTATTCTCTTCAAACATACCTTATTTGAATTTGTTCAATGATATGATAAATCATGAGAATATAACAGATAATTCGTATAAGACTATAGGTATGAGAGGATAGATAAATAAATTCAGATATAATATATGAATTCATATATTTCCTAGGCTCATAAAAAAAGAGTCATGAATAAAAAAATAACACTCATTAAAATTTTATTAATTTCTAATGATAAATACTTACATTTTCTTTTGGTACTAGAACATCAAATAAAAATATCTTTAGGCCCTAGATGTTAATTTATTTTGTCTTGAAAAGAGGACCATGGACAAGATAAATGAATCTAAAAATTATAACGCAAGTTAAATAATCTCTCTCTAGAGGTGTGAAATATATAGATGACCCAGACACTGCATGATATTCTTACTAATTCAATTGTCCAGCCCAACATAGCATGATTAAGAGCTATTCTTGGATCATGGTCGTGATGGCCCATGGCACAAGTCGTGTCATGCTAAGTTAGGGCTGCATGTGCCTCATGCGGTCATTCCTAGCACACCAGCATAGACCATAGCATGGGACATTTTAAAAAAAAATGTAGTTGTTAAGGTTGCTTTTTTTTGCCCATTCAGATTCAACAATTCGAGTGCCCTGACAAGGATAATGATAGACTATGGCATGTCAATGTGATGTTGAGTATAATAAAAAAAATAAATAAATAATAATTAAAATTTGAAGCGGTAAAATTGGATCCAACAACATCAGATTTATGATCTAATTATAATTAAAAAAATTATTTATTTAATAATCTAAATTCTACAAATAGCATATTGATATATTTTATTTTTCACAGTTAATTTGTAAACTTCTTTATTCTCCTCTACTTGCTCTAAAATTGAGTTTGGACGATTTTATGATACTTTTTTTTAATATTTATAATTTAAATATTGTGCAACACATGTATTATTTAAGTGACGAGCATCAACTACAAGATGCAAGAAAATGAAAAAGAACATCCAAAGTATGTCTAATGCACACATAAAATTAATGCGCACATTATAATTATGTTAGAATTTATTTACTTTAGTAAATATTAGATTAATAAATAAAATAAATAACTAATAACAAATTCAAAATACTCTGCTTCTCCTATTTCTAGTCAAGTGTCAAAAATTAAAAAAAGATAAATAATAAAACTAATAAAAATAAATAAAATATATATATGAAAAATAACATAAACCTGATCAAAAGATTTGATATTAAAACTAAGGATGAGTCAGACGATGTTGAAAGAGATATACTCTCTGCACCCAAAATAATGTCAGATGACATTGAAAGAGATAAATATTTTTCATTCAATGAAACATAGAAACTAATATCATAACTTAAAGAAAATTAGTTTGTTGATTGCATATGATTATTCATTATAAAGTGAACCTGTACAAATTTTTCCATTAGGATGAGTTCACCTCCTAAATAATAGCACGGGTCCACTTCCCAAACATAAAGATGAGTCCACCTGCGAGATCTATCAATAGGATAGGACCTGTACAAATTTCTTTTCATCTCTAGAAAACATTAGGGAGAAATATTCGAATGATATAAAAAAGGAAGCATCAAAAAAACATAAGAATACTATAGAAGATAAGACTACCAAAAAAATATGAGCTAAAAGGAAAATAACAACAAGGATTCAAAGTGAGGAAGAGAGAGATTTGATGAACAAGATCTTATTGGGAAAATTGGAGAAATGGATGAAAAACACTTTCACCATGAAAAACTTCATCATAGAATGAGAATTCAACGACTTCATCTCATCATTTCTCAAGATAGTTAAAAATAAAATGAAAAATCATCTAGAAAAACATTGATCTAGGCACTTAATCAGTAGTGAATAAGCTTTACTCCAATTTAACAGAATGAAAGTAGAAAATATATTTCATGAGAGGGATTTGGGAGCTATTTGATAAGGACATCATCAACCAAGTCTTCAAAGTCCAACATTAAGAAAAATCCAAACTTAGAAAATCATTTGGAAAATGACAGAATGAAGAGAACATTAGCATAACATGAAGAAAAATCCATGAGTACATACAAATAGGAATTCTCATAGAAATGGCAAATATGTGGTTTTATTTTTCTATTTTAATCTTGCAATCCTTTTTACATCTCTCCATAATCAACCAAAATAGAGAAATATTGTTGTATGTCATGGTAAAAGAACACAAAATCAAGATTAGGAAGATCATTGAAACTCCTATTCTAAACTATCAATGAGAGGGGCTTATGGGCTATTTATAGTCATAATATTATCCTTTTGGATGTCATTACATTTCTAAACCATGAAAAAACTTTATTAAGTCTCGATGTTATTTTTCAATCACGACATACTTTCAAGATTACAACAATATATCATATGTCATGATATTCTTTCTTAGTTTAGAATTTCTTTCTCGATCACATCCATCATTCTCTCAGTCATATCATTACTTGAAAAAAATAAGAAAAAAAAAGAAGATTGAGCTAACGACATTAAACTCAACATTTTTTAAGAGGCAATCTTAGAAATATGACTTTGAAGTCACAATAATATGTCTAGTATGTGACATTATCATTCAATCATGACAATATCATTTGATCATGACATTATTTTTAACTCATGACAATACATCACTAAATCATGACATTATCTTTTGGTCACGTCTTTAGTTTTAAAGTCACAATTTTACCTTTGGCCATGATATTATCTCTTTGGTTGTGACACAATTACTCTGTCGCATTGTAATTTTTTAGTCACATCACATTGAAGTGACAAATGCATGAACTATAGATTGGGCTTGTGAAACTAAAGGAAATAGTGATAAAGTACCAATATTTAGCCAAATGATCCACCACAACATTACTACTAATTTACCTTGGCTTGAAGGAACTCCAATTATGAAGGCAGGAAGGATGTGCTCTCATATGCAATCAAATTAAATAAGTAATTGTAAAACACCCTCATGTGCCAAGATAGAATTATTTGTTTGTTGGCAAACTGGGTAACACTTTGCATTTTGTTTTACAGCACTATGCAAGCTTGTGTACCACATATTTGCTATCGATCAATGATAGGTCATTAATTCTCCTAGTTGCTCATCGATAGCTATGTCTTAAAATTCTATGAGGAAAGATTGCGCATGAGTCCAAGGGAAATAAGCAATTGTTGTGAGATCATTTTTCCTAGCAACCTTTTATCATAGATATGGTTAGGGATCCTTAATTAATACCTCATGAAGTTGAGTGAGCCAAAAAATATATAGAAATGATATCAATATCAACTTAGGATTATCACGTTGCCAAGACAAGGCCACAACCACGATATTATCTCAACTAGATCTATAAAAAATAGAAAATTTAAACTAAAGAAAGTTAGCCAACAAGTTTTGGTGTTATCACTACAATGCTTGAATAATTGTGTATATTTCCTAATTATAATTAAAAACAACTTGCAAATGGGCTAGAGACAATGAGTTACATGTTGATGGTCTCAAGATATGTGAAGGGTTGTTTTAATTGTGCCTATTGATTATTACAAATATACTTTATTATTTCTTTTTTCTTTGAATTATAAGTTATAAATGGAATTGATGTTATTTATGATTTTCAAAGGAGAACAATTATTATATTGAAGATGATTCCAAAAATCATGAAGATTACATAAGAACTATTATTAATATCATGTACTAGGGCTTTGATTTATTATAGTTTATTTTAATATGAATTGTCTTAATTTTTATTCTCGTGTTGAAAGATTATTTAATTATTATTTCAAAAAAATCTATGTAATTTATTTTATATATAAGTAGATAGTTCCAAGAATTATTGTATATTAATTTTTGAAACTTTATTGATAAATTTTTATTCAATATTCAGGTGTTAAATTGTTTTATTTTTTATTTTAATTATAATAAACTCATTATTTTAATGAAAAATAAAATAAATATTTTTAAATAGAATAAGTTCAAAGATAACATTTTAAAAACATAATACTAATATAAGTAGATGTTTCCATAAAGCATCATCTATGAGCTGAAAGATGCTTCGATTGAGAATCATCCTTAATTTATTTTTTAATAATGCTTTGAAAAGACATAATTGAATGACAGAAACATGATACTCTTGATAAAGTGTCATTGTATATCAAGATATTTAATTGAATGTGCATAGATGACTCTTTAGGGAAGCATTGTCATTTAGCATTAATTATGTTTTTTCTTGTAGTGAAATCAAATATTTCTAATTTCATTAGAGTTGTGGTAATTAAAATTGAAGTCTATAATACTTTTTGATTAGTGTTGTTTTATTATAATCACATGATTATAAATACTACGGGAAAAGACATAGTTAAACTTGGCTCGGCCAAACTGCCTTCTCCCATATGTCCATAGTTTTAGATAGAATTAAGAAAGAAAACAACACTATGTTGTATTAGCATAGTCGAACCGATGTCTTAACTTTATTTATATTCTTAAAACCAGAAGTCTGACATTAATTTACATTAAAACCAATATGTTCAATTTCCATTATTTAAGATTTAAATTTATTTTTTATAAATATTACATAATCATAATTAATTTAATGCAAAGCAAATAATTTGATTTAACAGTATATCAAATTATTCAATTATAATTAAATAAATGGTTCTGATCATGTATATATATATATATTCTAAATAATTAAAAATTCTAATACATATTTCATTGCTTCTAGATTAAGCCTCCAAAGAGACCCCAACCTAAATAAATTATCAAGCTTTCAATATAAATTATTTTGCACAATAATTTATATTAATAATAATTCATATCACTATAAAATCATAATTAAATTCCCTAAGTTATTCAAAATATATTATACCTTTTATTACTTATTATTAATTAAACTTCACATGTTAAGATTACAGATATTTATTGATTGAATTAAATCATTAATTATCCAATTCAATTTGCCTCTAATTATTTTCTTGATATTTTTCACTTAACTTATTTGAATTATTAGAATAATATTCACATATAAGATTCAACGATATCAAATCATATAAACTTTATCATAGGAGTATCATCAATCCTTTTGATAGGACATAGATTTCATCAATAATTAATATTCATAATGTGCTTATTAAAATTATCCAATTTATAGAGTTTACAAATCTATTTTAAAACTTTATACCATTTATGAATCAAAATAACTATTAATAAGCATATTCAAATAATAACTATTTCAAAAATAAGCAATGCTTATAATAACTACAATGTAATTTATTTTATAAGTTAGTATAAAATAATTACATTATGTTAGTCATGTTCAATACACTCAAATATACTAGTACTAAAAATTATAAATTTTCCATTCATCATAGTCAAGTTAGACTTACTGAAATCTAGTATTATAATCTTACTAATAAAGTATTCAATTTTATTTAGATTATAAATAATAAATTTATATTTCACAAGTATTGATGATTCAATCTTCTGTATGTAGGTCAATCTTTGTACAATGAATCATTTATAAGCAAAATAGAGGATAAAAATATTTTTATAATTTAGCTCATTATAAAAAAACTTTTTATTAAAATAACAAACAAATACAAATCATGAAAGTAATTATAAATGACTTTTAATATAAATCAATTCCAATAATTTAAGCTATGAATTGAAAAAAAAAACAATACACAAAATACAAGGTAACATCTAGAAATCTTATAAAAAATTCAAAATATAACAATATTTTAGTAGAATAAAAAAAAAGAATCATGGATACTTTGACATCATCCTTCATAATGTTGTAATTTGAGTGAAGATGGTGGGCTTAATCTAAGAACTATGTAATCTAGGTGGTCATAGCATTCATTATCTAAAAATCAATCTAAGGCAACATAGTTGATAGTTGACATAAAATAATTTATCTATATTTGACTATGAATGGGTATTAGCAATCTTAGTGGTCAAGAGAACAATGAATATAATATTTTGATGGATAAACAATTATTGTAAAATAGATCGATAGAACAAGAAATCTCATGAGTGGGAAAATATTTAAAAACAAGTTACAAGGTGTTTCAAGTCTAATTAGACCTTGAATTTCTACAAATTACATTTCGAATATAAAAATTTACAAGGTGTTTCAAGGTGTCAAAGTTGATGTGCAAATTTTGTTGAACCTTGCTAACTTATTTATTAGTTTGGTTTTCATAATTTTTTAATTATTTTTATAATAATTTTTCATCTCACTATTATTTGAGCATAATAAATGGGCAAAATCATTTGCAAAAATTAAAAAGACTCATTTAAAAATAAAAACATTATAATATAAAATACTTAGCTTATTAATTAGATTAATAATGAATGGTTACTAAATGGGAATCTAACCAACTAATAATTCATTGGTAATGTTATGTTAGTAATTGAAATAATTAATGACTTGTAGACGAAGGAGAGAGAGAGAGAGAGAGAACCTTCGATTTCTTTCGCTTGTAAAAAAACCGCTTGTAGCGCTTTCTCCTTTTATATATTTCACACTCCCCCTCAAGCTGGAGCATATACGTCATATGCACCAAGCTTGTTACAAATGTATTTAATCCTATGACGACTGAGAGATTTAGTGAAGATATCTGCTAGTTGATTATCTGAATTAACAAAATTTGTAGCAATACATCCTGATGCGATCTTCTCTCTAATGAAGTGACAATCAACTTCAATATATTTGGTCCTTTCATGAAAGACTGGATTGGATGCAATATGTAATGCGGCCTGATTATAACAGATGAGTTTCATCTCTTCATCTTTTCCAAATCTCAACTCTCGAAGAAGATGTTTCAACCATATGAGTTCGCATGTTGCCAAAGTCATAGCTCGATACTCGGCTTCAGCGCTAGATCTTGCTACTACATCTTGTTTCTTACTCTTCCAAGATGTTAGATTACCTCCAACAAAAACACAATACCCTGAAGTAAAACGTCTATCTGTGGGTGAGCCAGCCCAATTTGCATCTGTGTAACCAACAACCTGAGTATGACCTCTGTTCTCGTACAACACACCTTGGCCTGGTATACTTTTGATATATCGAAGAATGCGGATTACGACATCTCAATGGCTATCACATGGTGATTGTAGGAATTGACTAACAACACTCACAAGAAAAGAAATGTCTGGACGAGTAATGGTGAGATAGTTCAATTTACCTACGAGTTGTCGATATCTCCCTGGGTCTCCTAAAGACTCCCCCTGTCCTGGTACATGTTTGACATTTGGATCCATCGGTGTGTCTACAGGTTTACAATCTAACATACCGGTGTCTTCCAGGATGTCTAAAGCATACTACCTTTAGGAAAGGACCACACCGGAACTATCTCAAGGATTATGTATTACTATTCTCCTAATGATAACATGCATAATCCTACCAATAGTTAAAATCCTAATTTTAGTTTTATTTAATCACTTATTTTCCAATTTAAATAATATAATTTAAATAAAAGCACATTAATTAATATAAAACTATTTATACATTATATAAATAAAGTTTCACGAACCCTAAATCATATATTATTTTGATATAAATTTATGAATCTTTGAGAAGGGAGATTTGAAAGTCATGACCACTAATCCTAGGGATTGACTTATATTTTGTCTCTTGCTTGCCGGTAGAGCCCCTAGGTAGTATGAAAATCCCTCCTAAGGTGTAGTAACTATGTTTAGGCATTTTCTTGATGTTTGGAAGAAGAGATAGAATAAAGATTTGATTAATTTCTCTCTATTTCTCTTTTATAATCAAATGTTTCTCCATTACTTTAAGTAAAAAATTATTGATTATGAAAAAAAAATTGACTTTAATCTTCATATCTTAAGCTCAAAGTCGTAACTCTAGAAAGTAGTCATAACTAGGAAATATATTCCAATTTTTCTGAAATATAAAGTTTGGTGTTGGCCAATATCCACATGATATTGGGAATGACCACATTTTCAGTATTTATCTCTGTCATTCATTATATGGTCATTATACTAGGAAATAGACATGATATTATCATTAATCATTCTTAATCATTATATAGCTGTGACACTGAAATAGCATCGGCATTGGGAATGCCTCTCATGTGCTTTATATGGCCACGACACTGAAAAATTGCTTCAGAGCAAAAAATAATCTTTCATATATATCAAGTAGTCATAGTATTGGAAAAGACCGCAGTGCTAGCCTTGACTTCTCTCATGTGTCCAACGGATACAGCACTATAAAGATGTCATGACACTGATAATTATCCCAACTATAAAAGTTGAAGTTTTGCCTTTTTCTGAGGACTTGAATCACGACCTTGGGGAATAATCACACTCTAGTAATTACTCTCTGTATTATTTTGTCCACAAGTTATATTATTGAATAATTACAATAATTTTGACCTAAGTAATTTTGATGCTATAATTTCTATAGTTAACAAGCCATGACTTTGTAAAAAAATCATAACTTTGATTTAAGACAACAAAGCCTTATTAAAAATAATGTTATATGACTAAGAAGTGATTATAATTTTTAGTACCAGTGTGATAATTATTATGATGTAAAATTAATATCGCATCGATTTTAATATTATAAGATAAGTATAACTAAAATTTTATTATAATATGACAACAACAAACAATATATTACATAGTATAAGATTAACCAATAAGATGGTTGAGTTGTAACTAGATGTGTCAAACGGGCCGGCGGGCCGGCCCAGCCCATTTTTTTAGGGCACGATCGTGCTTCCGTGTCGTGCCCGGCCAGTACCGGGCCGTGCCCGGCCCGGCACGGTTCAAAAACAGCCGAGCCCAGCACGGCCCGTAGGCACGGCAGGTCGTGACGGGCCCGCTCGGGCCCGGCCTGGCCACAGAGTCAGGGGCAAGGGCAGACCCGAGAAACAGAAATTTTTTTTTAAAATTTTAGATATTATAATTCTGTAAGTGTATAGTATTAAATATTAATATTTTTAAAAATATTAAAATTAAAAATTAATTAAAAAAATAAAGTTTAGAAATTTTTTTTTTTATCAAAATGAAATTAGTTTAACTTTTATTATAATTATAAATTATATATTAAAGTTATTAATTTTTAATAGAAAATTTAAATCATAAAAAAAATAAATCAATACATTATGTTAGTAAAAATAAAAATTAAAAAAAAACATAAACAACACAAATGAAAAATTATCAATCATCAATTTGAAACCGAAGGTCCGAATAAAACAAATATCAGTTTCAGCACAACGTACAAACAAAGCGTATAAATACAATCAATAAAAAAAATATCGAAAACAAAAAACAGTAGATCATCATCAATCATCAATCGGCATATCATGAGAATCATCAGCCGCAACATCAAGATCAGTATCATATGGATCATCATCATCGGCAATCAACTCATTCGTCATCGTAGTGGATGTGAATGCGACTGCAGTGCATATCCTAGTCCCAGCTCCAGCACGATCATGGATGTTAAACCTCGATTCCTCTCAATCCTTCAAACAAGTCAAGGCCTCAACCATATCTGGACGTAATCTCGATCTCCTATCTGAAATCACATTTACTGCAACATAAAAAGCAGACTCTGATGCTACACTCGACAACGGATGAGTCAGTAGATCCCGTGTCATCCTAGATAGCACGGGAAAGGTGGACTCATAAGATTTCCACCACTGTAATAAATCAAGATTCTTAGTATCAGAATGTGATAGGATTGAGCTGTAATCGGTATCTAAGTACCAAGACAGCTCGCTCCTATGTGATGGTTTACCCATATGTTTCCCCCTCGCTAGCTGAATGAAAAAATCGTCTTCTCCGAACAATATATCAATGTCCGTAATCACAGTCTCACTACTACCACCACCATACCTAGTATCGTAGTATGTGAATAGGCCAGTCAATTTCTCATGAATGAACCCTTCAGGTGACTTTTCCAGGTTCATGCACGAGGAAATGAAAGTCAGGGTGTTTTCTACCCTTTCCACCTTAACCCTAGGGTCCATGCATGCAGTGAGGCAATAAAGAGATGGAACAGTGGACCAGTACTTCAAGTACTTGGTCTCCATCTCTGCAACCATATGGCTAAGCATCGGGTCAGCTCGATACTTCCTAAGCATGCTACTAATGTTGCATATGCACCAGAGTGCAATGCAAGTGGTGAGTGTATAAACCGACGAACACATGTTCATCGTGTCATAAAAATCTTCAATAATTTCATAAATAAAATTCCTGAAGCCCAGTCAGTGTCGTCAATAATAAGTTCGTCATTCTTATTATTGACGTAATCGGATATGACGTATTCGTATCCAACACATGATTCTAACATCAGGTACGTGTAATTCCAACGATATCTCACATCTGATTGGAATTTCTTCTTCTTAAGATTCGCAAACAAAAAGAGACTACAAAACTCTTGTTGTCTGCAAGGAGTGCGAATATATTTTAGTATATTGCGTATATTATCTAACGCGGGGGAACACACCTTCATACCCGCTTGAACAATCAGGTTAATCACGTGACACATGCATCTGACATGAAAGTCTCTCCTAATGGTGCATCTCTAATATTCCTAACAAACATATTGATCACTACTCCATTATTAGAAGCGTTATCGAATGTGACACTACCCTTATTTTGAATTTTATATTCCCTAAAGAATTTCATCATACACTCAAAAATGGCCGGGTCATCATGAGGATGAAGAATCTCAGAGAATCCTAAATTTTTTTATTGATTGTCCAGTTAGAATCTACATAGTAACTCGTGAGACATGCATAAAAAAAATCATCGTAACTTGTCCATATATCGGACGTCACGGACACCACTCCACTATATGCCATAAATTCCTTAATTATTTTTTATTTTTCTAACTTATATATCTTTAGTATATCATTCCTAGATGTGCACCTAGGAATCCTACTATAGGAAGTCTGAAAATAAATCTGCATGATGCGCACTACCCTTGGATCTTCCGAAAATATGATCAGAAGACCCATCAATGTGATAAGTCTGGCCATGCCGTCCCTACCTAACTCCCTAGAGTATATGAAAGGAGTAAACATTGAGACTAAACTCGATCCGATCTCAAAAAATACAGTGTTAAGTTTGGTTTGCCTAGGATCTAATGGTTCATGTTTTTTGGTGCATAATTCGGCATGCCTCTTAAGGTGCCCAGTCCCAAATAAACTCTTACATGTTAATAGTCTCATACAATATTTGCACTGTGCCATTTCTTGTTTCTCACCCCTAATATTTTTTTGTGTTATGATTTTTAAATGAGTCCAATCTGCAGAAGTCCTCCTAGTTTTTTATTTTTTAGATTTTTGGGTTGAGACGACTGGAGAAACCAAAGTTTTAGCAGCCTCAGACCTCTGTGTAATATTTTCATTTTCTAAATTTAAATAAGTATCAGGTGTATTTGTCATTTTTTATGATTTTTATTTTTCCTAATTTTTTTCTAGAGAGCGAAACTATAGAGAGAGAAAGTAAAATAGCATAAAATAAATTACTCGGTAAAAGCAGCGAGGTCGGTCACGTGCACGGTGCACCACAGTCAAGCTCTAATGTTCAAAACTCAAGTCGAGTTTCACGAAAATCCAAGCCGAAAGCAAAATCCCGAGGCCCGAGAGAGAAGCACGATTTATGTGAGAGAAAGAGAAAGATTAGAGAGAATATATGTTTTTGAAAAATATAAATGTTAAAGGGAGGGGGGTAGAATTTATAGATTAAAGATATTAATTTTTTATAAAAAAAGATATTTTTTTTATATTTTTTTGAATTTTTAATAATTATTTAGGGGGCAGAATCATGAGGACCGTTGGATTCTACCCCCTAGCCGTTGGAGGCGAATCCAACGGTTGAAAATTAATATTAATTGCATATTTTTTTTTCCCGTTGGGATTGGGACTGAGGGTCGGGTCCAATCAGACCCGACCCGCAGTCTTTTTTTCGGGAGGGGCCAGGCGCCGCGTGGCCGTGTGAAACCGGCCCTCATCTTCCCCACTAAACCCGATGGATCCAATTGGCGGAGCTCTGCCTAGATATCCGGTCGTAATCCGTTCACAAAGGCAACTTCTAACACCGATGAGGATAGTTCTCGGAGGGGAACCGACAACATCTCGAACTGGCGTCGGTATTCTTGTACAGTGGTCTGAAGGAGGGACATCAGTTGCTCGTGGAGATTCCCATCTTGGCTGGAACCCAAATAATTAACCTTAAGGCCTCATAACACTTATATTTGACTTTAAGGATATAAACATTTCCAGGACAAAAATGCCCTTAATGATTCCACATCAGCAGCTGATGTGGACAAATATAGGTCTTATGAGGTAATACATGTATAAACATACATATATATGTGCATACACACGTATATATGACCGTATATATATGTACAGACTTACAAACAACTGTGTATGTGTGTGTGTGTGTGTGTATATATATATATATAGGCATATAGTCATATATAAATACATGTTTACGTGGATATACAGTTGTATATACAAGAATACATGTATATATAGTCGGATAAATGCGTATCAAATTATATAGAGTCGCATGTATGTGTATATACTTGTATATGTCTGTATAAACACACACACATATATGTGTGTGTGTGTGTTTACAATTACATGTATATGACTATATAAACACATATGACTATGGATACATTATTAATCAAATATAAGACTATGAATTCGTTTATATATATAAGTCATGTATACATGAAAATATTAATCCGTGCATACAAAGTTGTGTTAAGTTAATAATTTTTCGAAAACAATATTCTTAAGGAGTGTTTTATAGATGCATATATTTATAAGTTACCGCTATACTATGCTATGCAAGCAATATAGTTTTCAAGAAATTTATTTTTTTTATTTTTTAAATAATGGTGTGCAGGAGTGGCTAGCGAGGGTATTTATGGGCATTTATTATTTTCCACATCATCAGGGGTAAATGAGGTATTACAAAAATATTATATCCTTAACATTAATTTTTATTTGTTTCATACTTTTGAGGTCAAATATAGGTCTTATGAGGCCTTAAGGTTAATTATTTAGGTTCCCAAGACCCCAAGACATAATTCTTCCATTAAAATATCAGTTTCTATATATATATTGGCACTTGGATTTTATAGATATATCGGATATATCGAAGTTATATCAGTATGTATATATATATAAGCACTAATCAAGAATAGATATATCAGTTTTAATGGATATATCGATACTTAAAATTTAAGGATATATCAAAGATATATCGGTAGAGGTGTCAAAAGGGCCGGCCCAGCACGGCACGGCCCGTTTTTCACGTGCCCAGCCGTGCTACCGTGCCGTGCCCGGCACGGCACGGTTTTTTAAATTCGGGCACGGCACGGCCCGTGGGCACGGCAAGGCCGTGCCGGCCCGCTCGGGCACGGGCGCACGGCAAGGCAGGGCAGGCGGGTCGGGGCGGGTCGGGTCTGTTTGGACCCGACCCGCGGTCTTTTTACCGGGGGCGGGGCCCGGTTGGGTCACGAGTCACGACGCAGGCACGCGGGCCGGCGTGCCGTGCCAAGGCACGAGCCGTGCCGGGCCAGGCACGGCTCGGCTCGTGCCGGGCCAGGCACGGCTCGGCTCGTGCCGGGCCAGGCACGGCTCGGCTCGTGCCGGGCCAGGCACGGCTCGGCTCGTGCCGGGCCAGGCACGGCTCGGCTCGTGCCGGGCCAGGCACGGCTCGGCTCGTGCCGGGCCAGGCACGGCTCGGCTCGTGCCGGGCCAGGCACGGCTCGGCTCGTGCCAGGCCAGGCACGGCTCGGCTCGTGCCGGGCCAGGCACGGCTCGTGCCAGGCACGGCTCGTGCCGGGCACGGCCCGGCACGTGGTTTGTTCGCCCGGGCCCGGCACGGGCCCGGGCACGTTTTTTTATCGTGCCGGGCCGGCCCAGGCACGGCCGAACCGTGCCGTGCCTCGTGCCTGGCCGGGCCGGCCCGGCCCGTTTGACACCTCTATATATCGGTGAATATATCGAAAATTTTTATCATTGATTGTACCATGCTAGGACTTAGCCCTCCATACAAACCAACACGGCTCGTAGTTTTTCATTGGCACGTAGGCTGTTGATTTCAAAATACATTTTGACTCTAAAAATCCACCCATCGGGGTCAATGCCTTCAAAAAAGGGAAGCTCAAGGCGTCGAGGAAGGTGCTTTGGTACCGACGATATAGGTTGTGATTCTACGCGTGAAGTTCCTCCAACCTCATCCCCTAGCCGTCGTGACGATGTTTCTGAAGGGCCGGAGTCATTTACGGCCATCGATGAAGAGACGGGTGTCTTACCTTTCTCTAAGAGTAGGTGCTTGATTTCCCGAATTCCTTCATCAAGGGCACAGAACGTATTCTCGAGGTGAGATATCTTAGCCATCCCCGCCGCTAATTCTTTTGGATTCAGATGTTGGACAGTGAAATTGATCCCATCTAACTCTTGCCGAAATTCCGAATGCAGCGACACCAGGCGGTTTTCCATGACTTCAACCTGAGCTGCTAAGTCTTTTACGGTAACCATGGTCCAAGAAAAGAATGCCTTTGATACCGAATGATGGGATATTCCAAATCTCTATACCAAGTAAGTAGAATTTAGCAGAATTATAGAATAATATTGTAAGGCAAACGATACAAAGGAAAGATTTCATTCATGCTCAATTCAGTTATTTATATTCAAGAGCAGATTTTTGAGGCTGCTCCACCCTCCCACACTATTTGCCAACCAGAAAATCATATCCCTCCCCCCGACAAACCCACAATATATTCTTTTCCCAACCCTAACCAACAACTTCTAAAAACTATGTAAAGACCAAACTGACCATCAACCCAGAAACACTAACAAGAGTCCTTCCCTCTCTCAGGCAAGATACTAACAATTCAAGGTATCGCTTGTGGCCAATGATATCCCATTTCTCCTCCTTGCATAGGTCACCTGAATCTGGGGCTTATCAGATGCATTCTCACTGACATGAAAATAAACTATTTACTTCAAATTTAAGTATTACAAAAAGTTGTAACACATATATTATATATGAGCAAAAGATATACAAGTAGCACAATCTAGGAAGACCTACCACATAACACAAATTTCAATCCTAGAAAAATAATGAATTAAGATAAATTGAAGAAAGGAGTTTGAGATAGCAGATGAGTTTTCTCAAGGAATTAAATGTAGAAGAGAAAATAATTAGTAATTCTTCATCCATGAAAGTCCTACCTTAAATTCTCTTAACGAACATAAAAGCATAATAATATATAATAACATGTTAAAAAATTTGTTTTTTATACTAGCTACAATACATTCTTCAATTATTCTCTACTCAAGTAGGAAAAGAAAACACTATGAAAGAGATACAAGATTTCAACAAATTATTACTTGCCCTCATTCAAAAGGTTCAACTCAAACTTTCATTTTACCAAATCATTCAATGAGAAAGATGCCTTTGGTGTTGTGTTTAACTATGATGAAAAATTTTAGTGGCAACAAATCTTCTAAGAATTACTTTTATACTTTCAAGATTGGTGTGATGCTTTAAGCAAGAAGTCATAGGACTGACTTGAGGTTACAAATGTCTTATATCTTTGTATCTTCTTTGAAATAAAAAAAATTTAGTGGCAACAAATGATATGACTCAAGTAATATTTATCTGGAGCAAATTATTATTTCATTGAGAATAACATGATTGAGACAAATTTTCTTTAGAAATTAGAATATAAAATTATTGCATTGAGAATGATTGTGGTTTTAATGTATTTTCTATAAAAAATTATTGTGACTCTTAGAATGATCATGACTGATATATTTACTCTTTAAAATACAAAATCATGACACTAGGAATGACCACAGCTTTGATTTTTTCTCTGGAAAAAATTATCATAGCTTTGGGAATTTCTATGACTAATGTATTTACTTTCTGGAATACAAAATCAAAATATTGGAAATGAGTGCAACTTTAGTATTTTTTCGCATAAGCAAAAAGTCATAGATTTAAAAAATTTTTAACTAAAATTAATATTTTTTGGAATGAAAACTCATGGTATAAAATATTATCATGACTCAAAATAATTAAAATTTTGTCTTTGTTATGAATAAGTTGTGGCAATAGAAATTATTATAACTAATTATAGTAATAGGGTAATTGGCTATCATGATATAAAAAATAATATTACAACCTTTATTATATTTTATAGATAGTATAGCAGTGACTCTAATGAATTATTATAATACTGAAGTCTATGTTGCATAGTGAAAAGAATATATCAACTTAGTGGTTGAGTCATGAAATATAAATATTATCATGGCTAGGGTTATATAGTGTGCCCAAAAAAAAATGCTCCAACTACTCCATAAGATCATAGACTGTGTAACTAAATCATAACATGAAAAATATTACGACTCTCCATCACTTTTATCTCCTCCAAATCAATATTTGATCAAGTCCATTAATTTTATCCAAAATAACTTTGATTTTATTAATATTCATAAAATTCCTTCAAAATATATATTTTATGAAATTTGTCTAATAAACACTCAAATATATACAAACATAATATTAAATATTTGTCAAATAATACTAAAAAGTCAATAGATATTTAGTACCAAACAATAGCATAAACCAATATAAAAGATGTTGATCATCATAAAAGTATCAAATAATTTAATGTTTGACAATTATATGTTAGAATGAAGGGATATTGTTAAATTATTCAAGTGGACAAGATTGAGTTCCATGTATATGTTACAACTAAAGCTATTGAAGTTTTAGTCAATATTATTTAATATGTATATTACATTTTTTACTTTTTTTGAGCAAAAAATAGAAGAAATCGACAATGCATTTTGACACTCTCTATGTTATGATAAATTTTTTTCTCATATTATAATTATTCAAAAATTTATGATTGAAAAATTCATTGATGTAGGTAAATTTCTATGTGACAGAAAGCCACATAATTTCCAGAAGAGTGATTGGCCTAAAAGTGATTCAAATAGTTGAATGGAAGGTGAATCAATTAATTTTTAGGTTTACAAATTATTTGTTTGTTGCTAATTATTTATTTATTCTTTCTCTTAAATATTAATAGATGAGTGAAGCTCCACGAATGGAAAATGTTCCAAAGATATTTTTGAAAAATGAGAACCAATATCTAATCAGCAAAATAAAAGAATGCTAGGGTAGCATTTATCTTAAAGTGAATCACCTTAAGGTAAAACTTATAACAAAAGAATTCACTCAAATATTTATTATTAACTACCATAAAATTTTTTCTCTAATAATTAAGATTATTTTCGTATACATTTTATTTTATTGGTTATATCTCACAAATAAATGAAAGAATAATTAGATGTAAAAATTATTTTTTTTTACGATAACCTTGAAGAGAGGGTATATGGAGCAACCATCTTGAAGAGTTTGGTTTATAATATTTTCACAGACAAAAATCACAATTAATTTACATGTGTATTATAGGTTTTTCTTTTATTATTCCATAAGAGCCCTAATGATAGAGTAATTTTGTTCATTATATACATTAATGATATTAAGGTTATGTAAGATAATGAGTCGGGATCACTCGAGTCTCAACTCAAGAAATACCTTAAGTTATAGTTCCAGAGAAATAAATTTGAAAGAATCAACTATTTTCTTTATATAAAACTTACTTACTCTAGGAGAAACATTATCATATCACAAATGAGGTATAAGTTTTATACTCTTACACGAGTTGAACTTTTTAATTGTGCTCCAATTAATATTTTTATTGATTTAGGTATTAATTTTAGTTCTAATATAATATATTTGATCAACTCCACTACTTATAAAAAAATCACAGGGAAGATAAATTAGTCAATTATTATTCAGCTAAATATAACATATTAAACTAGTATAATTATTTATTTCTTAAATTCTTCTAGAGAAATTAATCTTAACATAATTTTTTATATTTTTCTTTAAAATTATCTAATTTCTTAAAAATATAAAAAGCAAAGAATTATTTTGAGATTCAGTACAGAAATAAAATTCAGAGCAATAATTATTATTATTCATAAAATACATTAGATACGACACATTCAAAAATATTAAATATCTAATTTATTCTTTTACTATTATTTTCTATAATAATCATAAAAATATATATAACATTAAATCAAATATTTAACGAGCAAATAAAATATATAAAAATAGTTTATTTCTTTATCGAAAAGAATATATAGAATAAGACTAATACTATAATATATATTCAAATAATAAAATAACTAACTGACATATTCGCTAAGACTTAGAAGAACCCTTAGCTAATATTTCTTTCCACCAAGTAAATACTTAATATTCTAGACTTTTAAATATCAACTTGATAGAGAATATTATAGTTTGCATTTATGCACTTGTATTTTTTACTTTTTTTTGTTGTTATAATACTATTAATGAGAGTATTTAGCATATGATTTATGCCAATTCATTGACCCATTATATAGAAGCATTTTGTGTTGATTATGATTATTGAGTTTACCTTTTGATGTCTAAAATTGTCACATAAAGTAGTTAATTATTATTGTAGTGATGGCAAAATAACCATCATTAATTGGCATTGATCACAATGTTGGCTATGACATCTTGCAACTATTTGATGAAGACTAGAGTGTATTTTAGCTAATTTTCATATTCAGCCATTAACCCTCAATTATTTTCATCTAAGCACAATTCAATTGCCAAAATTATTTTGCTTCAACAAAATAAGTTCCAAGTATCATCAAAGTACCCTTGTTTGTGGCATCATCTAGTAACCCCCAAATTGGATTGAATTGGGATGGACCAAATTGAAATGACTCGAATATAAGTATTTTTAGTAGTACAGAAAATAAATTAAAAGATTAAACACATTCTCGATGAGTTTTTAAGATTCATAATTGAATTTACATGCAAAAGAAACAGATCATTTATTGGTAAGTTCACAAACTCATTCATTTGAATAACACAAATCAATCAAAAAGGATTAGCAAATTATTATCATTTTAAAGAGCACACTACACGAGTTTGTTCCTCTTGGGAAAAAAACTTGTTATTTCAACAATGAACAAGACTATGAATCTGACATAGGAGGGACAAATCTATTTACTAAAAATGCAAACTAGTTAGTTTTATGAAATTGTCTCTCACTATGACACAGTTAGTAACCCCCAAGTCTATATGGCATTACTAAGTTAATACTTTTTTAAATTTGAACAAATGCATTCACCACCAAATTGAGCAATGTCCGTTTGTGTAAAAACATTTATTACTCCATACCGTACTGTGGATATATCTTTCGCAGATTGTCAAAGGGATAACTGTATTACTTTACGATAGTGCTACTAAGCTTCTTTTTCCCATATTTGCAAAGGTTTGCTCCTGCACAAAATCATTAACACGTTATTATATTACCTGCATACTTAATCATGTGTGGATTTTCTCACATTAAATGAAATGAGCATACACAATACCGTGTTAAGAATGACATGAATCCAGCTTGAAATGTGTTCCTGAACATTCTGTAAAATAATTGTCAAAAACTAGCATGCAATCAGTTGTTCATAATCTCTCGAAAGAATCACTTTTCAAGAATGTCAATAATTATTCAGATACTATTTCCCAATAAAATTAATTCTCATGAAAAGTTGTAACTGGATGGGCGTCATATATATCTCAGAAATATATATATATATACATAAAAACTTCTCGTGAATTTTTCTGAGAAATTTAGCTTTTTAAGAGCTTTTTTTTATAAGACACCAAGTTATTATTTAAGTTTAAATTAATTTTTTTTTATTACTTATAATATTTTGAAGGAATTATGTTTGCGGTGCTCCCCCAGATAAATTTAAGAATTTAAAACTTATCTTTTTTAGTTTGAAAAAAAATCACCAAAATCTTAAAATATTTAAATTTAGTAGACTCTATTACGTTTATCCTAAATTACTCTTGCCCTCTCCCATTGGCTCTCGCTCTCTCCCATCGATCTCCTAGAGCTCGTGGTCGCGCTCATGAAGTTCAACTGAGAGCTCCTTCGAGCTCCACAAGAGCTTGGTGTCATCCTCCATCGAGCTCCTAAAGCTCGACCGAGAGTTCTACCCCCGAGAGCTCAAACGACGAGCTCGATTGAGCTCTCAATCGAGCTTCAGGAGCACGACCGAGAGCAATGTCACGCTCCTGGAGCTCGACGATGAGCTCAATGGAGCTGTGTGTTGAATTCCAGAAGCTCGGCTTCGAGCTCCAGGAGCTTGACCGAGAGCTCGACGACGAGCTCCAAGAATGAGCTCATGGAGACGGGCTGATGAAATGGGATGGGAAGAGATGGGCGAAAGGTGAGGACAAACGGGCAAGAAGAGACGAGCAAGAGCAAAAGGCGAGGGCGAGGGCGTGGGGCGTGGGGCGGGAGGCGGGGGGCGGGGGGAGACGGGCGAGGACTAGGGGTGAAGGCTAGTGGCGAGGGCAAGGGCTAGTGGCGAGGGCGAGAACTAGTGGCGAGGGCGAGAGCTAGTGGCGAGGGCGAGAGCTAGTGGTGAGGTCGAGAGCTAGTGGCGAGGACGAAAGCTAGTGGCGAGGGCGAGAGCTAGTGGCGAGGGCGAGGGCTAATGGCGAGAACGATGAGCGAGGACAAGGGAGGGACGAGGGCTAGTGGCGAGAGAGGAGCAAGGGACAGGGGAGAGGCTAGTTTAATACTTACGAATTTTGGTACACTTATTTTTAATTTATTTTTAGTTTTATTACATTTTTAAAAATATCAAAAGTTTAGTTTCTAAATCTTAAAAAATTTTGAGAAAACACCCCAAAACATAATTCCCCCAAATATTTTTGTTGTGCTTATTTTTTTTATTAATTTTACTTATTAGTTTTCAACATTATGTTTGTTATCATAAAAAACAAATATTTCTAATTTATTCTAAACTAAACTAAACTTCACCCATATATTTCTATTATCATAATCTCTTTATACTATGCTACAAAATTATTCTTTTTCAAAAAAAAAAAATTATATTAAATTATGGGTTTTTAGAAATCTTAATTTATATCTTATATTTTTAGAATTATGCCGAATCCTAATTATGATTTTTGCCCAAAATACCACTATGCATAACCAAATGCTAACATGTTTTGTTATGTTTACAGCCACTCAACCATGCATGCATATGTCAACCATCATGTGCATTTGCTAGCACTATTGCATGTGCCTAATACTACTCACATTGCAAAATATATGACTATGGACATAAATTTTAGTCCACTTTTTCTTTTGACACCAAATACAATGTGCACAATATCATTCTATAAGGAATCTTCTATTTTCCACGATATACTTATACATACCTTACTCACACAAACCACTGATTTATTTTTTATTTTAGGTTGGCTTCGAATTATTTTACAAAATCATAGTAATTATAATCAATTAAGACTTATCTCAACTACTAGATGTCGGTTGTATAAATAATATTTTTCTATACATAATTCCTCATAGGCATATTTCTTGTTCTTTTTACTTCATTCACTCGAATAATCTCATACTAGGAGGAATGTATTGGTTGTAATCAAACAAACTTAATTTCTAATTTAATTGTAATTCTAATATTTTATCTTATTGTCTATATAAATTATTTTAGTTGTATATCTAATTATTTAATTTATATTTTTATCTCTCATAATCTTATCATATATATATATATATATATATCTAATTTTATCATTATTTTTAATATGTTGCTTTTCTATTATTCAATATTTACTTTAATTCAGCATGATTGATCATATAATAATTTTCTTTTCTTTTCTTTTAATTTATTTTATATTCTACTATAACAAAAAATTCTTGATATAAGTTTCTAATTCATCCATCTAATATTAATATTCTGTATTATATTCTAGTCAATCTTTCTATTTTTACTTAATATAGTCTATGTACTTAAAATTTCTAAAACTTAATAGTTCTTGATTTTTTTTATTTTAATTATTTCATCATTATTAGTCTTAATATGATTAAGTAATATTTCAAGTATTTTCTTACATTATGGTAATCCTAAATCTTTTAGACTTAAATGCAATCATCCAAACTCTTAGTGTTCAATCTAACTATTATTTGGTTTTACTGACCCAATAATGTGTTATCTACAAATTACATGCATCAAGTGATGTTTTCGTGAAGGTATCTTAACAATTAATCTAAAACTAACATAAAAATAGAATGATTTAGTGATGATTCTTGAACCAATCTAACTCTTGAATGATGACTTAAAAATCAATCTAACACTAGACATCATTTCATGGTACAGCTTCATGGTAATCTAATTCTTTTGAGATATGCATAATGAATTGTTATATAAAAGCATTCAGACTTTTGGTTTTGCAAGCAACATACTCGTGATTATTTATATACCCAAATGTTAGGTTTCATAGTATAAGTTTATCTCACATATCATATTTAGAAGGATTTTCATTTCATTCCTACCATATGCATGAGATAGCTTCATATAGTTTATTTATTATCATCTACCATGACAATTTCACCCAAACCAACAAATAATTGAAATCCTAGTTCAAGTTCTATTTAATCACCAATTATCAATAATAATAACACAAAATAAAATAAATATATTCATTCATAAATAAAAACTATTATCACATCACATATATCAATTTATATAAATCCTAGTCTATATGTTATTTTTGTAAAAAAATATAGAATCTATCTTAAAGAAGAAGAATTGAAAGTTATTTTCCTAACTCTATATATTAGCATTAATCTTGTATCCCTTGCTTGTGAAATACCTAGGAGGTGCAAAAATAACTTTAGGATTTAATTATTGCATGTGGCCTTGTTTGTTGAGTGGAGAGAGAGAGGAAGAAATTAGAGATAAAGTGAATTTCTCAATCTTATTACTTTTATACTCGAGCAACTTTGCATTACTTTAAAATATAAAATCATGTCTTTCAGAAGAAAATCACTACTTTAATTTTCATCTTTTAAGTTTGAGGTCGTGCATCTAGAAAGTAAGTGATCATGATTCTAGATTACATTTAGATTATTTTATAACACAAAGTCACACTAATTATAATGACCACAAATTGGACCTAATGACTCTGTAATACAAATCCACAATTATAATGACCACTTTTGTCTTCATCTTTTAGCATGCATTCTTGGTCATAACTCTATCTAATTGATCATGAAAAACTTTATATGCCAATATCGTATGATCTTGGCATATAAAGTTTATCTTTAATCCACAATTATGATGACCACTTTTATACCAAGCACCTCATTGGAGCTGTCATAGTCATGTCGAAGTATTATGACTTTATCTTTAATATAGCTTAGTAGTCTTAAATCAAAATCATAAACTTGATCATTCAAATGTTGAGCCATAGATGCTTCTTCCGTCATTTGCAAGCTGAATAATCGCCTCAATAAATGAACTTTATTTGAGACTGATGGCTTCTCATACATACTAGAGAGAGCCGCCATAAGGCCCGCCGTGATCTTTTTCTTTACTATGCTGAAAGCAATATTTCTGGATAACATTAATCGAATAACTCCGAAAACTTGTCCTTCGAGAAGATTCCGATCATCTTATGTGAATGTGATATTATCTAGTTTCATTCCTAAGAAAGGTTGATATAGTTTTTTTTGTACAGATAGTCTTCAATCTGCATTTTCTTAAAAGCCAAAGTTTGCACCATCAAACTTCTCAATTTTCACATTTCCTTCATATACGATCATGTCTCCCTCTTGAAGCTAGAACTTCAAAATTATTTCTAACTATTCAATCAAACCACGGTGTATTTTAATCCTAATCCTCAGTCGACAAACCAGAACCTCCGACAAATAGTAACCTCACTATGAATATCTTAATCCTTATAACCTCTGATACTAGTTTGTTGAGTAAATAACATAATTCTTTGTCTACCAAATTTATGAGAGTATGAATAAGCAAATCAAATAACACACAATATTTAAGTGGTTCGGCACAATATTGTCTACTCCAAGAATAACTACAGATTTTTCACTAAAAGGAGAAAATATATAATTTTTACAACACTCTAAGAAAATTACTCTCAATTTTATCTCAATTCAACTCTTCTCACATTTCTCTCTCTCACTTAGAGATGTGTGGGATAACATTTTTATTTCTACACCACATATCTATTTATTAAAAAAAATAGGAATGTAGCCAAAATTAGGCTATATAAAAAAGAAAAAAATCAATACTTGGTGGTCAAATTTTTTTGATAATTTGAAGCCTCCATATTTGATAATTAGAGCCTCCATCTTAAACAAAAAAAAGGGGCATGACAAGAGGCAAAGGAAAGCAAAGATAGTGGGCAGGTAAGATGCATCCAACCTAGTAGGCCACACAGTCACTTAAGAATTAATTACAAGGAAGATTCTCAATGAATGAATCAATGAGACCAACTGCATTAGAGGATAGCAAGTTTAAAATATTTCCTGACTACGTGTTTATAAATAGAATGGTGGGCTAACCATTCTCCTTTTTTAGTGAGTAAGATTCTTGTCAAACTAAACAAAGAAAGAAAAGAGAAAAATCATATGAACTCTCATTCTTTATTTGTCTTTTCCATATAGAGAAATATAGTCAACAACAATAGAAAGAAGAATTAAGAAACACAATCACTAGACTACAACTCTTGCCTATACTCATCCATCACCCAAACACAGTGTTCGAAAGCCATACACATAGCTCTCGTTCTCGCTCTTGCTGTCGCACTCGCTCTGGCTCTCGTGGTCACGCTCGCTCTCTCGCTCTATGCTCTCTCGCGCTCACGCTCTCCCGCTCTCACGCTCTCCCGCTCTCTCGCGCTCATGCTCTCCAGTCGCTCACCCTCTCCTCTTGCTCTCTCTCTCTCTCGATCTCTTGGTCTCTTGCTCTCTCTCTCGCTGTCTCGCTCTCTCTCTCAATGTCTCACTCTCTCTCTTGCTGTCTCGCTCTCTCTCTCGTTGTCTCGCTCTCTCTCACGTGCTCTCTCTCTCTCTCACGCGCGCTCTCTCTTTCTCGCTCTATCACTCTCTCACACTCTCGCTCGCTCTCGCTCTCTCCCTCGCTCTATCGTTTGCACCCTCGCTATCTCTCTCTTGCACTCGCTCGCTCTCTTTCGTGCTCGCTCTCTCTCTCTCTCGCTTAGAGGCGTAAACCTGGCCGGGTAGGCCTGTTCGGCACGAAGCATGGCACGATTTGGTCGTGCCTGGGCCGGCCCAACACAGGATTTTCCCGTGCCGTGCCGCACCAAGGCCAACCGGGCCACGTGTCGTGATTGACCCGACACGATTCGATGGCCCGTGGCACGGCCCATCGACACGGGTCATGTCTCGCAGACCCGCACCCCAGTCCCCACGAACCAAGTCCCCAATCCCCACCCGAGTGACCGAGTCCCCACCCGCTGACCAGCACCCCATGATCCCAACACCACCCCAGCGCAGTGCCACACCGAAAAAAAAACACACGGGCATGAGTCCAATCTGACCCGACCCACGGTCCTGCCTGACCCGAATCCCCCCAGCCACCAAGTCCTAATGGGCAACGGCAACGGCAACGGCCAACGATAAAAAAAAATTAAAAAACAACAATTGGATTTCGCCTCCAATGACTAGGGGGCAGAATCCGACGGCCCTCATGATTCTGCCCCCAAAAATACTATAAAAAATTAAAAAAAAACAAAAAAAAAAATCTTTTTTTTTAATTATTTCCTTTAATTTATAAAATCCCCCCCCACCTCTTTATAATATTTATATTTTTCATAAACATTTATTCTCAAATCTCACTCTCACAATCTCACTCTCTCAAAACTCTTGATCTTCTCTCTCTCGGGACTTGGAATTTCATCATTCGGCTCGGCTTTTCTGGACTCTCAACTCGGATTTAAAATTTTGAACTAGACTATGATGTACCGTGCACGTGATCTACCTCACTACTTTACCAGGTAATTTATTTTAAATTTTTTTTCTCTCTTGGTCTCTCTCTTGTCTCTATCTCTAATCCTAAAATAGTAAAATCTAAAATTTATCATCTAGTTACAGTCTCTACCTCCAGTGTCCTGTTTAACAAAAATCTTAAAAAATGTCAAATACTAATGAAACATATTTGAATTTAGAAAATAAAAATCTTACACAGAGGTCTGAAGCTGAAACTTTAGTTTCTTCAGTCGTCTCAACCAAACTTCTAAAAAAAATAACTAGGACTTCTATAATTTTGACTCATTTTAATTTTAAAAAACTAAAAAATGTTAGAGGTCAGGAGTAAGAAATGACACAATGCAAATATTGAATGAGAAATTTAACTTGTAAGAGTTCATTTGGGACTGGGAACCTTAAGAGACATTTCAAATTATGTACCAAAAAATATGGTATATTAGATCCTAGGCAAACCCAACTTGGCACTACATTTTTTAAGACTAGATCGAGTTCAGTCTCAAAGTTTACTCCTTCCATATACCACAGCAAGCTAGGTAGGGAAGGCATGACCAGACTTATCACATTGATGGGTCTTCCAATCAGATTTTCAGAAAATCCAATGGTAGTGCGCATCATGCAAACATATTTTCTGTCTGCTTATCATAGGATTCCTATGTATAGGTGTCAACCGGGCCGGGCTGGCCCGGTTTGGCCCGGCACGAGGCACTGCACTGTTCGGTCGTGCCTGGACCGGCCCGGCACGTGAAAAAACCATGCCCGGGCCCGTGTCGTGCCTGACCCGACACGGTTCGGCCCGTGGCACGGCACACCAGCATGGGTTCGTCATGTGCCTAGTGTCAGTGTCACTCAACCCTACTGCCTACAGTACAGGCTACCCCGCAAAAGAAGAAGACCCACACGGCCACACCCACGCCCCTCCCGCAAAAAAAACCGCGGGTCGGGTCTGAATGGACCGACCCGCGGTCCCACTTCCACGAGGTCCGATCCCGAACCGACCAAAATCCCCCAACGGGAAAAAAAATAAAAATAAATATAAAAATATATTTTCAGCCGTTGGATCTCGCCTCCAACGGCTAGGGGGCAGAATCCAATGGTCCTCATGATTCTGCCCCCTAAAAAATTAAAGAAAAATTCAAAAAAATATCTTTTTTGATGAAAAATTAATATCTTTAATCTATAAATTTTACTCCCCTCCCTTTAACATTTATGTTTTTCAAAAACATAAATTCTCACAAATCATTCTATTTCTCTCTCAAAAATCTTGCTTCTCTTTCTCGGGCCTCGGGATTTTGACATTCGGCTTGGATTTTCGTGAATCTCAACTTGAGTTTTGAACATTAGAGCTTAACTGCGGTGCACCATGCACGTGACCGACCTCTCTGCTTTTACCAGGTAATTTATTTTACGGTTTTTTTGACTTTCTCTCTCTATAGTTTCTCTCTCTAGATCAAAATTAAGAAAAATAAAAATCAGTCATCTAATCTTTATTAAACTATTCTTAGAAACAAAATTCATAAAAAATGACAAATACAACTGAAACATATTTAAATTTAAAAAATGAAAATATTACACAGAGGTCTGAGACTGCAGAAACTTTGGTTTCTCCAGTCATCTCAACCCAAACTTCTAAAAAATAAAAAACTAGGAAAACTTCTATAGTCTGGACTCATTTTAATATAATAACACAAAAAAATATTAGGAATGAGGAACAAGAAATGACATAGTACAAATATTGTATGAGACTTTTAACATGTAAGAGTTCATTTGTGACTGGACACCTTAAGAGGCATGCCGAATTATGCCCCAAAAAATATGAACCATTAGATCCTATGCAAACCCAACTTGGCACTGCTTTTTTTGAGACTAGATCGAGTTCAGTCTCAAAGTTTACTCCCTTCATATACTCCAGCAAGTTGGGTAGGGACGGCATGGCCAGACTTATCACATTGATGGGTCTTCCGATCAAATTTTCGGAAGATCCAATGGTAGTGCGCATCATGCAAACATATTTTCAGCCTGCCTATCGTAGAATTCCTAGGTTCACATCTAGGAATGACATATTAAAGATATATAAGTTAGAAAAATAAAAAATAATTATGGAATTTATGGCATATAGTGGAATGGTGTCCGTGACATCCGATATCTGGACAAGTCACGATGAATCTTCTTATGCATGTCTCACCAGCCACTATGTAGATTCAAACTGGATAATCAATAAAAAAATTTTAGCATTCTCTGAAATTCTTCATCTTCATGATCGCCCGGCCATTTTTGAGTGTATGATGAAAATCTTTAGGAAATATAAAATTCAAAATAATATTTTAGTGTCATATTCGATAACGCATCTAATAATGGAGTAGCGATCAACATGTTTGTTAGGAATATTAAAAACGTACTATTAGGAGAGATCTTTCACATCAGATGCATATGTCACGTGATTAACCTGATTGTTCAAGAGGGTATGAAGGTGTGTTCCCCCGCGTTGGATAATATACGTAATACACTAAAATATATTCACACTCCTCGCAGACAACAAGAGTTTGGTAGTCTCGGTTTGTCCGCGAATCTTAAGAAGAAGAAATTCTAATCGGATGTGAGACATCGTTGGAATTACACGTACCTGATATTAGAATCATGTGTTGGATACGAACACGTCATATCCGATTACGTCAATAGTAAGAGTGACGAACTTATTATTGACGACACTGACTGGGCTTCAGGATTTTCATTTAGGAAATTCCTGAAGATTTTTTATGAAACGACGAACATATGTTCGTCAGTTTATACTCTCATGACTTGCATTGCACTCAGGTGCATATGCAATATTAGTAATATATTTAGGATGTATCGAGCTGACCCGACACTTAGCCATGTGGTTGCAGAGATAGAAACCAAGTATTTAAAATAATGATCCACAGTTCTATCTCTTTATTGTCTCGCTGCATGCATGGATCCAAGGGTTAAGGTGAAAGGGACAAATAACACACTGACTTATATTTCCTCGTGCATGAACCTGGAAGACCTAATTGAAGGGTTCATTCACGAGAAATTGACTGACATGTTCACATACAACAATACTAGGTATGATGGTGGTAGTAGTGAGACTGTGATTACGGACAAGAATACCTTCTTCGGAGATAACAATTTTTTCATTCAATTAGCGAGGGGGAAAAGACAAGGTGGACCATCACATAGGAGTGAGCTTTCTCGGTACTTATATACCGATTACTGCTCAATCCTATCATATTCTGATACTAAGAATCTTGATATATTACAGTGGTAAAAATCATATGAATCAACCTTTCCCGTGCTATCTAGGATTGCACGGAATCTAATGACACCTCCGGTGTCGAGCGTAGCATTGGAATCTGTTTTTTCTGTTACAGAGAACAAAATTTCAGATAGGAGATAGAGATTACGTCCAAATATTATTGAGGCATTAGCTTGTTTGAAGGATTGTGAGGATTCGAGATTTAGCATCCAGGATCATACTGAAGTTGGGACATAGACTGCATCAACATCCGCTACAAAAACGGGAGAGTTGATTGCTGATGATGATGATCCATATGATAGTGATCTTAATATTGCGGTTGATGATACTCATGATATGTTGATTGACGATTGACGTGGTTGTTGATTTCCCCTGCTCGTTGCCAGATAACAGTTGCCAATATCACGCCACGCCAATACGTCATCCCAGATTCCATTTGTCATTGCCACTTGATTTTGATTTTTGATACATCACGATAACGGACATGATTGACGATTTTTGTGATTTATTCTTGATTCTACTTTTTGATTTCGATGATTTATTTTTTATTGATTGTACGCTTTTTTAGGTTACGTTGAAACTTGTATTTGCTTTGGTTCAATATCTATTGGCCGATTGATCATTTGGTTTGCTTTTATTTTTTTGACTTTGCAATATTTTTTAACACAATTTTTTGTTTAATTTATTTTTTTGTTTAAAATTTTCATTTAAAAAATAAAACTCTATAATTTAATTTTAATAAATTATAAACGAAATTTAGTTTAAATTATTAAAAAAAATATAAACTTTATTAATATTTTTAAGTTACAAATTTTTAATAATTGTCAACTTAAAAATTTTAATTTTAAACTTTGTAATTTATTTATATTATATTTTTAATAAAAAAATTTAAACTTTGTAATTTATTAAATTTTTTATAATTTTCATGTTACAAATTTAATATATTATACATTATATATATATAATATAATTTATTTTTTATATAAAGTTTGATACAATACTTTAAAAAAAAATTTTAAAAATTATTTTTTATTAACCCAGACCCGTACGGGCCTGACCCGGCATGGTACTTTAACCGCCGGGCCAGCGGGCAGTGTCGGGCCTAGCTTTGATAAACCGTGTTGGGCTTGGTTTTGATAAACCGTGTCGGGCCTGGTTTTGATAAACCGTGTCGGGCCTGGTTTTGATAAACCGTGCTGGGCCTGGCACGGCACGAAAGCACGGGCGTGCTCAAAAAAAATAGGCTGGCCAGCCCGGCACATCCCATTAGACACTTAAATAACAATCCAATTTCTAGTAGTAGTAGTAGTAGGACTAACAAAGATACATATCATTCAACCCAACATATTTGACTCTAGCCACAATTATTTAGGTAGTATCCTAAGAATGAAGTTCCACCAAAGAACACAAAATAAATATATCAAATATTATAGATAATACTCAATGCATAATGCTCATGCATTAGGATAAAGTATGGAATAGAATAATAACTAAATAATCTTACACCCCAAAATTCAAAGAAATAGTAACTAATGAGTCTCAAATTCAAGATCTACTATCTCTGAAAAAAAATATTTGTTATCGTATTAATACATGACTTCCAAGACAAAACAAAGATACAAATTAGATAAATCAAAATAAAAAAGTAAAGATCAAACAAAAAAATATAGATTAAAATAGAAGACAATGATAGTATTTTACTATTTTGTTCTTTTATTCCCTAAATATGATAATGGCAAATAACAAATTATCAATAATACTTAGATTATGATGATATTAGATTTAATATTTATTTCTCATATATAATTTATTTATGATTATCTATTTAATCTTTTTTATGTGAATTTTTATTCTTAACAACTCGATTCTAACTTTATTTTTCTTTCACTTATATTATTTTAGAAAATTAACAAATTTCAAATAAACATTCTTCTATAAATAAATATGATGGACTATATTCTTGTTTCTACAATAATATATTTCATTAGATAAAATTGAATCAGAGTATTAGAAATATTTTTACACTAGAGTGGGATGTTTTAGGTAGTAAAATATGCCAAAACATAATATCTTGCTCGTCAAACTAATATGAATAAAGATTAATTTAATTTAATACATTCAAATATATAGAAACCTATTAGATATAAATTTTATGATGAATTTAGATATTTTATCATATGTATTGATAATTTAAATATTTTACTTTTATCATTTTATATTTTAAGTTATATTTTATATTTAAATTTTCTTCTAGGGAGGTTTTGTGATGAATTTTGACTAATTCAATTTGTATTTTTTATGTTTTAAGTTATAATTTCTCTATTTTTTTCAATTATTTTATTAAAAAAATATAAAATCAATTAAATAAAAATATAAAAAATATTAGGATTAATAATTAATTAGAATACATGTCTAATATCTTGAGTAATTAATATATTAATCATAAAATCATATATCAAACTTATTATATTAGCAAAGCCCCCACATTATGAGATTATATAAAAAAATTTTATTCAACTTACATCATAAAATCTCTCCATGATAGGATAAGATGTCATCATAAAGTATCACATCAATCAAATATTTTATGTTATCTTTTCTTATTGTGTATATTTTCAAATCTTATATTTTAGAGAAAAATTATTTAAGTTACTCATAAAATCTTTGGAATCACTTTGCCCAAGATCTTTTATCATTACGAGATAAAATGGCACATAAATAATAAAGTGTCTTTCTTTGTTACATTAGTATCAGACATTTAAGAATTACAGAATATTAATGAGTGCTAATATTATTTTTTTAGAAATACTATTATTTGACGAACCAATGAAAAATAAGGATCTAAGGAATATATCTCGATATATTACTTTTAATTACTTCTATTAGAAGTCTCACATAGGCCTTCAATTAGGAGAGATAGTTAGAGGAGACAACTGGGTAGGACAGCTTAGGTACAGCATAATTCAATCATGCCTAGCATAGCACAACCCAGTTGAAAGTCGTGTTGGGACATGCCGGGACAACCGATATTTATATCATTGAAAACTTATCATAAATAAATACTACGTCAATTAAACATGAATATCATTATTTACAATGACTTTGAATAAATGTATATAGAATAACCACTCAAATTTTGAGCAATACAATCATATGTTATTTATAGATTAAAAAAATATTATATCATATAGCTTTAGAACTGTCAACTAGCCAACTTGGGCATGACATGAAAGACAACATGACACAACTGTCACACACGACACAGCCTGGTTCAGAGTCATGCCTGGACATGCCCTGGCTGGCTCGCACATGGGTCAAGCTACGTTGAGCTAAAGATACTAGCATAGGAAGAACGACATGATATGACTCAGCACAATGACCAGTGTATGACAGTTTCGGCCTGGCTAGCCTGGTCCTAACACATACTAGTCTTGAATGAACCAGGCTAGACTGACCTAACCCATACTAGTCTCTAATAAGCCAAGTTAGCCTGTCAAGCCTGACCCAGCTTGGAACGACCCAACGAAAAGGCGTATCAATAAGCTATGCTAGGCTGCTCCTTTTTAGAATCGTATTGACACGACACAACCCATTATAAATATCATGTCATGCTGGACACGACACAATGACCCAGACAGGCCAAAAAAAATGAGTCATACCAAGTCAACACGGACGGCCTATTTGATCCCTCTATATGGCTTAGAATAATCACTTGAGACTAATTTATAAGATTTGTATTGATAATTATCACTTTAGATTGTACAAATATGTTGTAGATTTTTTTTTGTTTATCCGAATGAACTCAAATGATGGGTTAATCCAACTTATTGGGTATGTATATATCATTTTTATAACCAAAAATGAGTTTAAAATTATTCAATTCAATAAATACATTTAGTTATATTTAAGAAAATAACCTTGATAGACTCATATGCTTTTTTAAAATTATAATATGAGAGAATATATACAGTTAATATTTTTACAAAGATTTACCATTATGATTGTGCTTCGACAAATACTCTAATAGGACAAAGACTAATTTATTGTCTAATATAATCCCTTAATTTAATTTTTCTATATGTAGAATAATCATAAAAAATATTAATTATCTAACTGATTATTATTTATCAAATAGGTATAATTAATTCTTTATTAGATTCTTATATATTCACATTGAGTTTACTATTTACATGCTAAGGTATGTGACAAAATATTCAACCTTCGATAATTATTTTAGTAACCACAAACATCTACACCTAGTTAGACATTTACATTTGAGTTTGATAATAGCTTATAGAAAAAAAAATTTTAATATATATTTTTATATTTTTCATTTAGACTATCTTATCCTCTAAAAAAATAAGATACAAATATTTATTTTGAGATACAATATTGAAATAGAGTTGTGGATGATGACAATAATTATGTATGAAATAATTTGGATCAAATACTTTCTTGATGAAAATAAATATATTTCTTATTCTACAACTAATTTTTATTGCGATTGTCAAATTATGAAATATATAATTTCAATCTGATATTTCATCTAACATCTTCATAATGATTTTAAAAAGACCTCATCTTATTATTCTCCCTATTAAACATAGTATTCTCAATAATTACACACCAAATTGAGAGGAAATATCATGATTTAAGATTATTTATTCCTTTTTTATGTATTTATATTTTATGAATCAAAGCATATGACATATGAGTTGGACTAATCCAAATTACAATTATATATTTAGGATTACCATTGTATGTTTCCTACAATATTTTATCGTGAGTTTCTTTTATTGCATAGTTTTTCACACACAAACATATAGTGCATACACGCATACATATAATGTGTGTATGTATATATATGGAAAGAAAAATGAAAATAAAAATCATTTCATATATATATATATATATATATATATATTTGAAAAAAAAAAATTGTTTTATTTTATGCATTTTTTTCATACATAGCATGATGATGTATACTTTTTTTAATACAGCAAACGTGGACGAAGAATATTTTTGAATTAATATATTTCAATACCTAAAATATAAATATTTTTCAATTTGAAATACCAAATCATAAAAAAATTAGATCTTAAAATGTAAATTTTTTTTGAATTAAGATAGCCAAATATAATTTTTCCTTACTTGAATGTTACTTTTAAAGTTTGATCAACAAGGCTACTTGTGAGCATTTTGAGTATGATAGTACTTTCACCTACTTTTTACTTGGATTTCATAAATATTATGCAATTACTTGTTAGTTTGGTAACTTTAACTAAACTAAAAATTAAACATGAAAAATATTATGATCTTTAGGCAAAATTGAATCCCACCAGTAATGATAAGAATAATTATTCACACGAACATAATGATTTAAAAACCATTCTAGGGTGTGATGTTAATCAAATCATTGAGTCAATATTCAATATTATATAATCATAATTTTTCATGAACAAACAAAACATATAAAAGTTAATTAATTCAATATGAAATCTCAACAAAATTTGTATAAACAATAGAATAGATTGCAAATATGTTCATAAAAAAGTAACATGACTTAGAATGTTTTCTGTGATGTTATTCAAGTCATTGAGCCAATATCATATAATCATATTTTTTTGAAGAACAAACAAAACATATAAAAGTTAATTAATTCAATGTGAATTCTCAACAAAATTTGTAAATACAATAAAATAGCCTGCAAATATGCTCATAAATCTATAACATGACTTAAAATGTTTTTTTGTTCTCGAGTTTTATGTCTACACACTATAGTAAGTGTATGTATATCTATGTTATATCATGATCATATGACAATTGACAATTAATGAATAAAAATTGCATTTTTTTCATTTTTAATTCCAACAAGTTATGAAAAGAAAACCTTGCATGAGTATTTTTGAAAATATGTTATGATAACCCTAAATGGATGGGTCTAATCATTGAACTATTATAAAGTATCATACTAAAAAACCATCTCATCCTTCAATCCAAAAGCAAAACAAAATGATTTTTGACAATGATAAAAATGTATGTTTATTGTTAGTCATTACTTTCCCCATTCAGTTAAATAATATATAAATAATTTGGTGATGTATTTATACAACTTAAAAAACAAAACTTTATGCAGCTAGAATGTGCCATGCCAATATGTATTATGACAGCAAATTGAGCTTGATAGTATCACAATTATAATGCCGCCCATAATTCACAATGTCCTATTTTATAATTCATTCATTAGTTTGATGTTTCTTTTTTATATTTTTAATGGGAATATCCACCTTATATGCTACCTCAATGCTTTTTGCTTATTTTATAACAAATTAATTTTATGATGCTATCATTCATCATGATTATATTTTTTTCATTTCCACATTAATTCTTAACATTAAATCAAAGCTAATTTTGAGTAAATTTTGACCTTAATGTGTGGAAGTGTGTATGTGTGTGTGTTTGTGACAATGAGGGTAACAAAACCTAAAATAAAAAATGAGTGCCCTGTTCCAGCGCAATGTACACATGAATTTCAAAATTATTTAGAAATTATCACACAGCTAATATGTAGGACAGAGAGTACACGAGGAGCAAGTTGATTGAACTGTGGTCATGACATAGTTGCGTGGTAGTATCGCAGTGGTGGCATATAGCAGTGTTGGAAAGTTTTGTGCAATTTAGGAAGACTGTGTACCCAAAAAAGTTAGGGTTTCATAGAGATAAAAAATTAGAATTTAATATTTATTAAACCCTATTTTTATATGACATGTAGAAAGAGATTATTAACAATAGATATAAAGAGAGGAAAACCTCAATTCAGAATATATACTACAAAATAGTATGTCATAGTAAATATAATTATTGAATATTATTTAAAAAAAAATTCAAAACTTTTACATAATATTGAGAGAAATATGTCAATTATAAGAGCTTTTAACTATTCTTACAAAATGTATCTATCATAATATTCTTACTAGAGAAAAATATAAACATATCATCTATGACAGCATTGGATCCTACCTTTCTTACAAGTATCACTAACTGTCTCATTCATACTCTTATTTCAAATTCCAAAATTATTGATAGAGGAATTAATAGTCATATTACCAATGACCATATTTTATCCATTTTTGACCACTCAGCCACTTTGCGCTAATTTCAAATTCCTAAATTCATCTATCTAAAATATATTCATGAAACCTTTCACCGAGAATTGAATCAATAGTTATGCTTACGGATAGTTGACAAAGAAAACGAATGATCGAAAACCAAAGTGCGCTAACGCACTTCCATTTTCTCACTCAATCAAATCTACAAATGATATGTCATTCACATTAAAAGTGGGTAGGCAAAGATTATTCTCGAAATAGTAGAAACAATAACAGCGGCAAAGATTAATTATCAACACTGAATACTCCATAGCCAGTGATAAAATATCAGATTATCCCCTCCAAAAACAAGAATAGACAATCCTGAGATAAAAAGAATTAAAACAAAAGATAGAAATATCCTAATAAGAAGTTACCCTTACATGCTCGTGGGAAGGAAAAGGAAAGTCAAATTGTCTTTCCTTTGCCAACAAATTTATCCCTCTATTGCCTCCCGATAATAGCTGCATCTTCCAGTATTTTAAGATAAGAAAACAACAAAGCCTTAACTTTTTTTTTAATTAAGATTGCATTGGTGTTGATGCGAGGAGTGGTACCCTATTAACGACTTCGGTGAGATTGAATCAGCCTTTTTACTTTATTTGGGGACCTTGGAACTAAAATGTGAGTGAACAAAGAGCCTTTTGTCCCTTATTAGACTACTTTAGCTTGGTATTCTATCAATTGGATCTGAGGATTGTTTGGTCTTCTTTGTACCATACCAAGGGAAAGTCAAATTCGCTCGATCAAGGAATCTAATTGTTTACTCAGGCTTGTGAAATCAATTCATTCCAATTCCATGAAAAGAAGACCGCAAAGACAAGCACTTTTGTAAGATATATATAATCTCTTGCTTACAAAAAAATCATGTATGTACTCAATGTCTCGCGTGTACCTAAGGGTTAGATCATACCATTCTTATAATTATTATTGATTATTTCACTCATACTCTTATTTCTGATTCTTAAATTATTGTTTACTTCTACTGATATTTGTTTGTGGAATCAATAAACTCTATAAAAAATTCTATTTGAGTTTAAGTAACATAGATTATATATTTTCTTTTCTACGATAATATCTTATTCTAAATATTTTAGTATGTTTGATCTTTTACTTATTTATTCTTAATTTGGTTACTCATTACTAACCAAATTAAGAATATCTTATCATAATTTTAAGAATATTACAACCCTAAAGTATGAGACATATCAGTAATAATTACTTCCTAAAACATCATATCTTACTCGATAGTCTAGTTTGAGTAAATATACATTCAACCTAATACAGTCAAACGTATGGGAGCATATTAGAGATATGACCATAGAAAATTATAGGTATTTCATCGTATTTAATTGCTCAAAATATACATTGATATAATTTTTTCAAGATAGATCTAAACTTTTTTTCCTATTTTTTAGAATTTTGATAAAATATTAAAAAATAATTTGAAATATATATTTTAAAATATTAACAAATGATAATATATTAAAATATATATTAGACTATCTCAACACTTATTGTATATATCATGAAACTATATAACATACTTCTTGCACCTACACATCCCAACAAAACTTGATTAGTGAAAAAAAAATAAATATATGATTCAGACATCTCAAACAATTCTACTTAAAAAAATATTCAAATATTTTTGGAAAGACATTATTTTAATCATAATCTATCTCATTAATCAGATAAATTTGTCTGTGATTTCTCAACAATTACCTTCCAGATCCTACATACTAGAGAATTGATATTTAGTTTGTATCTCAAAAATTTTTGATACACTTATTTTACCCTCAATTGCTCTTCAAAATGAGACAAATTAACATATATGATTTTAATATATGTCTTCCTTTAATATTCTAGTATGAATATTATCTTTTTTTTTTCCAAAACTCATTTTGTGAAGAGTCTACAAAAAGTGTATGTACAGATATTACACTTTAATTCCTTACTTTTCCTCCATTACCTATAGTTTTGCCTAAACTACCAGTTAGCATAAAGAGTCACGTGTTGGCTATATCGGAGTATTTTAGTACTCAGTGTGATATTACTTTCAATGAGTCACCTCAAATTCATATCATATCAAACTGAGAAAAATGAGATTTCTCATATAGCAATATCTTTTTCAGAACTACCTGAATGATACATTGGTCTACGAATCTTCACTATTAGAGACTCATATTAAGTCGACAACTATAAACTTAACCACCTATGACTTAAAGTCTATATCAAGATAAAAAGATATACTTTAGTTGATCATTAAAGATACGAGCATACTGAAAAGTTAAATTATCCTACATCTAGCACCTCTTACCTTGACCTTCCAATCACTCCTAAAAAAGATAAAGAATTTAAACTCAACACCGAAATTTACAAATTTTATCATACTCATGCATTATTTTTTTTATTTTATTTTTTAAATATTTTTTTTTTGATATTAACATACTCAAGTCTCCATCTAAGATATTATATCATTCGGGATGATACCAAGTCATCATAGAAGAAATATATGTCTTCCACTCTAACAAAACTTAAGAACTAGTACTATAATCTTCAAAAAAAAATTTATTATTCGTTACAAATGAGTATTTCATATAAAGATATATTTCAAATAAAAAGATATATTACTTAATAGAAGAATGCTTATAAAAAAAAAGATACTCAAGTATTTAATATGAATTCTGATATCTTTTGTAAAATCTCACAATTAGAATATACATCAATTAGATATAAAAAAAATATTTCTTCAAGATAATCTTTATAATAAAATATTTATGAAGCAATCATGTCAATTTCATGCAAAACATCAAGATGTCATTTGAAAATTAAAGGTATTATGTGTTTTGAAGCAATTACAAAGAGTCAAATTTGTAAAATTTTATAGGCAATCACCAAGTTTGAATTACACATGTTTTATCCTCTTGTTTGTTTTCCATAGAAGCAATAATAGCATAATAAATTTATTGATTTTCTACATAGATTTCATTTTGATTACAAATAAAGACAATTTAAAAATTATCTAACTCAAAAAAAAAAAATTCAAACACTTTTTTAGACAAAAAAGTTTAAAAAACATAAATATTTATTTGATATAAAAGATTATTATAATCGGGTGGAATATTCTTATCACATATTAGATATATACTTACAAAAATTGATCTTATAATTTGTTCTCTAGCAGACTCTTATTGATCCAAATATTAATTTTACTTCTTATATGATCACTCCAGATCACTTTATTATATATAATAGAATCATAAAAAATATTAATTATTTAATTTTGATTAGATTAAATATAACATATGCAGTCAATATATTTAATCTATTTTAAAATTTTTCTCGAAATGTTTATCTCGACACAACTATTCACATATAGAGATATGTGAAAGAAGACTCCATAGCTTTAGATTTCTTTAGAGGGTCATTAGCACTTGCAAGTGATTAGGCATTTATATTCAAATTGAACACCAGCATGTACCGAGAATAAGATTTGTACTCAACACCTGATTTCATAAGGTTTGTCACTCTCACATTGTTCATTTATTTTATTTTTTTCATTATTATTCTTATAAATACTAACATACTCAAGTATCCTTATGATACATTGTATTATTAGAGGTAACAAGTAGGCCATGTGGCCCAAACACAGCACGAAGCAGGACCCGACTAAGTTGTGTCTGGCCCGAAACTGCATAGACCAGAACTTTGCCCAAACCCAATTTATGGCGGCCCGAGTAGAGCTTTCAAGGTCGAGCAGCCCAGGCACAACCCAAGGCCCGACATGGTTCAATAGCACCTAACCAGACCATGCACGACTTGTGCCGGGCTTGGCCGGAATGAATTGAGCCTCATGCTAGGCTAAGCATGATGCGTGTGCCTAACCCAATGGTATGATTAACTAACCCAAGTGACCGCCCGACGATGTCCCTATTGAGTAATTTTATTTTATTTAAATTTGACCTCCCCATAATGGGGCTGTCCATTAAAAAAAATGGTGACAAGATTGATTGTAATGGGCCCGGCCATGTGGCTATTTTTTTAGGTTCCCTGATTCGGAAGTTCGGCATGGTCGGCAACTCATTGCACTTTGCAGTGCACACCATGTCATATTAGGTCAATGGACCGTGCACCGTGTCGTGTCTAACACGACACTGCCCATTTAACACCATTAAGCATGAGGCATGACTCATGTCGTGCTGGGTCATGGGGTACCAATTTAGGCACGACCCTGGTGTCTGGCCAATTGACATGGTCCATCACAACATGTATAATGACCTAGAACCTTGGACCGAGATGCGGGCACCGAACATTTGGCCCATGCCTACCGTACCCAGTTGGTTTAAAAAAATATTTAAAAAAATGCTGACCCTACCTAGTACACATGATGAGTTTTTTTAATTAGCTAGGCACACGGGGATGCACCCCCCTCCCCCAGCCCAAGCCACCACCCCAACAATTTAGAGGATTTAAGCTGGGAGAGCAGGCCAGGCCCTACCCGAAGTCCAGCATGGTTCAGGCGTACCTGGCCCAGCACGGAATGGTCTAGCACTATGCCAGGGCCCGTGGCAAGCGGACCCTCGGTACAATTCACGTCGTGTCGTGCTAAGGGTCTTCGGCCCGCATGCGGTGTCAGGCATGACCCGAGTTCCTGGCACGTGGGCATGATATGGGCGACGATGAGCAAAGTGAAGCACGGCAGCCGATGCAGTGACATCTAATGGAAGACGACTCGGTGATGCCCGACTGGCAATGGCTCGGCATGACAGACGGGTGATGACGGTGTCAACCTTAATTTTCCTAATTTTATTTTAACCTAAAACAAATCCGACCTGACCTAAACCAGCCAAAACCTGAGCTGATTTTAGATCATGGGCAGTGTTGGGCCTTCCCTCCAGAAAACCATGTCGTGCCTAGAACAGCGTGGTACTGTAGCATGACGTGTCTGGCACGACACGCAAACCCCTATGGGCCTAAAAAATGGGTAAGGGCGAACCAGACCGAGTTGACCCATTTGACACATGTACAACAATCTCTTAGATTATCAAAGTCCAGCAGCTTCGATAGGCTTATGGGTTCAAGCTTTCTAAAGACTAACCAATAAAAAAAATAAAAAGTAAAAAAAAAAACAAAATCCAAGCAACTAGATTATTTTTCAATGGAAATGACATAAAATCTGATAGTTGTCAAGTTTCTACTCTTTCAAAATTAAAAAAAAAAAGTAAAAAAAAAATTAATATATATATATATATCAATTAAGAGATTCAAATTTTTTATTTAATTCTATATAAATTAATTATAAAAATCCTATATAAATCAATTAAGTGGATCATATTAGTTACTTATAAGATATTTCAGATATGTCATCTATTATAAGAGATATAATATTTATTTTTGTCTCTTACTATTCTTTTTCAAACATATGAAACACATAAAAATAAATTATTTATTTCTTATAGAAAATATACAAGATAAGATAATTATTACATTATATATTCAAATAACAAATAGTTAATAGATATCTTCACAATAACCTTGTAGAGACCTCATTTATCTAATTATAGTTTACTATTTAAAACATGGTGTAATAGACTTGTATATATCATCTTGAAAAAAAATATTATAATTTACTTTTTTTTTATTTTATCTTATTTTCTACATTAATTCATCATAATTATAATTCATTCAATAGTTTTATGTTTATTTTTTTCCTAATTTATAGCAGGACATCTTTATGCTCCACAAATATAGTCAGTCAATTACACCATTTGAAACTCAACTCATATTCATATGAAATCCAAGAACACAAAAAATTAATTAATAGTAGCAAAACAAATAGTATATTTCATAAAAGAATGGGAAACAATTGCAAAAAAAAAAAAAAAATAGAAAACAACACCTCTTTTTAGAGACATCGGTAGAAGCTGCATCCTTTCCCTTTTTAGAGGCCAATTCAACCTTTTGATTCACAAGTTTAAGTGACTTAATCAATATGTTCGTTTGGTTAGTCCTTATCAGTTGTCCATCTGGATGTCCAAGGAAAACTTACATTCCTCAGATTTACATGAACAAAAACATGATCCTAAAATATATCCAATATTACTTAAAAGCATGGCTCGCTTATTAAACTCATTCAATAAAATGCAGAATCAAAACAAATTAATATGGTGAGAATCAAACATGAGCTTCAATAAAATTCAAAGCACATCTAATGAATACATCAAAATTTGACCTAGAAAGAATAGCACAAACACTTGTCATGATCTTGTATTTGCTTATGTATTTTTTAAATTATATTCTAATTATATTCAGCATAAGTTTATTTGTTTAAGTATGGCTATTCAATTTTTTATCATGATCAGCAGCAACATTCTCTTAAATAACGTTATCTGAATTAAAAAAACTTTAGACAAAGTTTGATACATTTTTGACTAGTTTTTGGTTTGGCTATTGAACACTAATTACTTAAATCTTGGACTTTTGTTATCTAGATCATTTTGCTTCGGAATAAGATTTTCTAGGTGCTATCAATGCCCATCTGTTTGTAGTATTATTATTTCAAGTTCAAGTTGAGTAAATTTGACAACTTTCCAACACATGTTTCTTACAAGTTATTGTGCAACGCTTTTCAGTTATTAGAGATGTAAAATATAAGTTAATTACATCACATACAAATATTTTGAGCATTAAAAAAAATAAAAATGTTCTCAGCAAAATTTCAGAATTCATAATTAATTTTATGTGCAGTATAAAATAAATAAGTATTTGATAAAACACATGTTTTGTAATATTGATGCTCAATTATCAAATAGATAAATAGCATCAGAATTGGTAATAGTTTAGCAGTTAATCTTCTTCCCGAAAAAAAAAACAGTGTATATATATCATATATGTGTTTTCTTCAAATATTATATTAAAAAGTCTCACAAATAATGGTGAAATAAAAATTTTGAAATTTGATTTCTTAAAATAAATATATAATTTAAAAAATCTCACAAATAGTTAAAGATGTTACCTTATACTTTGCTTATACACTATATCTCACAACTATTGTATGCATCTTAATTTTCCATAAAACATGATTGCTCAAAAAATATAATAGTCTGTTATAAATCTCTTATCTATGCAGACTAATGCTCAACTGAAATTTGAATACTCATCTAGCTACTAACAAAAACCTGCATCAGTATAAGATCTCAATGAAAATTTAAAAAATAATTAATTATATAAATTACATAAATTATCTCTGTTCTAATACCAGTCAAATAAATAAGCTTTTTAATAATTTTCATACATATAGTCGAGCCAACAAGAAGACTCATATCAGATAAAAAAATTATATCTGATTTGAACAAAATATTCATTAGAAAACAACCCAAGAGATTAATATTTAAAAGAATTATAATAGATATATATTCTATTACAATGCAATACCTCTACATCTACCCCAAGACCTACCTTGGTCATGACAGATACACAAACATAATTAATATAATTATCACTATCTACAATTACCTTTTAAGTTTGATCCTCAATTTTCATAACGTATAAAATATGGAAGTATATATAATCCTCAATGAACTGAGGTTAGGAGAATACGCAATGCATTATAGCAAGTGATGAGAACTTCCTAAGCACATGATGAATGAGCATGTTTTCCAATGTATCATAATATCATCAAGTAATTTACAGCTATTATTAATCTGATAAGTCAAGATATCATATGTTGGATATACTACGTCTTTCTTGATAACATTCATTTTATAAGGACAAGAGCATTTGACAGCAACATACTCATATCCTTGAGAATGAAAACACTTATAATATAGACCTACCATAGAAAGTCATGTTCAACTCTATTTCCTTTGTGATCCAACCGAAAAGATTCAAGAAGGGACGGATCAAAAACAATAGAGGGGTAGGTCTAGATGTCTGCTGCATGAAATCTAAGGCTCGTATGAGGAGTAAGTGACAAATCTCATCTAAATGTATCCAATGGGCCAAGTGACCCAAGCACAACCAAAATTGTGCCTAGAACGGGCATGAGCAAGCCCGTGGCACTGCAATGTCCAATCAGGCCATGGTTTCTAGCCCATGTGTCACAAAAGATGAGGCAAGCCCAGCACACCAGCCAGTGTGAGCAGGTTTCGGCCTGGCTGACCAAACTATTTCCCCAGGCTAGCTTGGCTTTGAGCAATGCCTAGTGGGAAGACATGTTGATTTGGCCCAGCCCGGCCAAGTCTAACATAACCTTAAAAACTTGCAAGCCATTAAGTCATATATGACTGCCCTTTTTTAGAGTCATGACATCAAAGCATGGCATGTTGACCTAGCAGGGCCTAAAAAGATAGGGTGTGTCAACCCAGCACAAACTATTGGACACATCTAACCTTATCCAGGTAATGAACTAAGGCATATGCCCTTTGCAAAATACTATACTCAGGACAAATAGCCTGGTTTTGAAATCAAGACAAAGGCCACTCGAACCCATTAAAAAATTTGCATGCATGTCTCAGACTCGAGGGTGCTACAATGAATTAGAAACTCATCGAACCTAGCAGCATACTCATTTGCTGAGTAATTATTTTGTCACAACAACTATTGATCTAACTATTGAAAATAATATAATGAAGCAAAATATTTATTTTTTAATTAGTTTTCATTTCTAATGAGGTAAAAATAGGTAATTTGTCTCTCATATTTCTTAATTGTTCAACATTAGACAGATACTAACTGATATTGTCAATTAATTTCATAGAAGCAAAACTTACTTTATGATCTTCCAAAAATATATAGTACTTAAATTAACAATTCATAACTATCAGCCAGCCAAGAAAATACTAGAAGTTAAATTATCAATTAAAAATAGGAGTCATGCCTGAATATTTCTCAAATATTAATCCTTTAAATTTATGTAGTCATATCCTCATAATGAGTCTAGGTGAGAATTGTGAGAATGATATGGTTGTCAATAATAATCAACCTCATTCTACTAACGTTGATAATTCATTCTAACTTGGCTAGGCATTCATTAGTTTCCCTTTAAAATATCATGAAGCCAATATGGAGTATCATAAACTTATCTAATCTAGCCTAGATATAAATAAAGATTAAATGATATTGCATCAAAGATTTGGATCCTTTACAAACTTGTCTTTATGAACATGTCAGAAAACTCAATTTGTCTTTATGATGTTTATTATTAGAACGAGTTAACATGCTAATAGATGTGTCAAACAGGTCGGGTCAAACCAGCTTAGCTCGAGGCACAGCCCGATTCGATTGTGCCTGGCAGGGCACAGCACGATTAGAATGTGCTTGGCCGGGCACAGCACGATTCAGATGTGTCTAGACAGGCATGGCACGAAAATGACTCATGCCGGACCTATTCACTACGCGACTCATGTCGTGATGTGCCAAGGACAACCGGGTCACGTGTCGGGTCAGGCATGACAAGCACCATAGCTCATGTACAAAGTATCTCGGCACGAGCCAAGATGTGCCCCAACACTCCCAGCTTCACGCCCTCGACTCGAACCCAACTAGCCGAGGTTGACGGATCCAAAATTTCGACCGGGCCCGAAATCGACCAGCGATCTTTGTCGATCCGAGTCCGAGGTCCAACCCTCTACCCTCCACTCCATTCCGGAAGCAGAAGCTTCTGGAATAGACCATTCGGGTCGATTCAATTGTCGAACCGACCCAATGATAAAAAAAATTAATCTGGGCTAATGGATTATGTCAATTTTTTAATTATTAAAAATTTTAAAAAATCAAAAAAAAAATACTTTTTTTAAAAAAATTCTTTTCTTAATCTATAAATTTCCCCCCCCCCCTATTCTAAGATTTATGTTTTAAAAACATAAATCTCTTGCTCTTCTCTCTCACTCTCTCTAATTTTATCACTCTTAGCTCTCGAGATTTTAGCATTTCATATTTCAGGACTCAACTTTGATGTGGATTATGGTGCACATATTGTGCGGACATGAAAAAACAAAAGTTTACATATTATGGATTACGAGTATTTTTTTTATTTATTAGTTTTAAAATTTTAAAGATTTAAAATTTAAATCTAAAAATTAAAATTATACTTTTCTCTAGTCTAGTCTCTCTCTCTCTCTCCAGTCTAATAAATTAAAAAAAAAAATAACAGATTATAATTTAAATAACAAAAATAAAATAAATTATAATTTAAATAACAAATTTTCTACGAAAAGGTGCGAAGCTATCAAAATTTTAATTTCTCTTGTCATCTTGACCCAAACATATAAAAAATAAAAAACTATAAGAATTTTAGTAGTTTGAACTCACTTTAATATAATAAAATATAAAAATATTAGGAATACCGAAGAAGAATTGGCACAGTATAAATATTATTAAAAAAATATTAACATGTATGAGTTTATGTGGGAGTAGACACCTTAATAGATATGTCAAACTATGCACAAAAAAAAAACAAAGTACATTAGATCCTGGGCTAACCCAACCCAACAACAGAGATAAGTTTTTGAGGCTGGATCTAGTTAAGTCTCAAAGTTTACCGCCTTCATATACTACAATTAATTAAGAAAGAAATGCATGGCCAAATTGATCCCTATGATGGGTCTTCCGATTAGATTTTACAGGATCTAAGGATAGTCAGAAACATGCAAACATATTTTTAGCATGCATATGATATGATTCCTAGATCCATATCTAAAAATAACATACTAAAATATTATAAGTTAAAAAAATAAATAATAATTAATAAATTTACGAAATATAATAAAATGATATCTATAACGTTTGATATCTGAACTAGTCATGACGATGCATCTTATGCATATCTCACCATCGACTATGTAGATTCAAAATAAATACAAAATAAAAAAAATTTGGATTCTCTGAGATTTTTTATCCTCGTGATGGTTCGATTATTTTTGAGTACATGATAAAAAATTTTAGAAAATATAAAATTCAAAATAAAATATTTATTATCACATTTGATAATACATCTAATAATAAAACAGTAATTAATATGTTTATTTAAAAAATCTCTCTTAATTACCATTAGGAAAGATTTTTCATATTAGATACATGTGTCACGTCATTAACCTGATAATATAAGGGGGATGAAATTATGTGCATTAGCTTTAGAAAACTTACATAACTCACTAGAATATATTTACACACCTTGCTAATAAACAAGACTTTGATAGTCTCTATTTAGAGGTGTCGAAAGGGTCGGTCGGCCAAATTTTTTCGGGCACAACTAGGTTGGCATGCCGTGCCTGGCATGACATGATTTTGTAGAGGTCAGGTCCGACATGGGCCTGAATAAGAGATGTCAACCGGGCCGCCCCGGCCCGGCCCGGCATGAGGCATGGCACGGTTCGGCAGTGCCTGGGCTGGCCTGGCATGAGAATTTCCCGTGCCCGGGCCCGTGTCATGCCAAGGTAAGGCACAGCCCGTGCCGTGCCGAGGCCAACCAGGCCTCGTGCCATGCCTGACCCAGCACGATTCGGTGGCCCGTGGCATAGCCAATAATAGGCACGGGTCGGGGACACATGCAGTCTCGCACCCTCACGAGTCACTGCTCACCCTCTTGTGACTTGGGAATCGAGCCTAGCTTCCCTCACACAAAGGCCACGGGTCGGGTCTAATCAGACCCGACCCGATCCCCCCCCCAACGGGCAAAAAAAGAATTTAAAATATAGTCGTTAGATCTCGCCTCCAACGGCTATGGGGCAGAATCTGACGGCCCTCATGATTCTACCCCCTAAAATATTAAAAAAAATAATAATTTTTTAAAAAAAAAATTATTTTCTTTAATCTATAAAATCATTTCCACCTCTCTATAACATTTATGTTTTTTATAAATATTTATTCTCTCAAATCTCACATTTTTACTCTCTCAAAACTCTTGCTCCTCTCTCTCGGGACTCGAGATTTCGTCATTTGGCTTAGCTTTTCGGGAATCTCAACTCGGGTTTTAAATTTTGAGCTAGACTGTCATGCACCATTCACGTAATCGATCTCACTGCTTTACCGGGTAATTTATTTTAAGTATTTTTTACTTTCTCTCACTCTCTTTAATCCTAAAATAGTTAAATCTAAAATATATCATCTAGTCTCTACATAAGTGTCATGTTTAATAAAAATCCTAAAAAATAACAAATACTAATGAAACATATATAAATTTAGAAAATAAAAATCTTACACAGAGATCTGAGGCTGCTGAAACTTTGGTTTCCTCAGTCGTCTCAACCCAAACTTCTAAAAAAACAAAAAATTAGGAGGATTTCTGTAGTTTGGACTCATTTTAATATAATAAAATAAAAAAATATTAGGGATGAGGAGGAAGAAATAGCATAATGCAAATATTGTATGAGAATTTTAACTTGTAAGAGTTCGTTTGGGACTGGGCATCTTAAGAGACATGTCGAATTATGCACCAAAAAACATGGTCAATCAGATCCTAGGCAAACCCAACTTGGCACTACTTTTTTTGAGACTTGATCTAATTCAGTCTCAAAGTTTACTCCCTTCATATACTCCAGTGAGTTAGGTAGGGACGGCATGGTCAGACTTATCACATTGATAGGTCTTTCGATCAGATTTTCAGAAGATCCAATGATAGTGCGCATAATGCAGACATATTTTCATCCTGCTTATCATAAGATTCCTATGTCGATATCTAGGGATAACATACTAAAATTGTATAAGTTAAAAAATAATAATAATTAATGAATTTATGACATATAGTGGAGTGGCGTCCGTGACGTCCGATATCTGGACAAGTCACGATGAATCATTTTATGCATGTCTCACCAGCCACTATGTAGATTCTAACTGGACTATGAATAAAAAAATTTAGGATTCTCTGAGATTCTTCATCTTCATAATAGTCCGGCCATTTTAGAATGTATGATAAAAATCTTTAAAGAATACAAAATTCAAAATAAAATTTTTAGTATCACTTCAATAACGCATCGAATAATGGAGTAGCGATTAAGATGTTTATTAGGAATATTAGAGACGTAGCATTATGAGATATTTTTCATGTCAGATGCATGTGTCATGTGATTAACCTGATTGTTCAAGCAGGTATGAAAGTGTGTTCCCCCGCGTTGGATAATATACATAATACACTAAAATATATTCGCACTCCTCGCAGATAATAAGAGTTTAGTAGTCTCTGTTTGTCTACGAATCTTAAGAAGAAGAAATTCCAATCGGATGTGAGACATCGTTGGAATTATACGTACCTGATGTTGGAGTCATGTGTTGGATACGAACACGTGATATCCGACTACATCAATAGTAAGTATGATGAACTTATTATTGACAATACTGACTGGGCTTCAGAAATTTTATTTATGAAATTCCTGAAGATTTTTTATGACACGACGAAAATGTGTTCATTAGTTTATATGCACACGACTTGCATTGCACACAAGTGCATATGCAACATTAGTAGCATGTTTAGGTAGTATCGACCTGACCCGACACTTAGCCATATGGTTGCGGAGATGAAAACCAAGTACTTAAAGTACTGGTCCACCATTTCATCTATTTATTGTCTCACTGCATGCATAGACCCAAAGGTTAATGTGGAAGAGATAGAAAACACCTTGAATTACATTTTCTCGTGCATGAACCTGGAAGACCCACATGAAAGGTTCATTCACGAGAAGTTGACTAACATGTTCACATACTACGATACTAGGTATGGTAGTGATAGTAGTGAGACTGTGATTATAGACATTGATACCTTATTAAAAGATAACAATTTTTCCATTCAGCTAGCGAGAGGGAAATATCGAGGTGGACCATCACATAGGAGCGAGCTTTCTCAGTATTTAGATACCAATTACTGCTCAATCATATCACATTCTGAAACTAAGAATCTTGATATATTATCATGATGGAAATCATGAGTCCACCTTTCCCGTAATATCTAGGATGGCACGAGATCTACTGACTCATCCGGTGTCGAGCGTAGCATCAAAGTCTGCTTTTTCTGTTGCAGTAAAAGTGATTTCAGATATGAGATCGAGATTATATCCAGATATTGTTGAGGCCTTGTCCTGTTTGAAGGATTGAGAGGATTCGAGGTTTAGCATCCATGATCGTGCCGGAGCTAGGACAAGGACTGCATTCGGATTCACTGCTAAAGCAGAGAAATTGATTGCTGATGATGATGATCCATATGATAGTGATCTTGATATTGTGGCTGATGATGCTCATGATATGCCGATTGACGATTGATGATGATCCACTACTTTTTTATTTCAATCTTTTATTTTTTATTAATTGTACGCTTTATTTTTATGTTACGTTTAAACTTGAATTTGTTTGGGTCGGACCTTTGATATCTATTGGCTGATTAGTTATTTCTCATTTGGTTAGCTTTTGTTTTTTTGACTTTTTAATTTTTTTTAACGAAATTTTTTGTTTAATTTATTTTTTTGTTAAAATTTTTCATTTAGTAATTTTAAACTCTATAATTTAATTCTAATAAATTATAAACTAATTTATTTTAAATTATAAAAAAAATTAAACATTGTAATATATATAAAGAAATTATAAACTAATTTATTTTAAATTATAAATTATAATTTATTTTAATAAATTATAAACTAATTTTTTTATAATATATATAAAAAAATTATAAACCGTCGCCCTGTCGGGGATCACCGATTTTAACCCATCGGGCATCGTTCTTCGTCCCCTTCCCCCATCATGACCATGATCGATGCGTGGTCACCCGTGCCATGCCCACGTGTCAAGCACGACACGCGGGACAAAATCCCTTGGCCCAGCACGACATGACTGGTGCTGAGGGTGCGCCCGGCACATGCTCAGGCACGACACTGCAGCGTGCCATGCCGGCCCAAGCATGACTGAACAATGCTAGGCCCATGCCTTTTGACACCTCTATCTCTGTTTGTCTGTAAATCTTAAGGAAAAAAAATTTCAATGTGATGTGAGATACCATTAAAATTACACATATCTGATGTTAAAATTATGTGTTAGATACGAACAGGTGATATTCAAATGTGTCAATTATAAGAGTGACATACTTATTATTGACGACACTGACTAGGAAACTAGAATTTCAATTATAAAATTTTTGAAAATTTGTTATGACACGACGAACATATGTTCATCAATTATACTTTTAAGATTTGCATTGTACTCAGGTGCGTATGAAACATTAGTAGCATATCTAAAAAATATCGAGATGACCCGACACTTAGCAATATGATTCTAGAGATAGAAACCAAATACTTAGTATTAATCAACCATTCCATCTCTTTATTATGTGACTGCCTGCATGGACCATAGGATTAAGATGGAAGGAATAGATAATATTTTTACATATATTTCCTCGTATATGAACCTGCAAGATCCACCGGAAGGGTTCATTCACGAGAAATTGACTGAGCTATTTACATACTACGATATTAAGTATAGTAGTAGTACTAATGAGGCTCTAATTACAAGCATTAATATCATATTCAGAGATGATGACTTCTCAATTCCGTTAGCAAAGAAAAAATTACAGGGTTGACCATCAAATATGAGCGAGTTGTCTCGATACTTAGATACTGATTACTGCTCAATCCTATCATATTCTGATATTAAAAATCTTAATATATTATAGTGATGAAAATCATACGAGTCCATCTTTCCCATGCTATCTAAGATGACACGGGATTTACTGACTCCTCCGATGTCGAGAATAGTATTGGAGTCTATTTTTCCTATTGCAGTAAATATTATTTCGGATAGTAAATCAAGATTATGTCCAGATATTATTGAGGTATTAGCATGCATGAAGGATTAGGAGGATACGAGCTTAGACATCAAAAATCATGCTGGGACTACAACAAAACAAAGAAGTTAATTATTGATGATGATCTGTATGACATTGATATTGAAAATGATATAATGATTGATGACGTTGAGAGTTGACGATTAAGACACTGATGTCTGATATTTGATTTTGATTTACTCATTTACATTATATTTGTGTTTGTTTATTTTTTGTTTGTGATATTACTTTGAGAGTGTGAATTGATGCTTAAATATTAATTTTTTGTGAATTTTCATTTTGCTTTAGTTTTTAATTTTTATTCATATTTAAGTTTTAATATTTTATTAATTCATTCACTTACACTGACATACATACACATTTAGTTTTAAAATTTAAGTTGTTTATTATAATAAATAAACTTACTGATTTATTAAATTTAAGAAAATAAAAATTTAAAATTTAATTATTTATTTATAGTTAACAATTAACATTAACTATTCTAAAAATAATAACAAAAACTTTAAAGTATTATAAATATATAAACATTAACTATTATGAATAAAAAATTTTAAATTTATTAAAAATTAAAAACTAGTCAGTACAGGCCCAACCCAGCATGGTTTCATCACCTGCCAAGGCCGAGGGGCCGTGCTGAGCCTAGCCTAATGAAACCGTGCCGAGCCAGGCACGGCATGATTACTGACAGCACGACACGGTGGCCCGATTGGGCCCCCTAAAACCAGGCCAGGCCGGCCAGGCCGGCCAGGCCGGCCAGGCCCAGCCCATTTGACACCTCTACATGCTACTATAACATATAAAAAATTAATGAAAAAATTATTTTGTTTTGAAAGACCTAGTAGAGCAGCCCATGGATCTTAATCCTCCAATACCAAATTGATGTAAATACTAGTACCCTAAGTTTATTCTAGATAATTCTTTTCAATTATAAAATTAAAAAGACAAAAATTAAAACTTAATATCATATTCATAGACAACTATTATTGGTCAGTTGTGATGATCTTTCCATCAACAAGAAATATTATTTAAAAAATTTTTACGGTCATAATTAATCTTCTAACTTCATTATTCCTCTTTAGGAATCAAAAACATGACACGACCAAGGTTAGGGTAGCTTTTTGAAATTTGGTTCAAAGGTTAAAGGCAAGGTAACTATTTTCCAAAGATGAAAAGACAAAATATAAAATTTTCCAATGAGAATAAAAAAGAAACCCAACATGAATTTTATGTCCAAGTTAAGGTTCTAAAAATTTCTGATGTTTTGATTTTTATTTCAGGTTAAGTTTTGTAAATACTTAATTGTGCGGAAGGGTATAAAATTAAGAGTCTCCAGTTACAAAATTTGTTGGAAATGACTTCAGAAATTCAATTCTTCACTTGGGATTTATGAATTTTGTTGAAATAGGTTTATTTTTGTATGCTCAATTCAATGATTATGGCAGACAATGCGTGGAAGATTATTAGGAATAGGGTAATTTGGTTCGAAAGGGAATAAAGGTGAGGGCTTGACAGACCCTATCATGTGTCCACCCAAAAGGACATCCATTCCCCACCAGAATGCTTCAGAACAATAGAAACAAGTGTGCAGGGCTTCACACGTTTACCAAATTGCTTACCAAGGTTTCAAATACAAAATCAACTGCCACGAACAAACGAAAACATGAATTTCTTCAATTATGTTTTCAAATTCACAATTTTTGTGAACAATACAGGAGTTAATTTATACAGACCAATTAGATATAGAAACAAAAAAAAACAAAAAAAATGAAAGAGAAACAATCAATCAATCAAAATAAAGATTGGTTAACCGAAGCCAAAAATATATAAAATATAATAAAAAAAATAAAAGAGAACAAAATGTCTTGTACCCTCTGAGGACTTTTCCCATAAATCTAACTTTTATTCTACACTTTGAAACTCAAACAAACAATCAATGAAAAAAGAATATTATCATTGGTATGCATGACAAACTTAGATATCCTCATTATTCATTCTAAAACTTCTCCTTGAAAAAGAAGAAATTTACATGTGCTTCATTACCCTTATAAATTATTAGAATGAAAATTATATGTCATATTTGCTGATTATCATGATAGAAAAAAAAATAAAGAGAAAAAAATAAATACATGATAAACTCAAGTAGATATTTAATTAAAAGTATCTCATAGATAATTATCACTAATATTTTGATTTTTATCATTGTATTTCATCTTGAAACAACTATACATCTCTAAATTTTTCAAGAAATAAAATTTTTCCAAAAAAAAATATAAAATCTTGTAGCAGGCCTCTAATCAATATAAGCAAGCATCCAATTCAAATATCATTTTCTAGCCATCTATAAATACATGTGATCATAAAATAAATTTTCATGCCAAAAAAATTTCTCCATGTCTCATAATATGAAGAGTAACGTTCAAGTCAACATATCATTAAAATAAAAAATAACTACCTATAACAACGTAAATTATCTAATCTCATGAAAAACTGATAGATAATTTTTATTATGAATTTCCTATAAATAATATACTCAATTAGAGGAGTCGCATAAAACAATGGATCAATAATTTAGTCAATATGAATATCTACGAAAATATAACTGAAAAAAAATTAATTTTTATAAGGGTATCAACAACATGTTTCTTCTTTGCAACATAATTTATCTCTTATATTAGGCAATTTTTATCCCAAAAATATATTTTAGACTCACAAGATCTTTAATATGGAACTACAACTGAGAATATTTTGACTTGGATGATTTCCAAATCATCATCTCATGAAATGACTATCATTTTTAAATACATAATAACCAAAATCAACTTATTATTTAAGCTCATTTTGAAAAAAAAAAAGAATTTATAACATAAATGTGTGGATTAATAGAATTTATTATTTATAAAAATCTCACAAAACTAAACTATTGGTGAGTATTTTATATTATATAATATCTTTCAAAATTTATAAATTAATTCTAATTGTACTGCTTAAAACCTGGTGGCTTCTCCACATATTCCTTCACCTTAAAGTCATCGTGAAAAAAATGTATTGTTCACACCTTGTCCACATATTCACTAACTGTAAGATATTGTTAGTAATATAAATATCAGTATGAAAATCATTTTAGTCAAATAAAATATTTTTGTAATTTACTCCAAATATCCGTATGAATTAGAGGTGTCAAACGTGCCGGGCCGGCCCGGCCCGTGCCGTGCCCAGGTTAAGAACGACCCGTGCCGGTTCACGCAGTCACGCGTGGCACTGACGGCGTGTCACGTGTGCCGAGGCGTGACGTGAGTCGTGAGTCACGAGTCACGACTCGTGAGTCATGGCTCGTGAGTCGTGACTCACGAGTCACGACCGTGTTTGGCAAGGCGTGCCCGAGCGGGCCCGGCACGGCACGGTAGCACGACCGTGCTCGTGAAAAATGGGCCGTGCCGTGCTGGGCCGGCCCGTTTGACACCTCTAGTATGAATATTGTTCACAAATCAATTGCGCTCATCTTTGACCCAATCCTAACCATAATATTTTTTTAAAATGATGGTGCGGTAATATTGAGTGTCATACTCAATTCCAAGTTTATACCACCCTAAGGCATGAACAGAGCAGGCCCATCTGCCAAAGGGGCTCATCGCTAATTCAGCATAGGTGCAAAGGCACATCATTTCATACCACAGTGCCTTCTCTGGCAGCACATGGGCTGACCCTTTATGCCAGGTACAACCCATGTCCTTTTCTAGCTTGGGTTTGGTTGGGTCATATCATACCATGTCTGCGTTTTTTAGATTGTACCACTTGTCAGGTCTTTCCCCAACCTTTGTATATATATGTGTTATTTTTTATTTTTAAATTTTATGAAAAACATATTACATTTTTTTCCCCTAAAAATCCAGAACTCTAACATAAAATCAAAGGATCAAGGACTTTTTATGAGTGGTGCACGGTGATGTGTGTGGTGGTGCACAATGCATCAATGCTGGGGAGAATGTCTAACATACAAATGCAAACATGTGGCGCATTAAATGTGTGGTATGGTAGCTGCAAGTGTAGGGAGAAGTGATGTGGTCAAGTAATGAATAGTGGTACATTGGTACCATGCACATTGATGCAATGGTTTCGTGAACATTGGTGCATGATCAATGGTGAAGTGGTGTGTGAACAATGGCACAAGCAAGCGGTATCGTGAAGAGTGATATCATGAAGAGAGTACCGTGAAGAGTGGTATCATGAATAGTGGAGTTGTGGATAGTGTTATTCAATTAGCTGCAAAGTGCAATGAAGTTGTTGTATATATATGTAAAACTTTACACCATTCATGTCATAAAAAAAGTCAAAAATGAGAAAAAAAAATCAATAATAAAAACATACAAGTGAAGCTTTTATATAACAGATAAATAGATTTATATACTTAACATGTTAGAAACTCCCATCTAAAATGCTTCAAAATACAAAAATAAGAAAAAAATGGAATATAAAATACATCTTTCATCAAGCTAGTAAGTAAAGAGCTAGAAAACAAAACTTTAAAAAAAAAAAGAAAAATAAATTAAAAACTCTGCAAAATATTCATGTTAATATCTAGTAATTAATTTATGATAAGAATATAATTATAATAATAATCTCATTATTACTCTTCTTCCTAAATAAAAAAAATTCACATTTATATGTTTCATCAACTCATAAAATACTATATTAGATAATATATAACATATTGTCATATTGTCACATTAAAGAATAGAGTAAAAAAAAAATGAATACTTAATTCCCTCAAATAGGCATGATTCAAATTATCTCACAAAGTATTATAATCATTGCTTTAGAATCTAATCTCTATATTTGATTTCTAAATAATCATTTTACTCTAATTTTTCATAAGATAAAAAAATCTCTAAGAAAAATACAAAACTCTTTAATGGACCACCTTTCAAAACAAGTTGATGCCTGACTAGTATCTACAATCCAAACATCTAACAAATAACAGAAACTCATGATCTCCAAACAAAATCTCAAGTCAAGAAAATTTCTTCACATATCTCTAGAATTATCAATTGGGCCAGGAGGCCCAAGCATGGCTTGAGACACAGAGCCGAATAAGTCTTGTCTGGCCCGGCACGGCACAGTTAGACCATGCCTGAAAAGGGGTTGTGCCAGCTCAAAGCTTGACTCGTGTTGGGCCAGGGAGTGTTGGCCACGTGCCAAGCTAAGCAAGACTCGGTTGTCTAACCCATAGGCACGGTCCAGGAGCACAAACACCTACCATGCCCCAAAAATTGGACCTGGTTTCTGGCAAGTTCCAATTTGGGCTACACTCGACTCACTCGATTTATAAAAAAATATTTAATTACAAAAAATATACTCTGTCCCAACTTGTACACAAGCCACGTGGCAAGTTTTTTAATAATCAACCCATAGAGGTGTCAAATGGGCTAAGAAGCCATGGCCCGCTCTGGTTAAGTCATGCCCGGCACGGCACGGCACGTGACTTTGCCCTGGCCCGTGCCAGGCTGACTCTCAACACGACTCATGTCATATCGTGTCGAGGGTATTATGTATGCGTGCCGTGCCAAAAAGGTACCGGGTGCCTGGCACGTGGGCATGGCATGGGGCACGACCCGACACGTGCCCCAAAATCCACCAATCTAGTCAGGATTCAAGACCACACCCAACTTGATGCCACAACGTGGCAACGGCACAACGTCCAACAAGCGATGGTGAGATGCCTAATTAGCGAAGCGGCGACAGCGCAACTCTTGACGAGCAACACGACAACTATGCAACACCCGACATGCGATGCAATGAGCCGAGTAGATAAAAAGGAGAGCCCGCTTGACTTTGGGGAGCACCCATATCACCAAATCCAAGCATAAACCGACCCAAAACCGAGATAACTTCGAATAGCGGGACATGTCAGGCCTACCCTCTAGTAAACTGTGTCTTGCCAAGCACAGAACGTGGACCCGTACAAGCCTGAAAAAATGAGTCGTGCCGGCATGGCCTGTTAGACATTAAATAGTTAATTATTTTTAGATTCACTTAAAGTAAGTGATAGACTATTATTCTCAATTCTAGTACAAAAGTAATATATAATTATGATATCAATTACTTATGAACTTCAATAAATCAATTATTTTTTGGAGGAGTTGAATGTATCATTTTAGAGACCAATAGTTATTTACAGTGAAAATCAAACATTTTTTTTCATTATTGTCATTTTAATATTTGGTGAGCTTACAAAACATATTGAAATTAAATGTCATATCATATGTAAGAAGATCTACAATTTTATAGATATTACCTACATGCTAACAAATGAGTATATTATAAAAATCACAAAGTTATTTAAAAGAGAATGATGTCTTTATTCTCCTCCAACTAAGTGTTCGTGATATGAACATATTAGCTTGAGGAGGATATTGATATTTATTTTGTTATTTTGTATTTTTTTTTTGTTTTTCTTTTTGTATTAGATCACCAAATAGGTGGGTTATTTCAACCTTAATATATGTCATTTTTCATTTTTGAAGTAAATGAAAAATAGATTATATGTTTTTTCTTTTTGTCTCTCCTCTCTCTCTCCCCAAAAACCATAAACCTACACAAAAAAGAATAATTTCATACAAATATCATTTATATATATATAAATATCACTATCAATTAATTTGTTTCGATATCATATTAATAATACAAGCATTAAACATAGAAAAACATTAATTATTAAATTAGCAATGCACAAATACAAATAATATACGAAAAACCTATTTAGTGTTATGTTAACTTTAATGAGCACTATTCTACCCAACATTCTAAGCACAAGACATGAACACACTCAAAAATACATTTTCAACACTCCACAATAAAAATTATTAGTACATCAAAAAGGTTGATGTAAAATCTTAAAGTATCAACTTATTGAAAGATACTGACTGAATTTAAAAATTTTATAACACCCTTTTGAGAGTGACATGATAAGATAACAATTATATGTCATTGATGATTTTTTTTTAATTCATATAACAGGCAAATCATAATAAGCCAAGGTATAGTACATTGAAATAAATAAGAAACCAGAAATATAATTTGAAAATAAACATACTTGGAGGTGATGTATCATGCTCGCAGACATAAATTTGAATGATGATGACTTTTGGGATTTGGGAAATAAAAAACTGAAATGAAGATAGTTAAATATAAAATTAAAAGATGATAAAACCACAAACTATTTGATCAAGATTCCACTACTTAACTTTATTTGGGATTGGGAAAGTGCTGATATGGCAGCTAATATAATTTTTGTTTGCTTATATTATGGTAGTAACAACAAAATTGATGATGACTGATAATCATCAAAAAGATTATCAATCCATCATTTCACATAATTTCAGAACTGAAGATGATTGGTCTCACAAAACAATTCATGTGAAATGTTAACTATTTGATCAAAATAGGATATACATAATGGATTATTGATCAAAATAATAATACAGATTCATTTCTTTTTAAGTCTACATTTTTTACATATACATAATCATTTTTAATCTTCATAAAAATTCTTATTCAAAATTAAGGATGACTAGTTGGGGAACTTCATCATCACAACTTGCTAAGCAAGGCCCAAATATTAAGATAGTAGGAAAGATATTTGTTGAATTTTAAGCTACAAAATAATAAATATAAAATATAATCACTCTATTATAAATATCATACAAACACATCCCTATAAAACAGAAAAATAGGATTAGGACAACATACAAGTTATGAATACATTAAAATATATAAAATAAATAAATAAAAAAAACCTATAAAGCACAACATACCCTCTAAAACTGATGCATAAAGGCATAGAACACCAAGTTTTAAAAAAGAATATAAGACTAAGCATCTTTAAGGCCTTTATTAAAATGTATGTTAGTTATTAATTTGTTTGAATATATATTCTAATAATAATCTTAACTTAAATCTTCTGCATAAAAAAATTAATTCATCTACATATTTTTTGCATTCTCATGAAACACAAGATTAAAGTCGATTTTCTTATTGAATAACTATCACGGTAAGAGAAAAAGAATAAATATTCAATCTTTTCGATGAGTTATCACATCCAAAATATCTTAAAAGTAATCCTCTCTTACTTTTTTAATAAACAAAGATGCTTCCAATAAAAGTACAAAACCTTTTAGTAGTCCCCCTCTTAACACATGATGATGTGTTACTTAAATCTGAATATTCGATCAACTATTAGTATTTAATATCCCTAAAAGAGATCACAAGTCTTGAACAATTTTACATATACATCAACATGCAAAGAGCTGCATCAATATGAATATATAGAGAAAAATCTAAAATAACCAATTATACTAGATAAATATGTTATATATAGTTTAAGCATAAACAAATATTAAATCTTCATATAATTATCCTACAAATAGTTGATTCAACTATAAATCACATCAGAGGTAAAATCGATACTTAAATCAATAAGCATTTTTGCTATAGTACAACTCAAAATATCAAACTCTACAAGAGTATCATTCTAAAAATATTCTTTGAGTTGAGTGGCACACAAATTCTTATTTCTCATAATTAAAATATCATTCAAGTAAATAATCAACAAAACTACTCTATTATTAGCCCTCCTTCAAAAAAAATAAAATAAAATAAAAATGCATAACTAATATGTATAATCCAAACGAATTAACTATTTATGAAAATCTTGCAAACCATACTCTCAATGACTTATTCAAATCATACACCACCTTTCACAATCCATAAAGTATATTTGATTATTTTGTTTGAAACTCAAAGAATTATTCTACATATATGTCTAGAAATGTCAAATGAGTCAAACAACTCGAGCATGGCCCACAGCATAACATTATTCTACTTTACTAAACCTGACATGACTAAAATTGTGTCGTGCCAAGCCAGGGTCGCATGGTCCTCTCGTCATGTCAAGCATGGCCGGCATATCTAGCACACCATCACAATATGTGGCACAACCATATTTTTAAAAAATAGTCAATTTAAAACGGATGCTTTGGACAAAATGCAAGTGCCTATCACTAGCATGTCAGCCTAAATTAAAAAAAAAATTAATTTGTTCTTATTTGCTTCAACCTTTAGATTACATCCAACAACTAAATGCCAAAAGCTAAAGGATGTAAGATTCTGATCTTTAAAATTTAAAACATATATACTTTTTAATTAAAAAAAAATCTATAAATAGTATATTACTTAATTTTATTTTTTATAATTTATTAATAATCAACTTTTAATACCTCTCCTAGCTCTCATGGTGGCATTGTACTTTATCTGTGCCCACAATTTTTTATTTACATATTTTATTTTAATTTGGATAATCTAAGTTATTTTGGTGACGAGTTAAAACTTTTAGGCATAAAAATATGAGGTGAATGTGAAAAAATATTTGTTGTCCACATAAAATTAAGATATATATTGTGTAGAAAATATTTTATTTTATTTAACAATTTTTAGATTTATATATAAATTAATAATAATAATTAAAAAGTAAAAAAAAATTAATCTCCTATTTTCAGCCCAGTCTCCAAGATTAAAAATAACAAATAATAAATATTATAAAAATAAATTAAACATAGACATAAATAATAAAGACAACTTGATAAAAATATTCAAGAGTGAAACTATAATTTTTTTTTCATTATCTAAACATATGTGACGAAAAAATATAAAAATTTAAAAAAATTGGTAGGGTAGACACACTTTAATATTATTAAAAATAAAAATTTTGAGAATCAAATTAGATTCAATACAATATATATATTATAAAAATAATATGCATATAAGAGTACTAGTAATATTGATCATCATAAGATATACTAACTAATATATCAAAAAATATAATATATTAAAATTTATTCAAATCTAACTTAACAACATCATCTTTGAAATTAGATTAACTTTATATTTATTGATCTCTTTCATTTATTGAAATAAATTTGAAAAAAAAAATATGACAAAATTAATTATAAATATGAGTCTTTTAATTAAATTTTTGAAGAATCATAGACTAATTCATATAATGCAAACTTACTTTCAACCTATTTATCATAAAATTTATATGTCAACTAATAGAAATAATATAATAAAATATTTTAAATTTAAAATATAATTAATAATTAACAAAATTAAGAAATAGAGTATGTTTGTCTCCATGACATCAAACAACTTAACTAGTCATGCTGACGCTGCATTTGTATGTGTCACCGCTCATTATATCAATACTAAGTAAACTAAATAAAAAAAATTAATATTTCTTGAGATCTTCGATTCTCATGATAACGGATAGCCCAATCATATATAAGTGTCTAACAATAATTTTTATAGTATATGATATTCAAAATAAAATTTTTAATAGTATATTTAATAATGTTTCGAATAAAAATATCACAATTAATATGCTTATGAGAACTATTAGAAATGGGCTCTTAATTAAAATTTTTCATGTTAGATATATATGTCAAATAATTAACCTAATAGTTAGAGCAAAAAAAATAATTTCTCTATATCAAAAAATATAATAAACTTACTAAAATATCTTAGGATACCTAATATACAACAAAGATTTTATACTAGATGTTTGTCAACATGCCTAAAAAATATAAAATATAAAATATTAAATTAATATTAGACATCATTATAATTATATCTAGTTAATGTTAAATTCATATGTTAGCTATCAAAATATAAAATTCAACTATATTAATAATAAAAATAACAAATTTATTATTAATATTTTAGCCTTAAAGATAATAATTTTATTATTAAAATTCTTGGAGATTTTTTTTACAACAAACATATGTATATTTTTGTACACTCTTAACACATATATTGTAATTAGATACATATATAATATTAGTAGATGATTAGCAAATATAAAAATACCTTAATTCTAATATCATGACTATTAAGATAAAAACTACAAATTTTAAATATTTATCAAAGATTCTATCTCATTATTATTTAGCTACCTATATAAATCCTAGGGTTTAGATGAAATGAGAGAAACATATTAAAATATATATCTACATGCATAAATCAATAAAAGAAACAAATGATAGAATTTAGGAATAATTAGATAATATATTTAAATATTACAATACTAGTTATTATAGTTTTAACCAAAGTTTTTAAAGGCGAAAGCGTAAGGCGAGACGTTTTTGTATTTGTGAGGCGAGGCATAAGCTTCGAGGCGTTGAGGCGTAAGCTTTTTGAACCTCACAATATATAATTAATTAATATTTTAAAATATATAAAATAAAATAAAATAGCATAAATAAAAACATGAAAACAATTCATTAGGATTATTTAAAAAAAGGCATACTAGTTCACTATTTTCACAAAAAACCATAACAAAGTCATAAAATATAAAATGGATTCAACTATAGTAATAGCTTCAAACTTTAACAAAAAGACATAACCAAGTCATGAAATAAGAAGTAAAGTAAATTGTTTCAATTTAAATCCTCCTCTCCAAGGTCATCATCATCCTCATCCAATGTATCAAAAGTAGGAAAATATCTACTATCATGTAACCCTATTTCATGTAAATCTTCATCTTCATCAATTGGTGTCAAATTAAACTCCTTCTCTTTGCTTTTGCCTCCACTTGTACCTAGTATAAATTATTAATGAGGTGTAAATATTATAAGTTTTTTTATTAAATTTAATCAAATTTATGACTTTAATTTTTGAGTACTTACTCGGTACTTCGTTATGTTTCCTTTTGTAGGAATGTGAAGAAATCATGTCATCCGATGATGCTTGAGTCTGTTGGGAGTTGGATGACACAACTCTAATAGCATCGATATTGAATAACTCATCATCTTGAAGCCAGCAAAGATCAAGGGGGAGGAGGGGATCTTCTTTCTCCGCAATCCATTCATCATCCGAATCAATCTCCTCTACCAAAATCAGATCAACATTTGGCTTCCTTTGTAGATTTCGTTCTCTCAATCTAGTGTTGTACCTTACATACACTAGAACATTTAACCTTTGATGTTCAAGTCTATTTTTTTTGTATGTATCTACAAATAATAAAATAAAAAAATGTATATGTTAAAATGAAATAAAATTCTCTAACATTGAAATAGAAATATATGTATAAAAGTTTACAAAAATAGAAATATTACTGATTCAAACGTACTCCAATTTCTTTTCTCGAAGCACTACAAGTAAGGCTAAGGACTCGAATAGCAAACTTTTGCAACTCTGGTGTTGAACCCCCAAAACGCATCCACCAACTTGTAGGACTTCTTAATGTTCTAGAATCAATTGCAATACGACTCCCAAATTCACCCATTGCTTGATCAAATGAGTCTAATTGAATGTCAGCTTTTAAACGTTCTTGATAATCCAACATCCTATCCATGCATTCAAATAATCCCTTCCTCACCTCATCAACATTAGAGAACTTATCCCCATACCGCAATTGAGGATTAAGATAGTAATCTGCTGCATGTAAAAATCGATGAAGTTGCGGAGTCCATCTTGCATCAATTTTCCTCTAAATTGGGCCATATTTTCTCTCCACTCCCCCACAATTAAATGCAATCTTCTCCTTAGCCGAATCCATCAGCTCATAAATATAACTCATGGCTGGTCTTTCCTCTGAATCAACCTCTCTCAAGACACTAACTAATGGAACAGTAATATTTATGCAAAAAGCAACATGAGACCAAAAATTTGGATCAAACAATACTATACTTCGAGCTTTCACACCTTCTACCTTTTTAGCCCATTTGCTTGAACACCATTTTTCTGAGGATAACATTGCTATAAGAACTTGCTTTTGCTTATAAAGGCTTTGGAGAGTAAGAAATGAAGTAGCAAACCGTGTAATTGCTGGACGAAGAAGTTCATGATTTTTTGTAAATGTTCTCATCAAGCTAAGAACTCAAGTATGCTCATATATGAACTTCACTACTTGCCTAGCCCAAGCAAGTGTAGTAGCATGAACATTTACCTTTCCAATATCCTCCAACATCAGATTAATACAATATGCAGCACAATAAGTCCACCACAATTTTTTCCTTTTTTCCATAAACCTCATTCCAGCATTTACATAATTAGAGGCATTATCAGTAATGACTTGCACAACATTCTCCTCCCCAATTTCTTCAACCACGTCATCAAGATATTTGAACATCAAATCCCCATTTTTTATTGTATCAGAAGCATCAATTGATTTCATAAACCAAGTGCCAGCAGGACTATTCACCAAAAAATTGGTAAGACACATATTCTTTCCATCTGCCCAACCATCAGACATAATTGAACATCCATATTATTTCCAAGATTTTTTGTGATCTTCCATAATGATACTTAGGTCATTCACCTCTTCTTTAAGAATCCATGTCCTCAATTCGTGCATAGATGGAGGCTTAAACCCGGGCCCAAAATTTGCAACTGCATCCATCATAGGAATCCAATAAGGATCATTCACAGTGTTGAATGGGAGACCTTTTGAATACATAAACCTACCAATTTTTCTACACACTTCCTTCCTTTCTTCTTGCTTCCACCTTGAATTCAAAGTACTTTGATGAGGTTGTGAAGTGGTAAATTTATCCATGAGTCCCCTAGGAATAGGTTCCCCACTCCCACTCCCACTCCCACTCCTTAAGGCACCTATTGTTTTGGACAAAGCACTCTCATGCATTGAAGTTGGTCCCATACCAATTTCTTGGAGCAATTCAATTTTTTAATTTTTTGATCATTAAAATTGGTCAATGCTTCTTTGCATTCCAATCTAACATCTTCACTAACTTTGGGGCACGGTTTCATACCATGATGAGTTTCGGCTAAGTGATGCTTGAGTCTATTCACTCCTCCCGCACATCATTGATTGCAAAATTTATATCTCAAATATTACTCCCCAGAAACTTTAATAACATATTTCCACACAAAATCTCTTCTTAAATTTTTTGAATTGGAGGAACTCATTCTAAAAAAAACACCAATAATAATATTCACATTTCTATATAACAATATAATTGACTAAAAAATAATAATAAGACAATTGAAAGGAATTTAAAAATGAAATTCAGAATTTAATTGGTTTAAATTTTAAAAAGTCAATATTTTTTTAGAGGAATTTAAAAAAAAAATCGGAAGGCTGTTTGAATTTTTTTTTTTTTTAAAGATGATAAACTTAAAAGCTGAAGCTCCAATTACCTTAAATAAAAAAAAATTAAGAAGAAAAGAGATTGGATGAATCTCTTTTAAATTATTTAACAAAAAAAAGAAAGGTGGGAGGGGGGAATCGGGAGCAGCTCGCGCGCAGGGGGGGGGGCACCGGAGAGAATTGGGAGGTCGCCGGGTGGGGGGGGGGGGGGAATTTCAGAGGGGGAAAGGGGGCACGAAAGGTTGCCGGGTGTGGGGGGATTGGGATTTCGAAGGAGGGGAATCGGGAGGTCGCCGAGGGGGGGAGGAATCGGGATTTGCAGGGGGGGGGGTCGACGACACAGATCGGGAGGTCGACGACACTGATCGAGATGAAGAAGGGGAAATCGGGAGAGAAGACATACCTGGAGATGAAGCCGAGACGAGATCGCCGCTGGAGAAGTGATTCAAACTGGTTGCCGACGTCGCAAAGGTCGATCGATTCAAACTGGAGAAGTGATTCATATTGTTATGCTTTTCTTCCGACGCCTCAAGGCGTTTTTCTCACACCTCGCCCTGAGGCGCGCCTAGAAAACACCTTTGAATACCTTGGTTTTAACAAATCTTCAAGTACGAACATGGATTCCATATTTAAAGATGATAACTATGTCATTCAATTAGCTAAGAGCAAATGATAGGATTTTCCATTAAATAAGAATAAGTTATCTCAAAATTTTGATATCAATTATTATTTTATTCTATCAATGATGACAATAAAAATTTAAATATATTAAGTTAGTAAAAATTATATAAATCAACATATCTCAAATAATCTATTATGACACGTGATCTACTATCTTCATCAATGTCTAGCATAGCATCAAAGTTATTAGTAGATAATGATTCATACGAGATCAAAGATATCAAGACTACTACTATGACTACAAGCTTCAGAATTAGACTTAACAATTTGAACCATATGAATACAAATTGATTATGAATATTACAAGACTAACATGTGTGTTGTTGATGCTGAATTATTGTTCATTATCAATGTCGTGACGAACTTTTATAATTTTTTAATTTATTATAATTTGTAATATCATAATTAAATCAAAATCATGAAATGAATATATTTTTTTATTAAGCAATGAATTTTATCCATTTTATTTTGTAATGAGTATAGACTATAATGCAATTTACTTTTAATTTTTAAATTTTTAAAAATTAAAATTATATTTTTAAAATAAATTGTTGAACGAAGTCGGTCCCCACAGCATCATGCTTGATACACAATGGCCAATGGCAATAAAATATTAATTATAGCCAATGGCACTTGCACTGCAGCACCGTAGTGGTCATTGGATTATACTGGATGGCTACTATGTTGGTTTGCCTAGTCAATCCAATCTAGTGGCATTATGGCAATGACCACTACTTTGCCCACTAGATTGATTAACTAGTGCCAATGCCAGTCTGACTTGGCACAACTAGGTTAAGGAAGGCAAGCATTAGAGCCATGCTAAGCCAACCTCCATGTCATGTCTGACATGAAATTGTGGCCAAACAGGGCAGCCACAATTCAAATCATGCCCGATTGACATCTTAGTCAATCACAATTCAAATTATACACGTCATCCTCTAAATCACCAGGAAAAAATGTATTTATCATGTTTAGTTAGTATATCCTTCAATTATAAAATGCTATAAGAGAAATAAAACTCAATATTTAGATCATCTTAGTCATTGATGAAAAAGTATCATAGTAGTTAACATCAAATATCTAAGTAAATCCCTTTGCAATAAATAACACCTTAAATAATATATCTTCTTATTTGAACTTATCTTCATAATAAATACTCATATGCATTCAACAACAAAACTTTTTGATGATCATGATACTAATTCTCATATCTCATTAGAGTAGAAGACGTGCATCTCTTACACCTCCATATATACACCTTCCTCCAAGTCACCATAAAAATATGTTTTCATCAAGTTTAGTTAGTATATCCTCCAATTATAAAAAGTTACAAAAAAAATAAAAATCAATATTAAAGTCATCTTGCCCAATAGAGAAAGAATGTCATAGTAATTCATATTAAAAAACTGAGTAAGTCCTTTGGTAACAAGTATCTCCTAAAAGTAATATATTTTCTCATCTTGACTCACCTTCACAATGAAAACTCACACGCAACCAACAATAAAATTTCTCAAATATCATTGTACTAGTTCACAAGTCAAATTAGAATAAAAGACATGCATATCTTATATCATAGTCTAGCACTTCATCTATGAGATAATGTCTCAGAAAGATACTTAAATATCTAATATCTATTATCAAGATAAATAATTAAAAAAAATAAATAAATAAACAAAATAATAACACAACAAAATATATAAAATTAGGTATTAAGTATTACTCATCTATCCCTTTCGATGAAAGATTGAAAGTTCAAGATAAAAGATAAATTTTGAAAGATCCCTCGATAGGTTCATCTCTGTCTAAGCAATGCTAAGTATGTTCATCTCTCCTAGCATACACTCTAAATCTTTGGTGGTCAAGTCTCATAATTAATAACTCAATATGAGTCTATACTAAAAAAACTCATGAACTATCATATCATATAGGTCTAAAGAAGATAATCCTTCCCAAAAAATTGCACTCTTCATAATCAACATGTAAATTTGTTAGCATATATAAAAAATTATAAAAAAGTAACATCATACTAAGTACCAACAAACTCAAATATAACTGATTGGTGACTCTCATTGTTATGGTATTTCAAGCATGGCTACAAGTAAGGAAAAAAAAATAATAGATCCAGATATAACAATTCAACTCACTTTCTTCCTAGCCTAGTTAAAAAATAAGTTTAAATAAAAAAATAATATCTACACTCACGAAAATCTAATCAATATTTTAAAAAAATTATGTTTATCCTCTTAGAATATTGAAATATCCAAGGAAAATATGTTTTAAAACCCTAAATACTAATTTATCACGTACTGAAAAGCAATCAAGGAAAAAATACATCTAAAACTATGAGACAACCTAAATAGCATCTCACAATGATGTAGGATCTAAAATAGCTTACATTGAGAAAAAAAAAAAATAATATCTGATCAATAAGATGGATTAAATTAATGCATCCTAAAATACATTATCAATTCTTAATTTATTAATATTTTTATCATATTAATTTTATATTAGATTATATAAAATCTAAATAAAAATATATTATATATCACAAACTAGATATATTCATACACATCTTGTATAGTAATCAACAAAAATGATTAGAAATTTAAATTTCTCTATAATTACATTTATACTAAGTTTTCATACATAAATGCATCAGATGAATTATATCCATACTCAAACTAGATTGACATGTAAAATAAAATGGTCTAGCATCTTTCTAATTTAACATATCTCATAGACTCATATGTTATAATTAAAATTTTTAATACTAGAATAATATATTATCAACTTAACCAATAATAAATAACAAATTAAGAACACAAGTAAAAAATCTAAAATACTCAAATATACCAAAAAAAAAAATATTATCATCAATAACTTGCCAATACATGCTTGTTTCCATCCACAATGCAAACCTACTTCCTGAAAAGACACACATGTTACCACTGCGCACACTTGTTGCCAATCACCTTGTTTACTCACCTGAACACAAGAAGACAGAAAAAAGAAAAAAATAGTTAAAGAAGAAGAAAAGATGGAGATGAATAACAAGAAGCAGAATGAGAAGAAGCAGAAGAAAAAAAAATAAAAAAAATAAGAAGTATAATGAGACAAAAAAGAAAAGGATGATGATTATGATTATGAATAAAAAAAAATAGGAAGAAGTAGAAATAAAAGAAGCATAAGATTAATAATACTAATAGTAAGAAGAATAAAAAATAGAAAAAAAAAGAGTAGAAAAAAAATAGAAGGAAAAAAAAGGAATAAAAGAATTAAAAGAAGAAAAAATAGTAATAATATAAAAAGATAAAGAATAATAAGATGAAGATGATGATGAAGTGGAAGATAAAAAAGAAGAAGAAGAATAAGAGGAATAAAAAAAAATAAATATAATAATAGATAAATAATAATAATAATAATAATAATAATAAAGAAAAAAAAAAGAAACAAAGTGAGAAAAAAAAAGAAAAAGCAAACAAAGAATAAGAAGAAAAAAAATAAAAGAAAAAAAATAAAAGAAAAAAATGAATAAGAGGAATAAGAAAAAGTAAAACAAAAAAATAAAAGAAAGAAAAAGAAATATAAGTGGAATAAGAATAAAAAGAAAAAAAAAGTATAAGAATAATAATACTAATAATAATAATAATAATAAGAAAAAACAAGAAGAATAATAAGATAAAAAAAAAGAAACATAAAAAGAAAAAGCAGAAAGAAAAAAAGAAAAAAAGAAGAAAAAAAAAGAAGCACTAGCAAGAAAAAGGAAAATAAAAGAATAAAAAGAATAAAATAAATAAAAATAGAAAATAAAAAGGAAGAAGAAAAAGAAAAAAAAAATAGAAAAAGGAAAAAAAAAAGATAAAAAAAATGAAGAAGAATGAGTAAAAAAATAGTAGCAGGAGAATACAAAGAAGAAAAAATAGAAAAATACGAAAAAAAAGTAGAAAAAAAAAAGAAAAAAGAAAATGAAGAAAAAAAAAGAAATAAATAAAGAAGAATAAGCAGAATGAAAAGAAAAAAAAAATAAAATAAATATGATTATGATGATGATAAAGAAGAAAAATGAGAGTTAGTAATAGAAGAAAAAAAAACAAAAAGAAAAAAAAGGAAAAAAAGTAGAAGAAAAGATGAAGATGAAGAATGAACATAATGAGAATAAAATGAAAAAGAAAAAAAGAAAAATAGAGAAGAAGAAGGAGAAGTAAAACATAAAGAAAAAATGAATAAAAAATAGAAAGAGACGAAGACTAACTCCCACATAGTAGGTGTGCAACGATATAAAAGGCAGTGCACAATGATTATGCACCCTTCTTCCAAAACATGTGTGCATGCATTGTGCTAGTACAATGCATGCAATTCTACATCTAGGATTAATAAAACTCACTCACACATACCCTAGGATTTGGCTCTAATACCAAATTGAATTTTGGCAACAAAATAATAAATATAAACCATAATCACTCAAATAAAAATATCATATAAACACATTCATGTAAAATAAAGAAATAGGATTAAAACAACCTATAGATTGGATGCTCCCATAAAAAATAAAAAAATAATACTATAAATCATAACAGTAGTGAAATTTATCATTAACGAATAAATTTTTTATTTCAATCAAATTACATTAAGGATTTATGTAAAACTCATATCTTTATTTTTATTTTAAATGAAATGATAATACATCAAGAAAAGATATCATGTAGTATTTATTCAATGATTCTATTATCCTAAATAATAAATTAATAATAAAGATTTAGATCAAAAACTAGAATATATAATTTAAAAGAAAATCAAAATTAAAACATATAAATCATAAAATTAATATATGTTAGATAAAATATAATATAATATAATATAGTCTTATGTGATAGAAGAATATGTTAAGTTAAAAGAAAAATAGTATAGATTCTATTATTCATATCACCCCTAAAAGTTCATTATCTCAAAGATATGAATAGAAAATAATGCATATCTTCAATTAAAAAAAATATTTAGATTAATAAACTAATTATAAATATATTAAATAATAAAATCTCTAGCATCTTGAAATGAGAATAATCAAAAATATATACATAAATTAAATTTATGTGAAAATTTATATGATAGTCATATTGCTTATAGAGCTAAAACTCATATGATTGATTCTAAATATATTAGAAATATAATTTTATGATGATGATGAATCAATATGCCCTGGATGATCATTCATTTCATTGTCATTCCTTAAAAATCAAATCATAAATATAAACAAAAGTATGAAATCTAATACATTGCTCAAAGTATGAAGTCGCCTGCCTCATCATCTACTATATGTCTATATATGTATATATTTTTAGTTGAACATTCCATTATATCCTAAATGACAAATAAAGAGATAACAAAAAAATAGAATTGACAAACATAAATAAAAGAAATAATATATATGCACATGCATCAAAACTTGTTAGATACACATACAAATGAAATTCAAAATAATTCTAGATGTTCAAGAAAATCTTTAAAAATCAATAAAATATAAGAATCCAAAATTTTTTAAAATTTTAGAGAATTCTATGTGTCTAAGACATTAATTTTCTAGAATTATTAATGAATTTTTATTTTATATCTAATATTTAAGAATGTGATGTGGACACAATCTCAACCTTTCATGGATGAATTTCTTCATGTATAAGGAGATGTTCTCCTCAATTGTTTTTTCTCACAATTATTTGAGAAATAGTTTCTCTTTAATTCTATCTTTTGTGTTGTATTTGTGCTCTTCTTGAGTTTTACGCAAGTGAGTAAAGATTTGGATAACTAAGGCTATCATAGACAAATAATTCTATCTTGAGTTTCTCTTTAAAAAATAAGATGATGTAATTTCTCGAATAACCTCATATCAAGTAGTATCAAAACAAAAATTATTCAAGGATCTACAATCACAATAAAGAGGTAGATAGCTTTAGTTCAAAAATAAATAATACTTTCAAAAAATGAGTATCATAGATACAATCAAAATAAACTCATCATCTATGTAATTAGTTAGTATTGTACTTCTCTAATAGTATCATAGATACAATGAAAAGAGACAAAGTGGGGATACCATTGATACTTGAGAAACATTCTAAAGAGAGTCTACTAACAAATTTATCTAGAGCATGTAGAGGAACAAATTTGAGCCAAATTAAGAAAGCTCATACAAAATGGAGAAGTGCAAGGATATATATATATATATGCATGACTTCTCAAAACTCACTCTCTAAAGTTTTGATCTCATAGGAAGAAACCATCTTTCCATTTGTGAATTGTAGCAAACCTTGATTCAAGCAAGCATTGCATATATACTACCTAAATTAATATTTTTCACATGTATCAGTATCAATTTTATTAATTCTAACTAAAAACTAACTAAGATAATATTAAAATTCAATCAAAAATTGCATCATCATAATAACATTGTCATATAAGTGTCTGATAATTATCTTTTAAAAATATAAAATCCAAAATAAAATATTTAATATTATATTTAATAATACTACAAATAATATTATTATAATAAATTTATACACAAGAACTATGATAAAGTATCTTCGAGTTGAGATATTTCATATTATATTAATATATATCAATATTACTAATTAATAGTATGATAGTCTAATTGATAAAGAAGCAAGACTCAAAGTATGATAGTCTAATTTGTAAAATAACCATGGGGGCACAAATTCAATCCCCGGGAATACCGAATGCATGACCCAAAGTATCTTTATCAAATGTTCTACTGATACTACTAGGATGAAAGTCATACCTACCCCAACCCCGAGACTCCAAGGCTCATATATGGAGGGCCAAAGATAATATATGATATGTTGAAAATAAAGAAAATATTAAAAAAACACTAAAAAAATTCAATTTGATGTCTAGCATCATTAGAATTCAAAATATCTAATTTAAGATTTGTGTTGGTTAACATATTATATTCAAATTTATGAATGATAAAACTAACGAAATCATACTAAAAAAGTATGATAAGAAAAACATATTTTTACTTTAATAATTATTAAAAAATTTTTATGATACAATGAACTTATGTTCATTTATCTATACTTACACATTATTTATTATACTTAAGTATATATACAATATCAATAATATGTTTAAACAATATAGATAAAACTCATATTTTAGTAACAATTATAAAGATAAAAAAATATTTAAAATATTAATTAACCATTCAATTATTTTATTGATTTTCTAATATGAATTCTAAAATAAATACAATAGATCAAAAATATTATAAAATTTACATGCAATTATATAAACTTACCAAAAAAAATAAGTAAACAATTTGCAAACAAATACACCATAGAGTATCACAACTAAAATCATATTTAAAGAATAAAATTTAGATTTAATTAACTAGGTATAAATGATATAGTATTTCATCTAAAAGGTATAAGCTATCAAAATATTTATATATTCATTTATTATTCATACTTGTCCCCAATTGATTTAAAAAAATTTTGTATATAGAGTTGTTAAAAATCTTATGAATTTACTTATCTCATATTATCTAAAAATAACACATGGTTTATTAACCTGTCTAGTAACTAAAATAGCATCAGAATCTATATTTTTATTATTATGAATATAATTATAAATAGAAAGACAACTTTGAAAAAAAATATTCTAGGAATATATGTATGCTTACAATATTGAGAATACATACAAATAACTCTTCAAATCACATTAGGTAAATTTAGAAAATTTACCTACAACGAGTAGTATAATTTAGAACATTAATTTTTATTGTATTTTTTTATTTCATAATTTAATATATTGTACATATAATTTTTTATATTTTTTATAGTTTCAAAGAATTTTATTATCGATATTATTATAGTTAAGTAGTACAATTTTAAATTTAAAAAAACATTATTTCTTTTTTGTTCATTAATATTTTCTTTTTTTGTTAAATGTACCACTTATATAGTTAATAATGTGGTGTGCTATACAACTTGTATTGATATATGGTGTGTTTATGTGGGATATAGATTGTGGGAGGTGGTTGTATGACACAATCATGACCACGACCCAAAATATAGAGGACTAGAGCCAAGACTAGTTACCATGCACAAACTCATGCATTGGGCTATCACGTCGTGCAGAGTTAATCGGGTGACCAGACCCAACCAAGCATGCTCCAACAACTCAACATGCATTGGTTTTCCCAATGAGCCATCGAGGCCATGCAAGGCTCCCTACATTTCTAGCCTTTCCAACCATATATAATGGCCCAACTTGGACCACAAAAAAAAACTTAAACTCATATGTCTTATCTCATATCAACTTATGCATCTAGAAAAAATTAAAATTTTTCTTTTTATCTTCCACTCGATTTCTAAGTATGCTTAATTTGTTCATAATCTCTCATAATAAAAAAAGTAATGCATACCATCAAATATGTATTTTCAAGTAATCTAGTACTTAAAATGATTTAAATATTATTCATCAAAAATCATAAGAATTATTGTCAATATAAATATAATATTCTTTAAGAATATCATTTTTTTCAAGAATTCAATCCTAAAAATATAACTTTAAATACTATGATGATACAATCTTTACTAGATAAAATTATAATCCCTCATAGGGTAACAACATAATATGTTCATGCACCTGATATTATCATTATAATCAGTCTTGAATTGACTAATAAGACATCTCCTAGCATTTCATCAAACAATGATTCCAAGAAAAATATCTCACCAAACATGAAAGATGAGTCTCTCCATTAGAATATAAAAATTGGAAAACTTAATAAATTCAACATAAATGTGTATATTAGACAAATATATTCATATCATTCCTCAATTGAATCATCTACTATGTCAGCTAATCCAATAACAAGTGTCAATATGTACTTATGATTGCTTACAAAAAGAAACTAGCATACATTCTACCCAATACCCTATATCTTATATCAAATATTTCCTTACTCTTATTTTGATATTACATATTTTAATTATTTGTTTTCTCTTTATAATTACAGAATCACAAATATTATTTTTAAATCATTTAATCATCTAATATGATTATAAATTATGTTAAATGAATTGAGTATAATTAGCTCTAATGATACTTAAAAACTTATTTTAAAACCTTCAAGTAAGCATGTAGCATAATATGAGTGGATGTATTTGTACATGATAAAGATTAAACCTAGCAAAAAATTAAATCAACTTAAAACCAAGTTGATAGAAATGAATTTAAACTAACTTATAATATGAATTATTAGGATATTTTTCTTGTGTGACTAAAATAACAACAATTAATTCATTACTTTATATTGACGCTTCTCATATATTGAATATTTTTCAACTAGACTATGGAATGCATTTTTTATAATGATCTCGAAGACAACATATATGTAATAACTACTAGATTCTATTATCTCAAGAAGAGCGTGTATGATTCAATCATTATTTATATAATACAAAATACTCTTTATAATTACAAGTAATCTCCTAGAATATGAATCAATCATTTATCTTCAATAATTACTATTTTTGACTTTAAGATATGTATATCAAATTATTCTTATTTTTATCAATATTGATTAAATAGATAATATATACTATTAGTAATATATATTAATGATATTCTTATTATTATGTTTTAAATATTTCTTAAAAATTATTTTATCTCCAAAAAATATAGATATTAGACTAATTTTTTCAAATCAAGTATTAGAACAAATTATAAAGTTATAACATCAATCATTTATGTACTTCAATGAATCAATAAATTTTTAAATGGGTTTGACTTATAAATTCAAAGATGGATAATATTTTACTATAATTATCAATTTGTTCAACACATTACTATCAATCCGAGTATTTAATGAGCGGACAAAATATATTAAGATTGACTATTATTTCTTATAGGAGAAAATCTAGAATAGTTATACTACCATCCCTATGTCTAATAATAATCAACTTGCAAATATCTTCACATAAAACTTCTAATAATAATAATCAACTTGCAAATATCTTCACATAAAACTTCTAATAATAATAATCAACTTGCAAATATATTTACTTCTTTTCAACTATGTGCTTGTGATATATAAGGACTAACTTGAGGGGCTTATGCAATTTATTTTGTTTTATTTTGTTTATATACATGATCAAGGGACACAATCTACAAACTTTCACAATCTTTGTTTTATTTATACAATTAATTAGAGATTGTATTCATGTCATTGACAAATCTATATTTTTTGAGAGTATTTTTAATAACACTAAAATTTTGGAAAGCACATATTTTACTTTGGATCTTTTTCCAATACATGATGAGATGAAACCCATGGTAATAAAATATATTTTTTGATTAATTCAATACTCAACATACACACACACACACACACACACATATATATATATATATATTATTCATCTGAGATTGATAGAAGACTAGTTATTAATAATATTACCTTTTTTTAGCATTATTAATTTTTTAGAACTAAACCGCATAAAAAATCAAAAATAATATATCAATCTTTTATTCTTCCTTACTCTATTAGAATCTCTTTTAAACCTCCAATTAAAAGAAATTATCAGCTATTAATTATTTTTGAACTTGTTAGATTATATTATAATACCTTTTCTCTTGAATTTTTATATTCATTAAACAAATATAGAATAGGTTTATTCTTATTTTGAAAGAGAAACAAAAATTTCCTTTAAAAAGGAATCTACCCCTACTTCAAATAAGGTAGTAGCTTCAAAGTCCATCTCGATCCTAACTCCAAATAAGTTGAAAGCTGAAAAACTTATCCATAATGACTTCATATTTATTTCAAAAAAAAACTTGTTTTGTCTATTCAAAAACAAGAATAATCACCAAACAAGTCAAAATATCATGCAACCAACTCATCTGATCTTTTATCTTCTAATAATTCTTTGAACAAAAATATAAGAATTATCCTTCATAATCTATTTGACAATATTGTTATACATAATTTTTTTATCTCTTTTATTTTTTATTTTGATAATAACAAAATATTTATTTTTTCTTGTATTATATTATCTCATCCTTAATGATGTCATGTCATAGTCAAAGATAAATACTATTTGTCCACTTTTCCTCTATAAGTTCTATGATTTTAATAATAATAAAATTTGTTAGATCATATTATTATAACATTTCATGTACTAATTAGGAGTACATTGACCTTCAAAAAAACTATTTTTGATTATAGATTGATATTCATTGAAAAGAATAACATTAATATGAGAGAATTATTATTAGATTTTTTTTTCAAGTAACGAGGATAATTTTGATTTGATTATTCATCTCGTACATCTTTTCACAAATATATGGTACATTAATTAAATGTGACTAATATTTTTCTTCATAATACTCTTAATGATAAGATATATATAGAGCACGAATCTAATTTTTGAAAACCAACATAATTTTTATATCCAATTTATAAATTACAAATAATCTTATATAATTTAGAGTAGTCATCGTGAGTCTAATTTAAAATATTTTTAGTAATAATTACATTATTTGATTTGGACAAATATATTGTAAATTATCCTTTATTTATCATATGAATTCATATAGCATATTTATTTGGTTGATTTTATACATGGACATTATTTATATTACTAAAGATGATAAATTATAAATTATCATACTCAAGTACAACCTTCTATGATAGACTTATATTTTTGTTAAAATTAAAATAATTTATGATTTTTTTATCCCACCAAACATAACTCATATTATCTCTTTATTCATTTATGCACCTCGTGTTCTAGATTCAGAACAGGCAAGGCCCCAATCCCAACAACACAATAGAGCAAATTTCACCCTGAGGTGCATACCCATCTTCCCATAGGATCAAACTTGTGAGTTATGACCTCAAAATAAGTGTTTAGCCTACATTTTTAATAATCAAACTATCATATTATTGGTATTGAAATAACTTATGATAATAGTAATGTTGTATTTTGATAAGGAGATATGTCATAGATATTTTATCATGATTTAGACTTTTTGGTTATATCCTAATTAATACTCTTATTGTGTCGGGTACAATTTTTAATATGATATGAATCTTCATGTTGACTCATTTATATTTATACATGATATAATTAAACAAAAAATTAACTAGATATATAAAAAAGATATTAGAACTTATCATCTTGTTCTATGATCAAGAACATCATTGACTAGTCAAAATATTTAGATTTCAATTAGATAACCTCTTGCACATATAAGAGATATATAAATTATAATATTTTTCTTAAAGATAATTTTATCTCGAAAAAAAATAAAATACATAAAATAATTCTTAGTTTAGTATTGAAACACAATACAAGATAGTTACATCTATTTTATCTATGAAATTCACTAAATTAAATATTTACATACAGATATTAAATTTTGATATTGTTAAACTCTGCAGATAAATTTCGATCTGATGATTCAAATAAGTTAAGTAAAAATTATCAAAAAAATAATTACAACTTGATTAAATTAAATTTTTAATAATTTGATTTAATTAATAGGCATTTGTAATTTTAACATAGGAAATTTAAATAGTGTTAAATAACAAAATACATATTTAAAAAAGTGGAGGAAAATAATTATAATTTTGTAGTAGTATAAATTATAATTAATATAAATTATTATGCGAAATAATTTACATTAGGAGCTCAAAAACTTATTTAAGCCAAAGTCTCTTCCGTGTCCTTATCCAGAGACAAATAAAATATTTTAAAGATTTTATTTATTTGAAATATATATGTATATGTATATATAATTGAAATAATTAATTTGATTATAATCAAATTATTTAATTTTATCAAATATTAAAATAAATATAAATATATATACATAAATAATTACAATTTTTTAGTTTTAAATATATTTTAAACATAATAAATAAAATAGACCATTTCATAAATATGTGATGCTTTGTTTATGAAACATTTTGGATTTTAATTATTTAAAAGAAAACAAAAGTTAATACAAAACTAACCACAATAGCATTGTCGTCTTCCTTGTGTCAAATTGCAATAATAGGGTATACGAGATAAGACTGCCAACACAACTCATCTTGAAATATGTTTCTTGCACGTGAATAAATATTTAAAATAAAAATAACATACTTCACAAAAATGATTTGCTCAAATTTATTTTGAGTTCCTGAATCTCCACCAACAAGATGATTCCATTATCACATAAAATATTCCTACAATAAATCAACTAATCAATATATTTATAAAAATTTTTCAAATATCTCAACTTAGTCCTATTTCCATCAAACTTGGTGTTATGGATATTTATGCACTAATTTTCTAATTATTATATTTGCAACTAAGAACTCTTGTGCATATTATTAGTGTGAGTTTTTTTTTTCTATTATATAGTTCCATGGCTTTGTTTTGTAACAAAATTTATTACTTAAATAGTATTTATTTGATAACTAAGATAACATTATTTGATTTCTACCATTACTTATAGCTTGCCATAAGTGTTTCATATATTAATTGAATGTTAAATATTTATTCACATCAATACCTATGAGAAGGGTCGCATATGACGCAATTCTTTTTTATGTGCATCCTTGTGAGAAGATTAGATCAAGCTGTAAATGGAAAAAAAAGATGTTTGAGGCTTTCATTTTATGAGTAGAACAAAGGAGAAGTTACGTTGCATATGTTTTTAGGGAATATACATAAAATGGGCGTCGGGAACAATCAGAAAATCAAAAAAAAAAAACACATGTTTTTCGGGAATCGGAATCACATAAAACTACGCCAAGCTTAATTTTTACCATAGCCATATATTTTTGGAAAATATTATTTGGAGGGGATGCTAGGAGCTTGGGACTTATTCAAAAAGTAAACCAATATAACAGAAAAGTTACTGACCATATTTGGAGCGAAAACGGTGGCCGAAGATTGGAAAGAACAGCTGGGGCAGAGTTATCTTTCGAGAGTATTGGCAATGGCCTATCACACGAGCCGCCCATGATTATGGTGCCAAACCGTTGGCAGACACGGGATAAAAAATGAACCCAGAGCGCATTAATAACGTAATAGTGTTTTAGGTGGGGTTACACCCATAAGGTCACCTAATGATTGGTATTTATGGTTATGTAATGAGATTGTTATAACACTATATAATGTCATAGATTTTAAAACTAATTGTATACAAAATGGTGTCATGACACTATAGAGCATTGGCCAATATTGGATAACAAAAATATCATATAAGCTCATGGAGGTGTCACAAAGTTATAACACTAGTAATATTATGATTTAATATAATTTTTTGCTCCTATTTTACTTAATAAATCAACTAAATCTTACATTTCACATAAAAAAAATAACTAATTTCAATATTATTTATCATAATCTATTAAAAATATAATTTTATGAAATGATTTTATTTATAGTTTTTTTCCAAACAAACAAATCATATATAATTACCAAAATAATTAATATTATTATGTATTTTACATATCAAACAAACTTCCACACTAAAATAATTACTAATTTTTAAAAAAAAAAATATATGAAACTTTCCATTCATCAAAAATAATATCAACGCAATAAGATTAAAATACAACAATATCCAAAAAAATAAAAATACATATCAATAAGGTGAGAAAGATAAGTGGTATGACTTTTTCTTAGGATCAAACTTTTTAATGGGGAAAAAACTCGAGTATGCACAAAATATGACATAAAAATGGATGGTCTCTCCAAATCTTTTATGTTGGCTGCTACCATATTCAATATCATTATCACAACATTACGCAATGTCACTTATCTTTTCCAAATAGAGTTCTCTCAATAATGTATGTCACCTCTGATTATTTCATCTATGAACACCAACATTTTTTTCTATTCCATAGTGGCATACTCATAATGCCTCTCAAATGATTCAGCACTACCCATCACTCATATCTCAATTTTTTTCATTCATTCTTCCAAGATTTTATAAATCTTATCTTTGAACTTCTACTAGGTCATGACAAATAACAAGTTTTTTTTTTGGCTAAACTCCTCGCATATCTCATTTTTTGGTTTCCTTCATTATTATAATACGAAGGCTTTGTAGCTCTCTTTTCAAGCATTCCTCTCTCTTTTTGGCTTCCAGCTATATATTTTATAAAATATAAATGATACCACCCATGATACCTCCTTGTATAGCTAGATAATGATTAATATGGATTTTCTCTTCTTCTCATATTTTCTCACTTCTTTCCAAAGCTTTTATCTCAATTTTGGGAAAAGATTATCATTGTTGCCATATATCAATTGATTCTTCCCAGTTAAAATTTAGCTTCTTCCCTTTCTATCTCTTCCATGCCCTCTTTTAATGCCCAACTATATTATGAGGAATACTCTCAAGCATTATTCATCACCATGTTCATCTATCAGCACTCCCTTGGCTTGACATAATAATATAATCAAAAAAGATTGAATTATTTGATTATGATAACCAACCAATCACTATTCACCCTCTTAATAATTGAGAATAGACTTCTCAAGTATTTTTTTTTAATGTTAAATATCCAACCAATCAAAAGGATAAATATTTGAATTTCTTTATCTTGTACTGTGGTTTTTGTCTCTTGCTTGCTTTAGATTACTGATGCTCTAAGAATGAGCTATAGGTTTGGTTATTTCTCAAAAGCAAAAAGTCATGGCATTAAAAATGACTATGGCTCAAGTAAATACTCTATAGAACTTGATGTTGCTAAAAGTTAGTGTTAAGAATGTGTCATATTTTTTGCATCAATCTTGGTGGCTCTAAAATGAGAAATCGGAGCACTATAAGATGTAATGCCTTTTAAAATAAGTGAGGTACTTGGTTGCAATGACATAAAATTAATACTACAACCATAAAAAATATTAGAAGCTTATGTAATTTGTGACTCCAAAAAAGTTTATCAACAAAAAAGAATGTATTACATAGTAAAGTGATTATATTAACTAGATGATAAAGTTATGGTATATAACGATTATCATGACTATTTGTGTAGCATTTCAGCCAAGAATAGATGTCAAAACTTTCTTATAAACTTAATTCTCTATAACAAAGTTATAAGACAAGGAATACTATGACTTTTCACTCCCCTCCTATTCAACAATATTACCAAGTCTCACAATTCACACAAAAACTATCCAATTTCACTATTATTCATCATAATCAATCAAAACTATAATTTCGTGAAATATTTTTATTTAAAACCCTTTTCTATGCAATCAAATTATGCAAAATCACAACTCACAATTCACAATAACTAGTGTTATTAGATATTTGGCATACCAAATAGTTATTCACGAGTTCATATCATTTAGGCAACTTGTCAACTATCCTTAATGGTTACTTTGTATATGTATTCTTATTCTTTAACTACATGAATCATGAAGATTAAAACTAGCGTGATATTAAAATTTTTTATACTTTAAACTTTATAAATACTATACTCACAATTAACATACATGTTTCCTCAGATATAACTAGTAAAAGTCATATGATATAAAATAACTCACATGACTATTAATACCTTATAAGTTACCTCTACTCATGCATATCTCTTACCTTAATTGTCACTATCCACTATGATGGCAAGCATCAAATTACCACTCAATTTTTTGGTCGCTAATTTCGTGTTTTTTGGTTAGTAAACCAAATAGCGACCATTTACCAACCAAATTCATTAGTCACAATTTTACTCGTCGCTAAATTTTTTACCGATGAAAAATTAGTCGGCCGGTAAATTACTGACCATTTACAGATACTCTGCCAACAAACATTCATCAATTATATCCTGATAATTTTCCGACCAAATTAATTAGGTCAGTAATTAATGATAATTTACAGACCATTCACCGACAAACAATTACCGACTATATTCCAACCATTTTCTGACCAAAAGTACTTAGTAATTTTATGGACTCAAAATCGTTGGTAATTACCGACCATTTTGAGGCCAATTACCGAAAAACAATATTTGATGATATTCTGACTATTTTCCGACCAAAAATATTAGGTCGGTAAATAGTCTCCAAATGGTCGGTAATTACAGATAATTTATAGACTATTTACGATCAAATAATTTTCGACTATATTCAAACTATTTTCTGATCAAAAGCATTAGGTCTGTAAATGGTCACAAAATGGTCGATAATAACCTAAAAAATTGTGACAAAAAACCAACCAAAATCTTTTAAAATCATTGCACGGTAATTGATCTCCAAAAGTATTACCGACAATTTGGTGACCTTTTACTGATCATTGATATTAAAAAACTTTGGTCAGTTTTGGTCGCAATTCAGTCGGTAATTACTACAACCAAATTTTTTTTTACAGATTTTCTGCAGTTGCTACAGAAACATATACAGATAACACAAAAAAATCAAATTAACTCTAGCAACCAACTATATATACTGCATATATATATTAAAAACATCAATAGAAAATAAAAAAATAAAATCCAAAATCAAAGATTAAGGCATTGAAAAAAATGTGTATTACACTCAATCATCCAACCTAGTTTCATAATCGTTATGTTGCGACGTTTCTGGTCCACACGGTGAGATGTTGGGTACTCAGGTAGAGTTGTCTACTGCTGATAGTCCTGATGTGTATAATCTCTCCCTCCTCTCCCTCCCACGTCTCTTGATCATTCATCAAAATCTAAGGATCATTATGTGGATCAATCAGTAGATGCTGCTGCTGTGGTACATTTACAACCTTCTCTATTTGTCATGGCATCTCATCCACCCATGACCCTCTACCAGTTTCGAACATACCTAAGGCCGTGCTGCCTATAACATAACTTGTACGACCTTGCAACATGTTACATCTACCTCATCCACGTGTCCTATTTGTAAAAAAATACATAAGACAATGAAAATAAACAAAATTGATTAATAATTAAAATAACATAAAACTCATTGTCTACTCATTATCATCAGAATCATTCAAATTTGGTTCATCTTCTTCTTTAGATGTAGAAGCATCATTTTCAAACTCCTCTTCATCATTCGTTTCTTCCTCATAATCAATTAAATTTTCATCAATTTCTACATCCCCACTTATATCCATCTTAGAAGATGCGACTAAAGGACGTCTTCATCCCCCACCACAGTTTCAATTATAATAACATTATCATCATTTTGAAAAGTTTGTTCTATGAAATCAGTACTTTGTGATACGGGGATGTCAATTTGAGCCATTGCTTTTATCTTGCACATAGCTTTCTAATCATTTCTAGGACCGGTCCGACCCATATATTCACAATAATAAACATGTGATGATTGTACTACTAAGACAAAATATTCATATTTGTTTAATCATTATTTATCGTGCACATCGACAAGTTTATATCGATGATGGACAACAATACCAATATGTGGTATTAGGTTGAACTATTCACATTTGAATAACATAGTTTTTTTAACCAGGAGGGCTTCAAATTCTAAATCGATCACTTCGACTAGAGTCCCGTAATAGTCATATTTGGTTTCATTGTATACTATTCCTTTAATGCATACCCTTGTATTGTCTGTAGTCCAGTAACTACCAAATGATTTAGTGTGAAATTTAAAATCAATCAAACCGTAATAATGTACATTTTAACCTCTCTTAGGGGATCTTGTGCTATACTTTAAAGATAATGATTGGAAATTTTATTTGCATGATTATGAACCTGTAATCAAAATTAAGTAGATTATTTAGATTACAATTATATCAGAACAATACAATTATTTTGTGATTTTCATTATAAGTAAACATATGTATTTTTCAAAAAATGATGGAAATTCTCTCTGTCATGACATTGATTGCTTTTTCATTCATGTTTGAAAACTCTTTACGTTTATATGTAACAAAACCACAAAAAAAAAATTAAAAATAATTGATACATTGATAGGAAATACTAAATTATAATACGTAATATATGTCATTTGACTATTAGGAAATACTTACTCAATCATGGCTGAACCTCTGGACAATTCATTAGGACATATAGATGAGTTGCAGTAAATTCATAGTATGCTAGATACCTTTTCCCTTCAGCACCAATTTCTTTACCTGGAGGCTTGAAAATTTCAAAAATATCATTATCTACATTGTCATAAAAATAAACCTCATTCTGCTTTTCCTTAAGTGGAAGAGTTGGATCTCCTTCTTTGAAATAAAATAATGCGAATTTTTACAGCCTCATCCATAATATAACTTATTGATATAGAACTCTCAACTTGAGTCTTATTCATTATTGTTTGCTTTATTTTCCTCTAGTATCTACAAAAAGATTATTGAAAATTACAAGTCATTTTTATGTATATATAAATATATATATAAGAACAGAATTGGTTTTGTGAATTAATATTACTTTTCTGGAGGATACATCCAATGATAATAGACAAGACCAGTAATCCTAGCTTAATAAGACAAGTGCACTGGAAGATGTTCCATTGAGTTAAAAAAACTAGGAGAAAAGATTTTCTCAAGATTGCATAAGATAACAAGAATTTATTCATCCAAATTCCTCAACTCCTCATCAGTCAATGGAGAAGAAGTTAGTTGCTTGATGACTAAAGAAATCTTAGTTATTAGTTCTCATATTCTATTAGGTATGAATTCTTGAAGAGCAATTGGTAACAACCTTTACATGAATACATGACAATCATGATTTTTCATGCCAAACATCTTTTTAAGTTTTTTCGCATCCACACATCTCTCCAGATTAGAAGCATATCCATATGGAAATCTAAATTTTTTTACCCACTCCAACATAACCTTCTTCTGTGATTTATTCATGAAAAATGGCACAACATGGTATTTATTGGTGACAAATTTTTTTGTAAATTGAGGACAACGACAATATTTATTCAACTCATCTCTTGACTTGTAAGTGTCCTTAATTTTCCCTGGAAAGTTAAATACTGTATTGAAAATATTGTCAAACACATTCTTTTCGATATGCATAACATCAAGATTGTGCCTGAGCAAGTGTTCATGCTAGTAGGATGAATCCCAGAAAATACTTCTCTTATAACACCCACAAGTCTTATATATAGCTCCATTCTATTCTTAATGAAGTCTTTGGTGTTACGTTGATATTGATGATTAATGGGCAAAAACTTTCGATGATCGTCGAACCATGACTGTTTTCTACTCTTAATTAATCTAAAAGCATCAGAATCTTCCATACAATACGAACAAGCCAACATACCAGTTGTACTCCACCCAAATATCATAGAATATGCTGGAAAGTTTTTATGGTCCACATGAGGGCATCACACATCTTAAAATTTTATAGTATGTAAATATATTAAGTTTGAACCCCAACACCCCAAAGACTTTTCAACTCTACTATCAATGGTTGTAAGAAAACATCTATCTTCTCCTTTGGATTCGTAAGCCCTGGCACTAATACTATCAAAAACATAAATTATTCCTTCGTACATAAGTCTGGAGGCAAATTATACGGGGTCACCACCACAAACCACAAAGAATATTACTGTTTAGATTGACTAAGTGACTGAAAACCATCAGCAAATAAACCCAGCCTAATATTTCTAACTTCAGAAGAAAAATCAGGAAAACACCCATCAAATGTTTCCAAGTAGGGCATCAGAAGGGTGTCACATCTTACCATCTTCCATATGATACTTTGAATGCCACCTCATTTCATTAGCTATTGCAATTGATGCATACAATCTCTGCAACTTAGGTCTTGTTGGAAAATAGTGCATCTTCTTATATGGCACCTTCAACTTACGTATATATAATCTATTTACAGAATCTTTAACCTTTAGCTTGTACCGAGCATGCCCATAAATTTTAAAACTATTAAGGTCACTGTCATCATCCTAGTATATCATACAGTTGTTCACACAGTAATGAATAACTTGTACGGGTAATCCCAAGCCTCTAACTAACTTCATCGGGTTGTAGAAATCCTTTGGCATCAGATTATCTTGCGACAATAATTCTTAGATGAATTTAGACATATCATCAAACCATATATTGGCATTGGGTTTATCTCCAACTCGAATTTATTTCTAACATCCTCACGGATGTAGAAAGTTGAGTATGCTTAGAATTTTCCTCATATATAGGTTTATCTCCAGCTCGAATCATGTCACAGAAATTTCTTGCCTCGGCATTGGGTTCCTCATTCTGGGTGAATTCAGGACCCGCAACATCAAAAATAATTTTATGGTATGTAGTATGATTAATATTATCTAAGACCATTTAATCAATTTCACTTACTAACACCAGTATTGAACTTGAAAACCTCTGGTTGACTTGCTTCTCACCATGATATATTGAAACATAGTAATCCACTATAAAACTATTTTTATACAAATGCATCTTCACAGTCTCAAAATTTTTTATTTTAACATTTAACTAAAGTGTAAGGACAACTTATATCTGTACCACCATTCACACACTCAGGATGTCTCAGAGAAAACTCAACAAATTCATCAACTTTATTAGAAAACATTTAATTAGAAACATTTAATTTATTAGAAAACATTTAATTTAATTTTAAATATTAGAGAAAACTTATATCTATACACCATTCATTAGAAAATATTCTATTCACTATTCGACCCTTGTACATCCATTCATGATCGTCTTCCATAACTAGTTAAAAAATCATTTAATTTAACAAACACAATTGTATCTAATTATAGTTATATAAAATTATAAAGATATTTATTTAGATATACAAATATTTATATATAGTTAAACTTATACACATATAGTTTAAAATAATGTTGTATGTTGTTATACATGTAATTACAAATATAGTTACATGTGGTTATACATATAGTTAAATGTATATTTATACATGTAGGTTTATATATTTGTTCATTTAATTTCATATATTTATACATAGAGTAATGTATAGATATAGATATAGTAAAATACTTTTTTATATGCTAATATATACAAGTATATATTAAATACAAGCTGTAAATTTAATATTTAAATATAATTATGCATAAAATATAATATTTAACATAATGTTGTATGTTGTTATACATGTAAATATAAATATTGTTACATGTGGTTATACATATAGTTAAATGTATATTTATACATGTAGGTTTATATATTTTTTCATTTAATTTTATATATTTATACATAGAGTAATGTATAGGTATAGATATAGTAAAATACTTTTTTATATGCTACTATATATATAATATAAGTTGTAAATTTAATATGTATATATAATTATGCATCAAAATTTTAAAGTCACGCATATAGTAAGATACAATTATTTATAGTTATATATTTATTTTACATATAATGTATATAGTTATAAATAGTTATATATAATTAAACATATTGTTATACATAGATATATTCATACAAGTAGTTATAAGTAGTTATACATAAATATATACAATGTTATAAACAAATATTTTAATTAAATTATATGAATACATATATGTATATATAGTTACAGATATAGTTATTTTTAATTATATAGAGTGTTACATAGTTATACAAATATTTATATATAGTTATACACACATAGTTATAAATATATATGTAGTTAAAGATATACTTATATATAACATTTATATAGTTATACATTAAGTAAAATATAATTATATATTATTATATATTAGTATACATATAGTATATATTTTTTAGAAATATAGTTATATAAAATTATACATATAGTTATAAATTATTACGTAGTTACAAATTAGTTATGTAAAGTTATAAATATATATAGTTATAAAAATAGTTTACTTTATTATAAATATAGTTATAAATTCATTTATATAAAATGGTATATGATTATATAATTAAACACGTGTATCTATATAATATTTGTGAATAAAATATTTTTATACATGTTGCTTAAATATTATTATATTTATACGTAACACTTTTATAAATAATATATAGTATATATATATCACATTTATATAAACATTATAAATATTATATATTTATATATAAAATAATATGTAATATAAATATTTACAAAATTGTATATTCATTTAATGTTACATAGTTGTTATATAAAAAAATATATAACTGGATAGTTTAATGTAAATGTTGTATAGATATTTATAAACATTAATGCATATGTATAAATATTTATATATAACATTATATATGTATATAAACACATCAAGGTGTATTTATAATGTAATACATTTATATATATTAAAGTCTAGACATTTATACATAATGTCATACGATTATATAAATGTATAAAAGTTTATATATACTGTTATAGACATTTAAGATTAATATTATATAAAGGTTTGATTTACTATTAATCATTATATATATTAAAGTATAGACTTTTATATACAATGTCATATGATTATATAAATATAAACCCATTAAAATTAAGATTATTCGGATGCAAACATTCTGTAATTGAAATCAAAATCAATAAAACCTTGAAAATCTAAGCATTAGAAGAATAATAATTTAACTTAAAATTATAGTTTAATTAATTGTATCGAGTCAACATCATGCTAGGTTAAATGAAATTGAAGCAAAAATGAAGAAATTTAGAGGAGAAATAAAAAAACCTAATACACAAATATACTGAAAGAACAAAATTCTGATTTTCTATATATAATTCAGAGAGACGGAGATATGTATAAGCAATTTAAAGGAAAAGAACAAAGAAAAACTTACTTGGATTTAAAAGAATAGAACAAAGTTTATCTAATTAGTACTTGTAATAACGTCTAATTCAAAAAAATGATGTTGTTTCGAATGAACGAAGGTGGTATTGACTTAGCAAATAAATTTTAAATCAAAGAATTAAAACAATGAATTACCAACCAAAAACATGGTTAGTAAAAAGGTCAATGAGAACAAATTTATAAGAAATTTGAAGTCTACTTCACCAACCAAGTTTAATAGTAATATGTTTTTGGTCGTTAAATGGTCGGTAATTTATCAGTAATTTATATTCGCTATTTTCATCCTAATTTACTGACCAATTTCCGACCAAAAATATTTGGTCGGGAGGCATGGTCGCTATTCGGTCGTAAAAAGGTCAGTAATTACTGACCTAAATATTCGGTAAGTAGTTTGGTCAATAATTATGGCCTTATAAGTATATTGGATAACCGTTGTACAAACAATAATTAATGGTTATAAATTTTTGGTCGTTAAATAGTCAGTAATATATTCAATAATCACTCTATAGACTAATTTCCAACCAACAACATTTGGTCAGTAATTATGGTCGATCTTTGGTCGGAAATGTGGTCGGAATTTTTTTTTTTTTTGATACCCTTTTTTGGTCCTTACCTGGTCATGTTTTAGACAATAATTATTGGCCAAATTTTTAGGTCGGTATTCTCATAATTTTTAGTTGTGAATTGAGTTTCAATTCATTTAAGATGTGCATAATGAATTGGCCTATAAAAGAAATTATGCTTTTAACTTCGTAAGTATTATACTCGCACAATTAAACTTACCTCAACATTTAGTTTTTAATGAATAGTTTTGTATCACATGTCATGATCAAAAGAATTATCATTTCCTTCCTACTATTATGCATAAATGTGCTTTGTGATTTACCTATCATTGTCCACTTTGATAACATAAAAACTTTGAAATAGTAAAATTATAATTTTAGTTCTGAATAAATGTCATGTCCATCATTAACGAAATCATAATACAATCGAACCATAAATTAATAGTATTCATCATATAAAATAAAATATACCAACTTTAGACCATGATTTAGCTTAATATTGGAGAGAAATTTACTCAAGATAATTAAAAATACATCTCGTGGAATTTTGGGCTCCCATTGATAGCCCTCAAGAGGTTCTAAAAACCAAATTCTAGATCTATAATTCTTGTTCATGTGATTTACATTTGTCTCTAGGTGGAAGTCGAAATTCATCATGACCTTATGCTTGTGCAATGTGTTGTCTCTTTGCTCATGGATGTTCCCTAGAGTTCAATGATTTTTTTCTCCCAAACATAGCTTTTCAACCTCTTATTTTGTCCCGTAACTTTTTTTCCATGATTTAGCTTTTATACTAGAATTGTTGAGTATGGTTTTTGAATGGCATTTTGGAAAGACTATGACTTTCATTTTGCTTTTTTGTAACAAAAAATTGCAACACTAAGAATGCGCAGTGGTTTTGCTCTTTTTTTTCATTAGATTATCATGACACTTAGAATAGTATTGGCTCGTATATTTTGTATCTATAACACAAAGTTATAGCATTAAGAATGATTATGACACAATGCATTTCCTCTCTGTAATATAAATTCATGGTGCTGAGAATAACTATTGCTCATAGCAAAAAGTCATGACACTAGAGAAAAATCATAGCTTTTGCATTAGTATGTATGACACTATAATGAGAAAGTCAAGTGTTAGAGGATATCATGGCTTTTAGCTCTAGTAGGGTGGGTACTTAGTTGTTACGACATAAAATCAATGTCACAATCATAAAAAAATACTATGAACTAGTATGGCTATGACTCTAAAAAAGTTTTATAGATGAAAAGAAAATATTACGTAGTAAAATAATTGTGTCAATGAGGTAGTAGAGTCATTGCATATGAAGATTGACATAACTATTTGTATAGAGTTTTGATCAAGAATGAATATCAAAACTATCCTATAAGCTCATGAATATATAAGAAAGTTATAACACAACAAATAATATGACTTTTTGTTCCCCTTATACTCAACAAATCCACCAAATCTTTCATTTTATACAAAAAGCAACCCAATTTCACTATTATTCATTATATAATCAATGAAATAGTACTATTTAAATTTCATTCAATGCAATTTAAATACCTATCAATCTGTCTGTCTATCTATCTATGTATCTATCTATTTACCTATCTAAATACCTATCAATCTGTCTATTTATTTATTTGTCTATCTATTTATCTGTCTATCTATCAATCATACTATTTATCTATCTGATTATATATATATATATATTTATGTGTCTACCAGTCTATATGTCTAATCTCTTTATCTATCAATCAATCAATCTAATTGACTCTCTTTCTATTTATCTATCTATATGTATATCTATCTATTTGTCTAACTTTCTATCAATGAATCAATCAATCAATCTATCTATCTATATATCTATGTTTCTATCTACCTATCTTTCTATCTATTTATATGTCTATGTGTCTTCTATCTATCTATATATCTATATATCAATCTATCTAAATGTCTATCTATCTATCTATCTATTTTCTATCTATCAATCTATATATATACTACCTATCTATTTATGTTTCTATCTATTAGTCTATCTATGTATCTATATATCTAAGTATATATCTATCTATGTATGCATATGTCTATATGTTTATCTATGTAATAGTCTATCAATTTATTTATATTTCTATCTATTTAACTACATGTTTCTCTATCAATATATCTATTTATCTACATTTGGATTTATCTATTTGTCTATCTATTAATTAATCTATCTATCTATTTTTTCATCTATCTATCTATTTTTTTATCTATCTATCTATCTTTTTATATGTCTTCTCTCTATCTCGTTATCTTTTTATATATTTATCTATTTGTCTATCTATTTTTGTATACATCTATCTATTTGTCTATTTGATTATTTGTCTATCAATCAATCAATCTGTCTATCTATCTTTCTCTATCTATCTATTTGACTATCTATCTATCAGTCTAAATATGAATTTATATATCTATCTAACTAACTATCTGTCTATCTGTATATTTGTCGATCTATCTCTCTCTTAATATGTCGATCTGTTTATATATCTATATATTTATATATCAATTTTTCTATTATTCTAAGTCTCTTTCACTCTATCTATCTATTTGCCTATAATCTATTTGTCTATCTGTATATCTTTATAAATGTATTTTTGTATATCTATCTATCTATGTGTCTGTTTGTCTGTCTATCTGTTTATCTGACTATATGTTTATCTCTATTTATATGTAATTATCTATCTATCTATTTGTCTACCTATTTATCTATTTATTTGTCTATCAGTTAGTTTATCTATTATTATATCTATCTATCTATCTATCTCTATTTAAGTGCATCTATCTATCTGTCTATCTATTTATCTACTTTTCAATCTTTCTATTTATCTTTCTTTCTATATGTATATCTATCTATATGTATATCTATCTATATGTCGATCTATTTGCCTTTTTTTCTTTATTTCTATCTATCTATCTATCTATCTATCTATTTATCTATCTATTTATCTATCTAACTGTTTGTCTCTCTTTCAATGTGTCTATTTATCTCTATGTTTCTATCTATCTATTAGTTAATCTATCTATATGTTTATATATCTATTTTAAATCTATCTATCTATCAATCAATGTATCTATCTATCTATTTATTTGTCTTATTGTCAATCAATCTAACTGTCTATCTGACTATTTGTCTATCTATGTATATATCTATATGTTTTTCTATGTATTAGTCTATCAGCTATCTTACTACACGTGTATCTATATATCTGTCTATCTACCTACCTTTGAATCTATCTATCTATCTATTATTCTATCTCTATATCTATTTATTTGTCTATTTATTTATCAGTCTATATGTCTAACTTTATATATATATATATATATATATATATCTATATATCTATTTGTCTATCTCTTTATTTATCTATCTTTTTTATATATGTCAATTTTCCTATTTGTCTATCTATCTATTTAACTATTTGTTTTTCTAAATCAATCTATCTATCTATCTTTCTAACTCTCAATCTATATAACTATCTTTCTATTGATATGTTTATCTATCTAATAGTATATTTATCTATTTATCTTTCTTTCAATATGTATATATATTAATATATCTATATATCTAATGGTCTATTTGTCTATCTATATATGTCTTTTTTCACTCTAACTATCATTCTATCAATCTCCCTTTTTTCCTTCTATATATTTCACTATCTATCTATTTATCTATCTTTCTATCTATAAGTCGATATGCCTTTTTATCTATCTATCCATCCATCCATCTATCTATTTATCTGTCTGTCTATCTATCTATCTATATATTTTTCTATTTGACTATCTATCTATCTTTTTATTAATTAATCAATCTATTTGTCTATCAAACTGTGTTTTTTTATCTATCTTTCTATCTATTTATATGTCTGTCTTTTGTCTATCTATATATCTATCTATCTATATGTCTATATGTCTATCTATCTATCTATTTTCTATCTATTTATCTATCAAACTATATATCTGTCTACCTGTCTATTTGTGTATCTATCTATCAGTGTCTATCTGTATATCTATCTATATGTTTATTTATGTATTAGTCTATTTTTTTTATTTATCTTTCTATCTATCTAACTACATGTGTCTCTGTCAATCTATCTATTTGTCTACCTTTGGATTTATCAATTTGTTTATCTATCAATAAGTCGATCAGTCTATCTTTTTATTTGTCTATCTATCTATCTACCTCTCTATCTTTCTATATGTCTAATTGTCTATCTCTCTATCTCACTATATTTATATCTATCTCTATATCTATTTATCTATCTAGTTATATATATATATATATATATATATATATATATATATATATATATATCTATCTATTTGTATATTTGACTATTTGTCTATCTATCTATTTATCTGGCTATCTGTCTTTCTCTATCTTTCTATTTGACTTGTCTATTTGTCTAAATATGAATCTATCTATCTTTCTAACTAACTATCTATCTATATCTGTCTATCTATATATTTGTCGATCTATCTCTTTCTCAATATGTCTTTCTGTTTATATATCTATATATTTATCTATCAAATTGTTTATTATTCTAAGTTTCTTTCACTCTATCTAATTACCTATCATCTATTTGTCTATCTGTATATCTTTCTATATGTATTTTTGTATATTTGTCTGTCTATCTATCTGACTATATGTCTATCTTTATATCTATCTAACTAGTAATTTATCTATCTGTCTATCTATCTATCTATTTATTTGTCTATCAGTCAATTTTTTTATTAATATATTTTTCTATCTCTCTATCTATCTTCCTTTAAGTGTATCTAATTACTTGTCTATCTTTTTATCTACTTGTCAATCTTTCTATTTATCTTTCTTTTTATATGTCAATCAATCAATATATCTATCTATCTATCTATTTCTATATCTATTTATCTATCTTATGTTTGTCTATCTTTCTATGTGTCTATTTGTCTCTATCTCATCATAAATATTAGTTGATCTATCTATATGTCTATGTGTCTATCTATCTATCTTTATATCTTTCTATCTATGTATCTCTCTATGTCTATATGTATATCTATCTATTTTATATCTAATGATATATCAATTTATATATCTATCTGTCTATTAGTCAATCAATCTAATAGTCTATTTGACTATTTGTCTATCTATGTATATATCTATATGTTTAACTATGTATTAGTCTATTAGCCATCTAACTCCATATTTATCTATCTATCTATCTATCTAACTACCTTTGTATATATCTATCTGTCTAAAAGTCTATCTCTATTTATTTATTTGTCTATATATCTATCAATCTATATGTATAAATTTCTATATCTATCTCTCTATATATCTTTCTTTCTATTTGTCTATAGGTCTAACTTTTTATATCTATCTCTCTATATATCTTTATATCTATCTAACTCTCAATATGTATATCTATCAATCTATTTGTATATCTAATGATCTGTTTATCTATCTATGTATGTCTTTTTCACACTATCTTTCTACAAATCTATATATTTGCCTATCTATCCATTTCACTATCTCTCTATCTATCTTTCTATCTACATGTCAAAATGTCTTTCTTTCTATCTATTTATTGATCTATTTATCTATCTGTCTATCTATCTATTTATCTATATATCAGTCTATCTATCTATTTGTCCATATTTCTTTGGTCCATTTTTCTATCTGTCTATTTTTTTATATGTTTATTTATCTATCTATATATCTATCTAAATGTTTATCTATATATCTCTCTATCTATCTATTTATGTGTGTATCTTTCTATCTATATATCTATCTATGTATCTATCTATATGTCTATCAATCTATCTATCTTTCTATCGATCAATCTATCTGCCAATCTTTCTATATTTCTATCTATCTATTTTTGAATATAAATTTCTATTTATCTTTTTATCTATAATCTATCTATCTATCTATATGACTATCTTTCTATCTGCCTATCTATCTATCTTTTGTATTTGTGTATCTATATATATGTATATTTTTCAACCTATCTATCTGACTAATTTTGAATCTATTTATCTTTGTCTCTATCTATCTATCTATCTATCTGTGTCTATGTGTGTGTCTGACTAAATATCTTTCTATATGTCTATCTATTTAAATATCTATCAACTTATCAATTTATCTATATATATATATATATATATATCTATCTATCTATTTGTCTATCTATCAATCTATGAATATATGTATCTAGGTATATATCTATCTATCTATATATCTATTTGTTTATTAGTTTATCTTTTAATCTATCTATCTGTATATTTTTCTATCTTTATATCTATAATCTATCTAACTATCTAGCTATATATGGCTCTTTAAGTCTATTTTTCTTTCTTTCTATGAGTTTATTTGCCTCTCTTTTTATTTGTCAATCTGTAAATATGTCAATATATCCTGTCAATGACTTTTTTTTATCTATTTAATTATTTATCTTTCTTAATATCTATCTATCTATCTAAATGTCTATCAATCTATATATATATATATATATATATATATATATATATATATTTGTCTAACTTTTTATCTATCTTTATATCTTCATATTTGTCTATCTATCTATATATTTATCTGTCTATCTGTCTATATATCTTTTTGTCTATATTCTATCTATTTGTTTATCAAAGTATCTATCTACAAGTGTATATATATATATATATAAATCTATCTGTCTATTTATCTTCTAACTATCTATCTTTCTTTCTATCTTTATATATATCTTTTTATTTAATTATCTATCTATCTATCTATCTATATGTTTATAAGTCTATCTATCTATCTCTCTATCTTTCTATTAGTCAATCTATTTATATATATATCTATCTATCTATCTGTATATTTATTTATATGACTATCTATATATCTATCTATCTTTCTCTCTATCTTTATCTCTATCTATATCTCTATCTGAAAATTTGTCTTCATCACTATTTTTCTATTTATCTGTCTATCTATGTATCTATCTATCTATCTATCTATCTTTTTGTCTATCAGTCTCTCTGTCTATTTGTCTTTTTCTCTTTCTATCTTTATGTCTATCTAGCTATTTATCTATCTATCTAATTATTATAAATCTATCTATCTATTTATTTGTCTATCTATATATCTATTGATTTACCTATCTATCTATCCATCTATTTATCTATGTATCTATCTATTTGTCTATGTGTGTATCTATATACCTATCTATCTTTTATCTATCTATCTATCTATTTATTTATCAATCTGTTTATTTGTTTATCAGTCTATTTATCTATCCATCTATGTATATTTTTTTCTATCTATCAATTTGTCTATTATTCTTTCTATCTATCGATCTATCTATATATTTAAATGTCTATCTTTCTACCTATTTATCTAACTTTATTTTTATTTATCTATGTATATGTCTATTTATCTATCTATCTATCTACCTTTGTGTCTATATGTTTATCTATCTATTTTTTTTGTCTATCTATATATATTTTTATTTGTCAATATGTCTATTTGTATATATTTCTATCTATTTATGTATGTATCTATCTATCTTTTTATCTGTCTATATATTTATCTAGCTCTCTATCTATCTATTTATCTATTTATATGTCTATCGGTCTATGTCTATTTGTTTATCTATATATCTGTATATATGTCTCTCTCTCTCTCTCTATATGTTTTTCTGTCTATCTGTGTATCTATATATCTGTGTATATAGCTATCTATATATCTATTTATAAATCTACTTATTTGACTATCTATATATTTGTCTAAATGTCTATATCTAAATCTATGATTCTATCTATCAATATATTTGTTTATCTATTTATATATCTTTCTGACTATCTCTCTATATGTCTAAATATCTATATGTATATATGTATATATGTATATATGTATATATGTATATATGTATATATGTATATATGTATATATGTATATATGTATATATGTATATATGTATATATGTCTGTATGTATATATAACTATTTATCTATCTATATATCTATCTATTATATATCTATCTATTATATATCTATCCATCTTTTGTCTTTTATCTATTTGTCTATCTTGTCTATTTGTGAATCTGTCTATATTTTTATCAGTATAGATGTCTATATCTATATCTATCTATATGTCTATCTATCTATCTGTATTTTTTTCTATCTGTCTATCTATCTAATTGACTATATATCTATCTCTCTTTTAGTCTTTTTGTTTTTCTATCTTCTCTATTTGTCTATATGTCTACCTATCTATTTTTATATATACCTATCTAATCTATCTGTCTATCTATCTATTTATTAGCCTTTTTGTCTATCTTTCAATTTCTTAATTTTTCTATTTGTATATTATTTGTCTATATATCTATCTATCTATTTATATGACTATCTAACTATTTGTCTATTTGTCAATCTATCTATTTGTTTTTCTACTATTTATCTATCTATCTATATATCTATTTGTCTATTTATTTATCTTTCTATCTATATATGTATCTATCTGGCTATCTGTCAATCTTTTTATATGTCAATATATAAATCTATCTATCTGTCTGTGTATTTATCTATCTATCCATCTATTTGTCTATCTATCTATCTCGCTATCTATTTATCAATATGTCTATCCATCTATATGTCTATCTATCTAGCTCTTTATTTGTATATCTCACTATATCTATTTATCTATCTACCTACTATCTATATGTCTGTCAATCAATCTATTATCTTATCTCTCTTTCTATCTATCTGTTTATCTATCTATATGTCTATTAATCTATCTATCTATTCATTTATCGATCCTATCTATCTATCTATATATATGTTTATCTATCTATTTATCTAGCTATTAGTCAATCTGTCTATTATATATCCATCATTCTATCTAAACATGTATCTATTTGTTTATCTATATCTTTATCTTTCTATATATCTGTCTATGTGTATATCTCTTTATCTTTCTATCAGTCCATCTATCTTTCATTCTATCTATCTACCTATCTATCTTTCTATAGGTTTATCTATCTATCTATTTATCTATCTTTCTATTTGTCTATCTTTCTATCTGTCTATCTTTCTATATGTCTCTCTCAATATTACTATTTGTCTATCATTCTATATGTCTATTTATCTAACTAAATTTCTACTAAACTATCTATCTATCTGCCTGTCTATCTATATATCTATATATTTGTATATCTTTCTATTTAACTATATATCAATCTATTTATATATCTGTATATCTATCAATCTATTTATCTATCTATCGATCGATATATCTATCTTTATGTATATTTGTCTTTCTATCTATCTATCACTATATATTTCTCCCTATCTATTTATCTCTCAATCTATCAATCTGTCTATATGTATATCTGTCTATATGTCTATTTTTTTCTCTATCTATCGATGTGTATATATATATATATATATATATATATATATATATATATCTATCTTTCTTTCTTTCTTTCTGTCTATTTGTCTTTTGGTCTATTTGTATTTCTGACTATCTATCAATTTTGGTTTCCTATATATCTATCTATCTATCTATGTGTGTATCTATTTATCTATTTGTCTGTCTATCTATCTATATATCTATAGATTTATATTTCTATCCAACCATCTATTTAATAATCTATTTTTGTATATATCTATCTATCATTTATCTATCTATATGTCCATATATCTATCCATCTATCCAACTATCTATCTATCTATATCTATCTATCTGTCTATCTATCGATCAATAAATCTATCTATCTATGTATCTATCTATCTTTCTATCAATCTATCTATCTTTATATATATATATATATATATATATATATATATTTCTATCTATCGATCTATCTATGTATATATCTATCTGTCTATCTATTTATTTTCTGTCTATTTGTGTATCTATTGATCTGTCTATCTGTCTATCTATCTATCTATCGATCTTTGTATCTTTCTATGTATTTATCAATTAATTAATTAATTAATTAATCTATCTATCTATTTATCTATCTATCTATATTTCTTTATATATATATATCTACCTATCAATTTATCATCTTTATATCTATTTAACTGTCTACCTCTATATTTTACTATCTATCTATTTATCTTTCATTCAATCAATCTATCTATCTATATATCTATTCGTATATGTATATATCTATTTGTCTATTTATCTATCTATCTATCTATGTGTTTATGCATTATTTTCTCAATATGTCATTCTGTCTATCTATCTATATATTTATCTTTAAATATATATATCTATCATTTTGTCTATCTATCTTTCTATCTATATGTGTATCTATCTATCTTTCTTTCTTTCTATCCATCTATCTATTTATCCATCCATCTATTTATCCATCCATCTATCTACCTTTTTATCTTCCTATCTATCTATCTTTCTAACTGGCTATCTATCTACTTATCTATCTATCTATTTGTCTATCTATTTATTTGTCTATTTGTTAATTTGTCTATATTTCTACATGTCTTTTTTTTCTATCTATCTATCTATTTGTCTATCTGTCTAACTATCTATCTGTATATATATTTATCTTTTAATTATTTATTTATCTATCTATCAATATGTAAATCTATCTATCTATGTATCAATTTATCTATCTATCTATCTATCTATCTGGTTCTTTATTTATATGTTTATATCTTCATCTGTCTATTTGACTAGCTTTTTATCTATCAATCTATCATTTTATCTATCTATTTGTATATTTGTTTGTCTATCTATCTATTTATCATTCTACCTATCTATCTTTCTATCGCTCTATCTACCTATCTATCTTTCTATCGCTCTATCTACCTATCTATCTTTCTATCGCTCTATCTACCTATCTATCTAAATATCATCCTATATTTCTATCTACATATCTATCTATTTTTATTTTCTGTCAATCAACCAATCTATCAATCAATCTATCTACCTTACTATCATTTTATCTATCTATTAGTGTATCTATCTATCTATCTGTCTGTTTGTCTATCTACCTATCTACCAATCAATATATTTTACTATCTATCTATTTATCAATCTATCTATTGATTTATCTATTTATTTGTTTATCACTCTATCTATCTATCTATCTATTTGTATATATGTTTATATATATATATATATATATATATATATATATATATATATATATATATCTATCTATCTATTTGGATATATGTTTATATGTCTATCTATATTATTTCTAGCTTTCTATCTATGTATCTGACAATCTATTTATCTATATGTCAATCCATCTATCTAACTAACTAACTATCAATTTATCTATTTATTTGTCTATTTATCTATTTATCTATCTATCTATCTATTTGTTTATTTATCTAAATATATATCTTTATATCTATCTTTTAGAATATTTATCTATCTATCTAAATGTCATTCTATCTATCTATCTATCTATTTATCTATCTATGTGTCTATCTAATTATCTTTCAATCTATTTATTAGGCTATCTATCTACCTATCTATATTTCTGTCTATCTATCTATATGTCTAGCTATCAATTAATCTATCTACAAATCTATCTATTTATATATCGATCTATCTATATATCTATCTATCTATATATCTATTTGTGTATTTATCTATCTATATTTCTATTTGTGTATTTATCTTTTTATATGTCTATATGTCTATTTATCTATCTGTCTAACCATATATTTTTCTATCTATCTAATTATATATCTATCTATCTTTCTATCTATCTGTCCATCTAATTTTCAATCTATAAACCTATCTATTAATCTATCTGTCAATATATCTATATGTCAATCAATAAATTAATCTATCTATCTATATTTCTATTTGTATATCTATCTATTTATCTATTTGTCTATCTTTCTATCTTTATTTCTTTATCTCTCTATTTCTATCTATCTATTTATTATATGTTTATTTTCTATCTTTCTTTATTTCTATCTGTCTGTCTATTTTTTTTGAATATCTATCTATCTGTTTATCATTCATTGTATCTATCTGTCTATCTATCTATCTATTTTATCTATCTATCAATCTAACTATCTATCAATCTATCTATCTGACATTATGTCTATCTAACTATTTTCAATATATCTATCTGTCATCTATCTTTGTGAATATTTTTCTACCTATCATCTATAGATATGTATATATATATATTTGCCAATATATCAATCTATAAATCAATCAATCAATCTGTATATCTATCTATCTGTGTCTTTGTCTAATGATTTTTTTATATATGTCTATTAGTCTATATTTTTATTTGTCTAACTAACTATCTATCTTTCAATATATCTATCTCTTAATCTATTTATCAATATATCTATATGTTTATCTATCTATCAGTCTATCTATCTATCTATCTATCTTTTTATTTGTCATTGTTTTTATGTATCTATCTATCTATCTATCTATCTATATGTCTTCTATTTATCTTTCTATATACTCATTTTACATAATCATTAAAATAACTAGTATTATTTGGTATTTGGCATATCAAACATTCTTCTTGCCACATAAAGGATTTCCATTGACATCTAGCATGCAGATCTAAGTCTCAAATCCTATTTCTTATCAATCTTTACTTATATTTGCCTTAAATTTAACTTTAATTAGAGGTTGGAATTCATGTTGCCTAGGGTTTTTCATTTTATTAGCATTGAAATCCAAATATCTCTCCTTCTTTGACAAATTCACTAAGTCCCCTTGTATAGTATTGGAGTCCCATTGAGTTAATTTATGATTTTACTAACTACAAATCATAACTTTAAGTTTAGGCTATGACTTTATCATTGCTTTTGAATCTCCTTTGAAGTGTAAAAGTCATGCAACAAAGGATATCATTATTGACGTAATTATTCTCTAAAAATCAAAGTCATAGCAACAAGCATATTTTGATTGATAAATTTATTATCAAGAAAACAAAGCTGTGCAGGAAAGAAAGCTATGGCTAAGATAATTACTATTTAAAACAAATAATCACAATGGAAATAATGCCACCAGTGAGATATTTTCTTATGGAACACAAGGTCCTAGTGGCAACAATGTTGGGACTGAAGATGTTTCTATTAAAAGTAAATCAGTGGGAAAAGAACCATGACTAAATATTACTTGGTGTTATGATATTTTATCTCTATAATAATAATATTTCGATGCTAGATAATATCATGACTTCTTGTACTAGTATAATACTTGGTTATCGTGATATTAAAATATAGTTGCTTCCAAATTAGTATTTTAGAACTGTTAGGCAATCCTGATTACACGTATATGATTTCACAGATTCAGATGAAGAAGAAAATAGAAAAATAGCAAATGATATATATCCACAACCACGATAGTATACAAAACCATAGTACAAACACAAATCACAATAGAACACACAAAATAACATGGTTCATTAGTCGTTCAACATGACTAGTTAAATCAACAGAAAAATACTTATGCATTTATAGATTATAACCAAATCAGAATGTTCTTACAGTATTTGTAGCAATCGAGAAGAAAATCACAAAGAGAGAGTGAGAGGAAATAGTCCAATGGAAGAGAATTCATAGAGTAGAAAAATAGTAAAAAAAAATATTTAAATATAAAAATTTCTCAGTTTAATTAACTAAAGTGGGTCAGATCACTCGGACGGGCCAGACTCTCCTCCAAAATTTTCTAAGGCCTGCCAACCAGGCAACAAAACCCCCATTAATATGCTATTGCTACATTCCCAACCTCTTAATATTTTATTTCCTGTACTTACATGAAAATATTAAAACAGAAATATTTTTAGTTATATAAAATGAATAATTAAAACAAACTATATACAAAAAGAACTAATGCATAATGACTTTAATATAATATCACAACTACAAAGAAAATATTATACAATAAAAATATTATGGCAAGTTGATGGTAGAGTCAGAATATACATGATTAATCAATAGGCTTGTGCTTGTATAACCATGTCATGACATTAGAAATATCATAATTTTTTATTTTACCTACTCTCCAATAGAGCTTTCCATGATGTTCTCTAAGTTTACTACTATTCATTCAATTTCATATAAATCACAATAAAATAAAATTTATCTAAATAGTTATGAAATTAATGAGTTTTTGGAAAGATTTAGTAGGGGAAATATGTTTATAAGTTCATATTAGTTTCGGCACACATTCTTGATTGAAACTTTATCGAAATAGTCATGGAAAATTTTTGAATATCATGATCATATCCTCTCAGTAGCATAATCTTTCTACTATGTGACACTTTGTCAATGATTGGGATTTATCATAGAGTCACAACCAGAACTAGTTTGTAAAATTACATTAGTTGTGACATTAATTCTCACTACTAAAAATTACAAGAATACATACCAAAAAATTTGATCAGTAATTGCTCTCCAAAACATGACTACATAGCGACCAAAAAAGGGTACCGAAAAAAAAATTATCGACCACATTTCCTACCAAAGACCGATCATAATTAATGACCAAATGTTTTTGGTTGGAAATCGGTTTGTATAGTGGTTATCGAATATATTACCGACCATTTAATGACCTATCATTATAATTGGTTAGTATAGTATTTTTTCAAATTATTTATAGCTTCATACATACTGACCATTTACCGACCAAATATATAGGTCAGTAATTACAGATCAATTCACGACCAATTTAGAAATTTCAAAGAGGTACATCGGAGAAAAATACTTCCGGCCAAATTCTCGACCAACTAATAACCATATATTACTGACCAAATATATGTGATCAGGAATATGGTCTGTAAATAAGGAGGGTATTAGCGAAAAACATTCTCTAAAGATTACCGACCATTTAACGACCAAAAATATATAATCATTAAAAATAATTGGTAAAGTGGTTATCCGATATATTTATAACATCGTAATTACCAACCAAACTACCGACTAAATATATAGGTTGGTAATTACTGACCATTTCATGACCAAATACCGACCATACCTGACAAAATGTTTTAGGTCGAAAATTAGATTATAAATTAAAATGGAAATAGTGAATAAAAATTGCCGACTAATTACCAACCATTTAATGACCAAAAATATATTACCATTTAAATTAGTCGATAAAGTGGACTTCCAAATACTTATAAATTTATTATCACCGACCTTTTACAAACCATAAATTTGGTCGGTAATTCATAGTTTTAATTTTTTGATTTGAAAATTATTTACTAAGTCATTAACACCTACATTCATCGAAACTCCGTCATTTTTTCATATCAGACGCGACTGCAAACACAAAATCCATAAAATTTGTTCTCTTCTTCTGAATCCAGGTAAGTTTTTCTTTGTTCTTCTCCTTCAAATTGCTTATAGATATCTCCGTCTCTCTGAATAATATATAGACAATTGGGTTTTCATTTTTTCAGTATAATTGGATATTAGGTTTTTTTTTATTTCTCATCTGAATTTTTTTATTTTTGCTTCAATTTCATTTAACCTAAATGATTTTGACTCGACACAATTAATAAAACTATAATTTTTCAGTTTAATCTTTGTTTTTCTACTGTTTAGATTTTTAGGATTTTATTGATTTTGATTTCAATTATAGAATATTTTCATCCGAATAATCTTAATGTTAATGAGTTTATATTTATATAATCGTATGACATTATGTATAAATGTCTATACTTTAATATATATAATGATTAATGTTAAAACAAACTTTTATATAATATTAATCTTAAATGTCTATAATAGTATATATAAACTTTTATACATTTATATAATCATATGACACTATGTATAAATGTCTAGACTTTAATATATATAAATGTATTACATTATAAATACATATTGATATGTTTATATAAACATATATTCTTATATATAAATATTTATACATATGTATTAATATTTATAAATATCTATACAACATTTACATTAAACTATCCATTTATATAATTTTTTATATAACAATTATGTAACATTAAATGATTATACAATTTTGTAAATATTTATATTACATATTATTTTTTATATAAATATATAATATTTATAATGTTTATATAAATGTGATATATATATACTATATATTATTTATAAAAGTGTTACGTATAAATATAATAATATTTAAGAAACATGTATAAAAATATTTTATTCACAAATATTATATAAATACACGTGTTTAATTATATAATCATATGCCATTTTATATAAAAGTATTTATAACTATATTTATAATAAAGTAAATGATTTTTATAACTATATCTATAACTTTACATAACTAATTTGTAATTATAATCATAATGAATAACTATATGTATACTTCTATATAACTATATTTCTAAAAAAAATATACTATATGTATACTAATATATAACTATATATAATTATATCTTACTAAATGTATAATTATATAAATGTTATTAATAATTATATCTTTAACTACATACATATTTATAACAATGTGTGTATAACTATATATAAATATTTGTATAATTATGTAACACTCAATATAATTAAATATAAATATGTTTGTAACTATATATACATTTATGTATTCATATAATTAAATTAAAATATTTGTTTATAACGTTGTATATATTTATGCACAACTACTTATAACTACTTGTATGAATATATCTATGTATAACAATATGTTTAATTATATATAACTATTTATAACTATATATATTATATGTAAAATAAATATATAACTATAAATAATTGTATCTTATTATATGCGTGACTTTAAAATTTTGATGCATAATTATATATAAATATTAAATTTACAACTTATATTATATATATAGTAGCATATAAAAAAGTATTTTACTATATCTATACCTATACATTACTATATGTATAAATATATAAAATTAAATGAATATTTAAACATACATGTATAAATATATGTTTAACAATATATGTAGCTATATGTATAATCACATGTAACTATATTTATAATTACATGTATAACAACATACAATATTATGTTAAATTATACATGTATAACTATATATAAATATTTGTATAACTAAATAAATGTCTATATAATTATATATAACTATATTTGTAACTATATAATCATATATGTATTAATATAATTAAATCAAAATATTTTTTTATAACGTTGTTTATATTTATGTATAACTAATTATAACTACTAGTATGAATATATCTATATATAACTATATGTGAAATTATATATAACTATTTATAACTTTATATATTATATGTAAAATAATATATAACTATAAATAATTGTATCTTACTATATGCATAACTTTAAGAGTTTTATGCATAATTATATTTAAATATTAAATTTACAACATATATTTAATATATATTTATATTTAGTAGTATATAAAAAAGTATTTTATTATATCTATACCTTTACATTAGTATATGTATAAATTTATAAAATTAAATGAACAAATATATAAACCTAGACGTATAAATATACGTTTAACTATATGTGTAACTATATGTATAACCATGTGTACCTATATTTATGATTACATGTATAACAACATACAACATTATGTTAAACTATACATGTATAACTATATATAAATATTTGTATATCTAAATAAACATCTATATAATTATATATACCTATAATTAGAGATAATTGCATTTGTTAAATAAAATAATTTTTTTAAATAGCTATGAAAGACGATCATGAATGGATGTACAAGGGTTGAATAGTGAATGGATGTACAAGGGTCGAATAGTGAATGAAATGTTTTCTAATGAATGGGGGGATAAAGTTGATGAATTTGTTGAGTTTGCTCGGAGACATTTTGAATGTGTGAATGGTGGTACAGATATAAGGTGTCCTTACACTTTAGTTAAATGTCAGAATAAAAAGTTTTTGAATGTTGAAACTGTGAAGATGCATTTGTATAGAAATTGTTTTGTGACGGATTACTATGTTTGAATATATCATTATGAGAAGCAAGTCCACCAGAGGTGTTCTAGTTCAATGCGAGTGTTAGTAAGTGAAACTTATTAAATGTTCTCGGATAATATTAATCACACTACATACCATAAAATAGTTTTTGATGCTATGGGTTCTGAATTCAACCTGAATGAGGAACCCAATGATGAGGCAAGGAATTTCTATGACATGTTTCAAGCTGGAGATAAACCTGTATATGAGAAAAACTCTAAGCATACTCAACTTTCTACATCCGTGAAGATGTTAGAAATAAAGTGCAGATACATGTGTTTGCAGGCATGGTTTGATGATATGTCTAAATTCATCTAAGAATTGTTACCACTAGATAATCTGATGCCATTGGATTTCTACAGCCCAAAAAAGTTAGTTAGAGGCTTGGGATTACCCAAACAAGTTATTCATCACTGTGTGCACAACTGTATGACATATTGGGGTGATGACAGTGACCTTAATAGTTTTAAAATTTATGGGCATGCTCGGTACAAGCTAAAGGTTAGGAGTTCTGGAAATATATTATATATATGTAAGTTGAAGGTGCAGTATAAGAAGATGCACTATTTTCCAACAACACCTAGGTTGCAGAGATTGTATGCATCAACTACAATAGCTAATGAAATGAGGTGGCATTCAGAGCATCATATGGAGGATGGTAAGATGTGACACCATTCTAATGCCCCTGCTCGGAAATATTTTGATGGGTGTTTTCCTTATTTTTCTTCTGAAGTTAGAAATGTTAGGTCTGGTTTATTTTCTGATAGTTTTCAGCCATTTGGTAATTTGGACAGCAAAATTTTGTGTGGCCTGTGGTTGTGACGCCGTATAATTTTCCTCTAGACTTATATATGAAGGAGGAATTTATGTTTTTGACTATGTTAGTGCAGGGGCCTATGAATCTAAAAGGGAAGATAGATGTTTTCTTGTAGCCTTTGATAGCGGAGTTAAAAAGTCTTTGGGGTGTTAGGGTTCAAACTTATGATATTTCCAAACGGCAAAATTTTTAGATGCTTGCTACCCTCAAGCGGACCATAAATGACTTTCCAGCGTATTCTATGATGCCCGGGTGGAGTACAACTGGTATGTTGGCATATCCACATTGTATGGAAGACTCTGATACTTTTATATTAATTAAGAGCGAAAAATAGTCGTGGTTCGATGACTATCGGAAGTTTTTGCCCATTAATCATCCTTATCAACTTAACACCAAAGACTTCATTAAGAATAGAAAGGTTACAAAACAATTCCCACGGGTTAGATCTGGGTATGAAATTATGCATGAATTGAATAACAAAGGCTTGAGAAAGGTGATAGATGTTGATGCTGAGGTTGTGAATGCAGCTATATCTAAGATTTTTGGGTCAAATAAAATAAATATTTTCAAGGATTTGCCCTACTGACGTGAATACTTACTCAGGCATAATCTTGATGTTATGCATATTGAGAAGAATGTGTTTGACAAAATTTTCAATATAGTGTTTAACATTCCAGGGAAAACTAAGGACACTTACAAGTCAAGAGATGAGTTGAATAAATATTGTCATCATCCTCAATTTATAAAAAATCTTGTCACCAATAAATACCCTGATGTGCCATTTGTCGTGAATAAATCACATAAGAAGGTTGTGTTAGAGTGGATAAAAAAACATAGATTTCCAGATGGGTATGTTTCTAATCTGGGGAGATGTGTGGATGCAAAAAAACTTAAGATGTTTGGCATGAAAAATCATGATTGTAATGTATTCATGCAAAGGTTATTAGCATTTGCTATGTGAGAATTCATGCCAAATAGAATATGGGAGTCGATATTCTTCAAGCAACTGACTTCTTTTTCATTGACTGATGAGGAGTTGAGAAATATGGATGAACAAATTCATGTTATCTTATGCAATCTTAAGAAAATTTTTCCTCCTAGTTTTTTTTGACTCAATGGAACATCTTCTAGTATACTTGGCTTACGAAGCTAGGATTGCAGGTCCTGTCCATTATCGTTAGATATATCCTCCAGAAAGATAATATTAATTCACTAAACTAATTTTTTTCATATATATATATATTTATATTTATATTTATATATACACAAAAATAACTTGTAATTTTTAATAATCTTTTTGTATATACTTGAGGAAAATAAAGCATACGATAATGAATAAGGCTTAGGTTGAGGGTTCTATATCAATAGAACCCTCAACCCATATCATTCTATTTAAGGAATTCGTATCATTCTATTTCAAAGAAGGAGATTCAAAACTCTTCTATTTAAGGAAAACCAGAATGAGGTTTATCTTTATGACAATGTGGATAATGATATGTTTAAAATTTTCAAGCCTCATGGTAAAGCAATTGGTGCTAAATGGAAAAGGTATCTAGTAGACTATGAATATACTACAGCTCATCTATATGCCCTAATGAATTGTCCAGAGGTCCAATCATTCATTGAGTAAGTATTTCCTAATAGTCAAATGAGATCTATTTAGCATTATAATTTACAATTTTCTATCAATGTATCAATTATTTTTAATTTCTTTTTTAGTGATTTTGTTAAAGATAAATGTAAAGAGTTCCCAGACACGAATGAATAAGCTATCAATACCATGCGAAGTAAGAGTTTCCATAATTTTTTGAAAAATAAGTATGTTTACTTATAATAAAAATCTCAAAACAATTGTATTGTTCTAATAAAAATTTATAATTGTAATTTAAACAATCCACTTAAATTTGATTATAGGTTCATAATCATACATATAAAATTTCTAATCATTATCTTCGAAGTATAGCACGAGGTCCCCTAATAGAGGTTAGAACGTAAAATAGTTACTATGTGAATGATTTTGAATTTCACCCTAAAATGTATGGTAGTTACCGAGCAACAGATAATACGGAGGTATACATTAAAGGATATGTATACAATGAAACAGAATATGACTATTACGAGACTTTGGTCAAAGTGATCAAGTTAGAATTTGAAGTCCTCTCGGTTAAAAAAACTATATTATTCAAATGTGAATAGTTCGACCCAATACCACATGTTGGTATTGTTGTCCATCCTCAATATAAACTTGTCGATGTGCACGATAAAAAATGATTCAATAAATATGAACATTTTTTCTTACTAGTACAAGCATCACAGGTTTATTATTGTGAATATCTGGGTCGGACTAGTCCTAGAAAGGATTGGAAAGGTATGTGCAAGATCAAAGCAAGGGCTCAAATTGACATCCCCGCATCACCAAGTATTGATTTCATAGAACCAGCCTTTCAAAATGATGACAATGATGTTATAATAGAAGCTGTGATGGGGGACGAAAATATCCTTTTAGTCACATCTTCTGAGATGGATACATGTGGGGATGTAGATGTTGATGAAAATTTAATTGAATATAAGGAAGAAACAAGTGATGAAAAGGTTTGAAAATTATATTACTACATTTGAAGAAAAAGACGAACTAGATTTGGATGATTCTGATGAGAATGAGTAGACCGTGATTTTTATGTTATTTTAATCATTAATTATTTTTGTTTATTTTCATTGCCTTATGTATTTTTTATAGATACGACATGTGGACGAGGTAGAGGTAGCACGTTGCAAGGTCATACGAGTTATAGTATAGGCAGCACGGCCTTAGGTATGCCCGAAACTGGTAGATGGTCATGGGTGGATGATATGACACACAGACAAAGAAAGTTGTGAGTTGTACCTCAGCAGGAGCATCAGCTGACTAATCCATATAATGGTCTTGAGATTTTGATGAATGATCAAGAAACGTGACAGGGAGAGGAGGGAGAGGATGGAGATGTTGGAGAGTCTTCCTTAGAGCACCCTATAGACGAGACTCTTCCTATTACTCATTTTGATCTGACAAATGATAATTCGTAAGATATAAAACTTAACAAATGATTTATCAATTTTTTATTTTATTTCTTACTTGCTAATAATTTTTTGGTTACATGACGAAGTTAGAGCCGTCTGGTTCCATTTCAAGGATTCTAAGGACAATTTTTAGGATGTCCTTTAAACCTAATAGACATAATTAGAAGTCACTCACACATAGAGATCAATTGATGATTTGTAGTGAATTTAAGGTAAATATTACTACCTAAAAATTTTTATATCTTTCATTTATTCTTTTGTTCACTGATTAAAAATTATTTATTTATAATTGTAGAAAGTTTATAAGTGGACATAACCAAAGGAGGAAGTCAAAAGTATGTTCTACAAATATAATGCTAGTCAGTATAAAGACATCGTGTATGAGATCAAAGATAAATAGTTGAAGAAGAAAGAAAAAGATTTGAGTGTCCCAGATCATCTTTTTAAGAAGTGGCAGAGCAGATGGGAAGATCCACATTATAGAAAGAGGTGTGATGGCTGGAGTGACAATCATCGCTCGGAGCGGGCTAGGGAGGGTAGTGGCATGTCTACACACACTTATGGATCTCGCTCTATGAGTGAGCATGAAGGTATGTATTGTGTTCGATTATGCCTAATTTTCAATAGAATTAACATATGTATTGTGTGTAATTATAGACACGCAAGGGGGGTAAGAAGCTCAGTGCTCGTTGCTTATTCAGATACACGAACACGAAGGCTCATGATAATCAAACTTTCATTGATCAGAGATCACTTGCAGCAAATGTAAGTTTCATAAAAAAAATTAACATTTTTTTGTTTGAATATAAATTGAAATAATTTTCGTACATTTTTATCAGGCGAGATATGAAGAAATGTTAGCTGTTGCGACTCAAGCATATTCCTAGTCTACTTCAAGTTCATGCGATGGTGCAACAGGTAGTTCTCATTCATCGACTCCACATGTTTATATGAATTAGATTTGGTATACGGCTATTGGTGCCAAGGAGAAGATGCCCATCTATGGCGTTGGTTTGTCTACATCATCATTCTACTCGCATAGATGACCAGATTATGAAGCTGAATTTTAAGGGTCAGTTTTGAATTTGTTCTCGACGATGGAGGAATTTAAGGATGCGATTCGAAATACAATACAGTATCAGTTGGCTGATACCACGTGATGCATGATCAACTATGAGGATGATATGGATGAGTTGCGTATGCATTTTGATTGGCTTACAAAAAAGTTTCAGGAAGGACTATAGTTTAACCCTGATGATCTACCTCGGATTGTTCGGCATAATGCTTCAACTACAACTTCTACTCCATCAGTTACAGTAACACATGCAATAACTACATCAGGACTAGCAGCAACATATAGCTTTACCCCAGTACCCGACATCTCACCGTGTGGACCAGAAACATCCTCGCATAATAATTATGAAACTAGGTTGGATGATTGAGTGTATTACACATTTTTTTTCAATGATTTAAACTTTGATTTTGGATTTCATTTTTTTATTTTTTTCTTGATGTATTTAATATATATATGTAGTATAAATAGTTGTTTGCTGGAGTTAATTGGATTTTTTTGTTGATGTTTCTACAGCAATTGCATCAAAACTAGAAGTTTTTTTGGATTTTTTTGTTGTGTTATGTGTTCTAGTTTCTACAACAACTGTAGCAAAACTGGAAAAAAGAACTTCAGTCGATAATTATTGACCGAATTACGATCAAAACCGACCAAAATTTTTTAATATCAATGGTTAGTAAAAGGTCACCAAATAGTCAGTAATACTTTTGCAGATCAATTACCGACCAATGATTTTAAAAGATTTTGGTCAGTTTTTGGTCGTAATTTTTTCAGTTATTAACGACCATTTTGTGACCATTTACCGACTAAATGCTTTTGGTCGAAAAATGGTTGGAAGATAGTCGAAAATTATTTATCTGTAAATGATATGTAATTTGTTAGTAATTACCGACCATTTGCAAACCATTTACCGACCTAATGCTTTTGGTCGGAAAATAGTTGAAATATAATCATATTTTGTTTTGCCGACCATTTAGAGACCATTTACCGACTAAGTACTTTTGGTTAAAAAATGGTTGAAATATAGTCGGTAATTGTTTGTCGGTGAATAGTTTGTAAATGGTCGTTAATTATCGACCATTTATAGACTATGTACCGACCTATTTATTTTGGTTCGAGAATTATCGGAATATAGTCGATAAATATTTTTCGGTTAAGAGTCTATAAATGGTTGGTAATTTACCAATCGACTAATTATTTGTCAGTAAAAAATTAGCAATAAGCAATACATCAAAATATATATGTTTAGCAACCAATAAACACCGAATTAGCAACTAAAAAATTGGTCGATAATTTGGTGAATTATAGTAGTGAAAGAAGAATTAGCAAAATATATATATTATCAAAAAATATATATACTTATAAGAGTGCATGTAGCATTTGTCATCTTAAGAGATATGTTGATCAATACATCAAAATTCATGGTATACTAGATCTCATGCAAATCAAACAAAGTGGTGAGTCCTTAAAGGTGAATCTAGTATAGTTTCTTTGACCCCCTTCATATGCCACAATAATTTTAGGAGGAAAGGCACGACCAAATACAATCATAGGTCTTCCAATTAAATTTTTTGAGTCATAGGGTAAAAGGATTATGCAGACACACTTTCAACTTGCTTATTATAAGATTCCTAGGTTTACGAGTTGGAATAACATAATAAAATATTATAAATTAAAAAAATAATTAATACTTAATAAATATAAGAAATATTATGAAGTGATATTTTTGATGTCTGATATCTAGACTAGTCCTAATAATATATCAATTGTATGTCTCACCACACATTATATAGATTCAAAATGAAAATTTAATCAAAAAAATTTAGAATTTTTTGAGATCCTCTATCCTCTTGATGACCTCTACCCATATATTAGTGTATGACAAAGATCCTTAAAGAATATGATATTTAGAATAAAATATTTTATATTACTTTTAATAATATTTTTAATAATAGAGTAGTAATTAATATATTTTTTAACCATTATAAATATGTTGTTAGGTGACATTTTTTATGTTAGGTATTTGAGTCACTTATTTAACTTGATAGTATAAACAAGAAAACAAGTTATTTCTCATGCATTAGAATAATAAAAAATGTACTAAAATACTATAGGGCACCTAATAGATTATAAGAGTTTAGCAATCTCGGTATGTCAATAAGTCTAAAACTAATTTTAAACAAAAATTAGATACTATTGTAATTACACCTACAAGATGTTGGAGTCATGTTTTAGCTACTAATATATAATATCTAACTATGTTAATTGTAAGGGTGATGAACTTATTAATAATGATTCTGATTGAGATACAATAATTTGTTTTATAAAAAATTTAAATATTGTCTATGACACTATGAATATATATTCATCTATGTACACTCCCACCATTTGCATTGCACACAGACACACACACAACATTAACAACATTTTAATAAGTATATAGGCTACCCTACATTTAGTATCATAACAATTGAGATGTAAATTAAGTATTTAAAATATTGGTTCTTCATTCAATCTTTTTATTACTTGGTTGTTTATGGATCCTAGGTTTAAGGCTAAAGCGGTAGAAAATATTTTGACATAATATCCATGTGCATAAACTAGGAACACCAACTTGAATGTATCATTCATAAAAAATTAATTAACTTATTTAAAAATTATAACACTAGGTATGGTAATTATAGCTAGGTTCTGAGTATGGACATGGACACCAAATTTTGAAATTATGTCTTTTCCATTAAGTTATTTATAGAAATATGATAGGGTAGTCTATCGAATAGGATTGAATTGTCTTCATACTTAGATACTGATTACTATTTTATCCTATCAAATGATGATAATACAAATTTAGATATTTTGAGTTAGTAGAAATCATACAAATCCACTTATCCCATGTGTTGTGGTAGGATGTTTGGATGGTGGTTTATTTGAAACCACGGAGTACCAGAAATGATCACTGATTAATTAAGCAATGAAAGTAAATAATTAACAACTCAAAATAAAAAAAAACCTAAAATAAAGTCTGAAAAATATATATAGTGAAAATAAAATTCAAGTAACAATAATGCCAAATTGAATGATAAATGCTAGATTTTTTTCACATGTACTAGTAGTACATAAAGCTCAATATACCCAAAAATTATGTTTTAAACCAAAATATATTTTATAGGATATAAAACCCTAGAAATCAAAAATCCTATACAAATATTTAAACATAAGATTTTGGGGTGAATGCCATATATCTTTTTCAATGTTATTCTTTATGTGATAAGGTTAGTTCATTGAATTTATGACTCAGAATTAACAACGTTACGACATAGCTATTTTTGGGCTAAAATAAGATTTTGTCCTTAACTTTTAACTCTTCAAAATTGTCCAAGCTCCATTTCATTGTGGCATATACTATTGTACACAAATAAAAATTGAAACCAATAATATCCATGCTACACACATTGAAATTATAGAGACATTGTGATTATATATATAATATGCACACATAATGCATAGTAAATAAACCACACATCAATCCAGAAGAAAAAAAAAATCAAATAAAAAAAAATCCATTAGCTTAATAATAAGATGATAAATAACATAATACAGTCATACCCTTTGTAATGAATCCCCTCGGGATGCATATCTCCTTGAAACACATACAAATTTGTGGAACAAGCATTTTGAGCAGCACCAACGCATAAAGGCATAACACATATGGTCTCCAAAATTATGCAATATATGGGGGAGGAATTTCTACAATTTCTTTAAGAAGGAATGGAGGTTTGTTTGTTATAAGCCTTGAAGACGTAGATTATTCTTCTTTTGGCGATGCAATTATCACATCTAGTTGTCCTATGGATCGTTGAGGTTCAAAATCAATACCATTTGGGTGATGATTTTGACCTGCTCATCCCTAGAAAACTTTTTTTGCCACAGTATAGTAATCGTGCCATAGCTATCATAATAAGACTTGAGAATTGCCGGCCTGGCATGGCCCGCCGGCCAGCCTTGTACCCATTTCGGGCTAGGTCATGCTTCGACTTGCCAGGTTGGGACGTTATAGGCTTATTAGAAAGTAGGTCATCCCAAAATTTCAAATTATTATAAATGTTAAATTTTAAAACTAAAATTAAATTAAATTAAATTAAATAAATAAATAAATAAAATAAAAATAAAATTACTATAACAAGTCACAACTAACATCTAAATACACATATAAATTACAAAATAAAAAGCAAGACTAAAATTAAATTATTAAAAGATAAAAAGCAATAAATCAAAGATAAACTCATAAACAATTAAACATAAAACATGAATCATTTAAGTATCTGAATAAATAAATAACATAATAATAAAAAATTTAATAAGCTTAAGCCTCAAAGTCAGATGACAAAATTAAATAAATAAAGATAATCCAAAAATGATAAATCTCATCAGTATATGATGATATCAGTATCATTAGAGGGAGACTGTAAGCAGTATAGTAGGCTAAGCTCAATACCTCAATCTCATCTCAGTTGTCAATTATAATCAAAGTTTCAAAAATCATCATTAGCAACCAACTCTTCCACTCTTGTTGTAGCTGCAGCATGATCCTTAATATACAAGCTTGAATCCTATCAATTCTACATGCATGCTATTACCTCAACAATATTGAGCAATTATTTTGATCTTCAATCTAAAATCATATTCACTATAACAGAAAAAGTAGACTTCGGTGCTATGTTCGACACTAAAATAGTCAGTAGATCTCATGCTATCTTAGACAATATGAGATATGTGGATTCATATAATTTCAACTATTATAAAATATCAATATTTTTATTATTGTTATGTAATAGGATTGAACAATAATTGGTATCTAAGTACAGAGATAGCTCGCTCCTATTCCATGATCTACCCTATCATTTTTTTCTCGCTAACTAAATGGAGAAGTCATCTTCTCTGTATATGATATCCATGTTCGATGCTATGCTTGATAATGAAAGATTCAGTAGATCACATGTCATATAAGATAGTATATGATAGGTGGATTCATATGATTTCAATTACTGTAAAATATTAAGATTCGTATTATGCTTATGTGATAGTATTTAATAATAATTAGTATTTAAGTACCAAAACAACTCACTATAATAATCACTATTCTTAGTATCGTAATATTTAAATATCTCAGTCAACTTCTTGTGAATGAATACTTTATGTTGGTCTTCCTAGTTCATGCACAAGAATATATATTTCAGAATATTCTCTATCCCTTATACCTTAACCTAAGGTCTATGTAGATAGTCATACAATAATGAGATAAAATAGTGGACTAGAACATTAAGTATTTGGTTTCTATCTCTACAATCATATGGCTAAATGTTGGATCATCTCCAAATTTTATAAATATGCTACTATTATTGTATATACACCTAAGTCCAATGCAAGTGGTGGAAGTATAAATTGAAGAGCACATGTTCGACATGTTATAAAAAAACTTCAGAAATTTTATAAATAAAATTCATGTAGCACAGTCAGTGTCGTTAATAATAATTTCATCACTTATATTATTGACGTAGTCGAATATCACGTGTTTATATCTAATACATGAATTCAACATAAAGTATGTGTAATTCTAACAGTAACTTATATTCGATTAGAATTTTTTTTGTTTAGACCCGTAGATAAATATAGACTACCAAACTCCTATTATTAGCAAGATGTACAAAGAAATTTAAGTGAGCTACCTATATTTTTTAAAGTTTGGAAATAACATTCATCTCCACTTGTATTATCAGTTTAATGACGTGACACATGTATCAAACATAAATTTTTTTTTCTAATGATCCATCTTTAATAGTCATAACAAATATATTAATGGTTATTTCATTTTAGATGCATTATCAAATATAATATTATATATTTTATTTTAAATATTTATTTTTTAATGATTTTTATTATGCACTCATAAATGGTTGGGACATTATGAGGATAAAAAATATCTGAGAATTCTAATATTTTTTTTATTTAGTGTTTATTTTGAATCTACATAGTGGGCAATGAGGCATGTATAAGATGCATCATTATGACTAGTCTAGATATTGATGTCATGGAAACGATTCCACTATATATCATAAATTCCTTAATTATTTTTATTTTTTAAAGTTATCGTATTTTAGAATATTATTCCTAGTTTTGGACTTAAGAATCATATGATATAGAAACTAAAAATAAGTATGTATTATACTAACAATCCTTGGATCTTTCTAAAATTTAATTGAAAAATTTATCGTGGTGATCAGTTAGGTCATATCTTTCTTTCTAACTTGTTGTGGTATATGAAGGAGATCAATATTTAGGTTGAATTGATCCTAGCATCAAAGAACCCATCATTGAGTTGAGTTTGCCTAAGACTAATACACTATATTTTTTGGGGCATTATTCGAAATGCCTCTAAAAGTGCCCATTCCTATATTAATTCATACTGTCTAATATTTTTTTAATAATATTTATATTGTGTTGATTTTTTATTGGTATCCTAATATTTTTATTTTGTATTATATTAACGTGAGTCAAAACTATTGATTTTATTTTATTTTTTAGATGTTTGGGTTTGGGTTGAGGCGACCAAAGAAAACAAACTTTTTGTGGCCTTGAATATTTTCGTAGGCTTATCGTTATCCATATTAAAATTTTTAATATTTATATTTAAATTAATTAGGTTATCATCAATAAAATTACTATTATTTATTTTAATTTTTTATTAGTTTATTAATAATATTATAATTAATATTTTTAAAATTATATTTTAATCAATATTAAATAAACTAATGTCTAAAAGTTTTATCTAAAATTAAAATAAAAAAATATTACTAAATAAAATTTAAAAATTAATACCCATAATGATTTCCATATCATAATTTATTATTCTCATTCGAGTCTCGAAAGTCAACTGAAATAAGAGACTAAAAGAGAGAAAGTGACAAGAGGTTGAGAGGAGATGAAGAGATAATACGAAAGAGAGAGAGATAAGAATTGTGAGGGGGGGGGGGGGGGGGGTAATATACAGCCTTTAAAAAGTTGTTTTTTATAAAAAAAAATCAATCTTTTTTTTGTAATTTTTTGAATTTTTTTGATAATTTTTAGGGGAAGAATCACCAAAGCCGTTAAATTATGTCTCCTAACTGTTGGGATCAAAATCAACGCCTAAAATAAAATACATGTTTTTTTGGATCATTGGGTTGGTTTGACGGTCGAACCGACCCAACGGTCATTAGTCTTAATGCCTATACTCCAAGTGCTAAATTGCATCGCTTATTTTCTTTCCTTCAAGCCTTCAAAAATTGGTTTGTTCCTCTCCTTAACATAGAGTAGTCAACCCAGTGAAAGTTGAAGACTAAGAATCAGATAAGAAAGCTGGGAAACCTACTTCATATGACATTCACAACGGAACAAGAAGAATCACAGTCGACTAAACTAGAGCTACCGAGTAAGTAGCTGCCTTTAGAGTTGGGATAATTAGAGTAGCAGCTAAGATGAACTAAAAGGACTCTTCTAAACCCACCACCTAGACATAGAACTCCTAGCTTTGGAGCTGATTGAATTTCTTCTTTTTAACAGCTACCGACTCTTTTCCTAGCTCACTGAGCTCCCCCAAGCTAGTCTCAGATAGAGCGATCGCATACCTTGAGTAATTTGCTTCCATTGAGCAATCTCTGTTATCTTTCCTTCAATTTTGCTTTGATGGTAAAATGAATCATTTTGTTTATCACAGTTTATTTGATCCTCATCTCATTAGGTCGTGATAGCATTTATTTTCTTTATTACGTTGTTCAGTCATTCTGACATTTTCTTCAATGCTTGCTAGTAAACAGTGGTTTTATCTTTGAGACCCCAATGCATTTAAGTGCTTTTTAGTAATTTGAAACGTTGTGAAGAGTCAATTCAACAAGAGGAATCTGATCGAATACCACCTATTTGACACCTCTACTAAAATCCCTACATTCCTTGTTCAAGTTCAACCTCGGTAGCAGTAGCAGATGTTGGAGTGGTAGCTGTTGGTTCTCATGTCTATGATTCACTTTCTTTGCCTAATGTGTTTGGGATTTCTATTTGTGCTAAAGGTAGGTGGTAAGTAGACTAGCTTTGCTTCTTCCTCTCTAGGCGCTTGAACGTAGGTAATTTATTTAATAAAGGAAGAGCTGGGCGGCAACGGATATCTTGTTAGTTTTACTCATTTTAATAATTACCCATACTAAATAAGAAGCTTTTATTCCTTTCGATCTAATCCTTGAAGTGGGATTTGTGGTAGGTGATGGTATATGCCTCTGGATCACCCATTCCTACAATTATCAGTGTCAGTATCTTCTTTATTGAAAACAAAAAGATCATTGCCTTGCTATGAAATATCATAATAGATGTGAAAAATCATTGCTCTTCATTGTCTAAGATTAAGAAAGTTGATCGAGAAATCTCTGCCCATAGGTGCTCATAGAGTTGGTCCCCGATAGGCTAAGATCCTTTCTGTCCTTTGAATAAAGCCAGGTCTTTGTCTTTCCTGCATGTCAAGTATGAGATTGGCTTATCAAAGTCGAGAAAAAGCAAAGATCCTCATTATGATTAGAGTCGTTACATCCCGGCGGGTTAAGATAGAAGTGTCAAATGGGCTGGCCCGGCCCATTTTTTTAGAGCACGACCGTGCTTTCGTGCCGGGCCAGACATGACCGTATGGGCCAAACATGGTCGTACGGGCCAAACCAGGCCGTACTGGCCAAGTTAAAATTTTTTAATAAATTTTTAGAGTTTTATATTTTAGTTTAATTAAAAAATATATTAAATTATATATAGAATTATAGATATTGTATAATATATTAAATTTATAAAATGAAAATTGATAAAAATTTAATAAATTACAAAGTTTAATTTTTTTTATAATTTAAAATAAAATTAGTTTATAATTTATTAGAATTAAATTATAGAGTTATAAATTTTTAAATGAAAAATTTAAACAAAAAAATAAATTAAGCAAAAAATTTCATTAAAAAAAATTTAAAAGTAAAAAAAACAAAAGCAAACCAAATGAGAAATGACAAAACAACCAATAGATACCGAAGGTACGAACTAAACAAATTAAAGTTTCAAGATAACATATAAATAAAGAATACAATCAATAAAAAATAAAACATTGAAATCAAAAAGAAGTTGATCATCATCAATCGTAAATCGACATATCATGAGCATCATTAGCAGCAACATCAAGATCAGTATCATATGGATCATCATCATCAGCAATCAACTCCTCCACTTTCGCAGTGGATGCGGCTGCAGTCCCAGTCCCAGTCCCAGCTACAGCACGATCATTGATGCTAAACCTCGAATCTACTCAATCCTTCAAACAGGCAAAGGCCTCAACAATATTTGGACATAATCTCGATCTCCTATCTGAAATCACGTTCACTGTAACAGAAAAAGCAGACTCCGATGCTATGCCCAACACCGGAGGAGTCAGTAGGTCTTGTGTCATCCTAGATAGCACGAGAAAGATGGACTCGTATTATTTCCACCATTGAAATATATCAAGATTCCTTAGTATTAGAATGTGATAGGATTGAGCAGTAATCAGTATCTAAGTACCGAGAAAGTTTGCTCCTATGTGATGGTCCACCCCGACGTTTCCCCCTCTCTAGCTAAATGGAAAAATCTTCATCTCCAAACAAGGTATCCATGTCCATAATCACAGTCTCACCACCACCACCACCATACCTAGTATCATAGTATGTGAACATGTCAGTTAACTTCTCGTGAATGAACCCTTCAGGAGGCTCTTCCAGGTTCATGCACGAGGAAATATAAATCAGGGTATTTTCTACCCATTTCACCTTAATCCTAGGGTCCAGCATGCATCGAGAAAATAAAGAGATGGAACGATGGACTAGTACTTTAAATAATTGATTTCAATCTCTGCGACCATATGGCTAAGTCTCGGGTCAGCTCGATATTTCCTAAATATGCTACTAATGTTGCATATGCACCTGAGTACAATGCAAGTCGTGGGCGTATAAACCAACGAAAACATGTTTGTCATGTCATAAAAAATCTTTAGGAATTTTATTTATGATATTCCTGAAGCCCAGTCAGTGTTGTCAATAATAAGTTCACACTCTTACTATTGACGTAGTCGGATATCACGTGTTCGTATCCAAAACATGATTTTAACATCAGGTACGTGTAATTCCAACAATGTCTCACATCGAATTGGAATTTCTTCTTCTTAAGATTCACAGACAAACATAGACTACCAAACTCTTGTTGTCTGTGAGGAGTACGAGTATATTTTAGTGCATTACGTATATTATCCAACGCGGGGGAACACACCTTCATACCCGCTTGAACAATCAGGTTAATCACGTGACACGTGCATCTGACATGAAAAATCTCTCCTAATGGTGTATCTCTAATATTCCTAACAAACATGTTAATCACAACTCCATTATTAGATGCGATATCAAATGTGATACTAAAAAATTTATTTTGAATTTTATATTCCCTAAAGATTTTCATCATACACTCAAAATGACCGGGCCATCATGAGGATGGAGAATCTCAGAGAATCCTAAAAGTTTTTTTATTCATAGTCCATTTAGAATCTACATAGTGGCTGGTGAAACATGCATAAGATGATTCATCGTGACTTGTCCAGATATCGCACGTCATGGACACCACTCCACTATATGCTATAAATTCATTAATTATTTTTTATTTTTCTAACTTATACAATTTTAGTATGTCATTCTTAGATGTGGACCTAGGAATCCTATGATAAGCAGGCTGAAAATATGTCTGCATTATGTGCACTACCCTTGGATCTTTCGAAAATCTGATCGGAAGACTCATCAATGTGATAAGTCTGGTCATGCCGTCTCTATCCAACTCACTGGAGTATATGAAGAGAGTAAACTTTGAGACTGAACTTGATCCAGTCTCAAAAAATGCAGTGCCAAGTTAGGTTTGCCTAGGATCTAATGGACCATGTTTTTTGGTGCATAATTCAGCATGCCACTTAAGGTGCCCAGTCCCGAACGAACTCTCACATGTTAAAATTCTCATACAATATTTGTACTGTGTCATTTCTTCTCTCACCCATAATATTTTTTTATTTTATTATATTAAAATGAGTCCAAACTACAGAAGTCCTGCTAGTTTTTTATTTTTTTAAAAGTTTGGGTTGAGACGACTGGAGAAACCAAAGTTTCAGCAGCCTCAGACCTCTGTGTAAGATTTTCATTTTCTAAATTCAAATATGTTTCATCAGTATTTGTCATTTTTAGGTTTTTTGTTAAACAAGACACTTATTGAGAGACTAGATGATAGATTTTAGATTTAACTATTTTAGGATTATAGAGAGACACTAGAGAGAGAGACTGAGAAATTAAAAAAAAAACTTAAAATAAATTACCTGGTAAAGCAGTCAGCTCAATCACGTGCACGGTGCACCACAGTCTAGCTCAAAATTTGAAACCTGAGTTGAGATTCCCGAAAAGCCAAGCCAAATGACGAAATCCCGACTTCCTGAGTCACTAGAGAGAGGAGCAAGATTTTTGAGAGAGAAAATGTGAGATTTGAGAGAAACTATTTATGAAAAACATAAATATTATAGAGAGGGGGGTGAAATTTATAGATTAAAGAAAATAATTTTTTTTAAAAGTCATTTTTTTGATTTTTTTTTATTTTTTTTAATTTTTTAGGGGGCAGAATCATGAGGGCCATTGGATTCTGCCCCCAGCCGTTGGAGGCGAGATCCAACGACTACAATTTATTTTTTTTTTGCCCGTTGGGGGGTAGGAAAATTGGGTCGGATCAATGGACCGTGGGTCTGGTCTGATAGGACCCGACCCACTGTCTTTTTTGTGGGAAGGGGAACGAGACGCTTAGGGCTTGCCATTGGCCCGAGTGCCTTGAGCCACAGTGAACCCACCGTGACTCGTGAGGGTGTGGGACTACGGGTACGAGACGTCAGGTTGGATGTGAAAGGTGACCTCGACCGTGCCTACAGGCCGTGCCACGGGCCATTGAACCATGTCGAGTCAGGCACGACATGAGCCCGGGCATGGGATATTCCCGTGGAGGGCTGGCCCAGGCATGGCAGAACCGTACCGTGCCTCGTGTCGGGCCGTGCTAGCTCTGCCCGATTGACACCTCTACACAGGCGCAACTTGGCACCTATTGTTCATGAATGCCCTCTTAGAAGGAAAAAAGAATGCCCTTGAGAGAGTACCTCGAACATAACGAATGATCTGAAGGGCTGCTATAAGATGAACGGATCTGGGAGCGATCATAAACTGACTGATAATAGGGACTGCATGAGTAAGATCAAGGTGAGTCATAGTCATCTATAACGGACTTGGCACCAACTGCCAGTAAAAACCGCAAACATGAGTAGTTTTTTTCCCTAAAGAGTTACAGAATATGGTGGGGACCTCTCCGTGTGTGAGAGCATACGAAGTTTTGATGGCATGTTCCCTGGGGTATAGCGAAATGAACTATAGGGCCAACAAAAAGCCATCTCTTCTGTCGGCCGCTCAAACCAACTGATTTTACAGAGGAGCATATCGTATGGATTGACAAAAATAGTTAAAGCACAATAGGTAGAATTTGAATAGAACTCACTTCTGTACCATTTGGGGAATAATACAATATTTCACTTTTCCAATCTACCGTGAAGAGAGATGTTGTGCCATGTGCTTTCAGTTATTCATATGCTGAGAAAGGAGCATACCTTCTTTTGGTCGAATAATAGAGAATTTTGCAACCAAACAAACATATAGTTTATCCCGAAAGTTAACTATATAAAGCTCGTTTGTCTGCCTTAGCCAGAAAAACTATAATCTCATATGTTGAAATGAATGATAAAACTGGCATCCCCATATGCGGCTCCACTGCCATTCTAGCCAGATAAACCAATGCAATGAGTCCGAGGGGAAACAATAAATAATTCCAACAACTAATCATATATGGCATTATGTAAGTAAAGTTCTCGGTAGGTATTTCTTTTTCCTAAGCTACAAGCGTGATACTGCTAGGGAACTCATATCGAAAGAACTTCTTGAATAGAAAAATAATTTTGGTATTTGGCGATCAGACAGACTCTTTTCTTTGAGGCAATGGAAATATAAATCTCGATCTATCTATAATGAATTGCCTTTTTTTTTCTTTTAAAGAAGGAGATTAGATCAAGAAGCTAAGCACCTAGTGTGGCTTTATTAATGCCGGTAACCTGTTTGACATCAGAACTGATCTCAAAACCTTTATATCACTCTCCCTTTGAAGAAAAACGACTTTCTCTATATCTTTATCTATGCAACTTGTTCTTTCACTTGCTTCCAAATCTATCCATCTTACCTTCACCGAATAAAGGCAGGGCTATAACGATACAATGTGGAACACTTTTAAGGGAAGGAGTAAGGCTAGTAAGGTTGGTAGATAAAGTAAGGTTAGGTAATAAAGTTATCATCGACGGCCAAGCATAAAAAGACAATTGATCACTTGTTATAGGTTAATAGATATGCCACCACTAGCTATAGAAAGAGTCAATTTCACATCTCAATGCGGGCTTGAAGAAGTCTGATTTCGCCTATTCTACCTCTCCTCCTCATCTAGGTTAAGACTTTTTTATGCCACTCGCTTGATGATAGGTCATGGCCATTAGATGGTTTCACCTTCTTTTAATGATTTTTGCGCAGGATCTTTGACTATTGGAATCCCCCATTCTGTTTATCCAGGGTAGAAACTCTTCTTTGCTGCCCTGCATTCTTTTAGCTTAAGAAGGCAACGGATCATGCTTAGTCTACTAGAGACAGAGAAGAGCAAAAACTAAGTCAAAGGTTGTGTTTATTAGCATTTTAAAGCTGATTGACAACATCCAATGTCTCGACTTCAGGTGCCTAAAGTCGAGACCTGAAGTTGAGACATTGGATGTTGGAACATATTTGAGTTGGTGCTTACTTGTAGGAAGATTCCCCGCTCTAAAGTAAAGTCTTTGTGTTTTGGAGCTCCTTCAGAAGAAGTTGTGATTACAGTTTCAATTGGATGTGTCCTGGTAATATAGTTATATACAGATCTACTACCTAAGACAGGGCCTCCCCTCTGCGTATCGAGAGAAAGAAGGAACAATCTGAGAGATGGCACGTATGAAAAGCTTTCTTTTTGGGGGGTCAACAGAAAAATTCACACATATTTAATGGGATCCACAAACAAAGCTGAAATTGTTGATCCATCAATGGCAGGTGACACCTATGTTGAGATTACACAGTTGGTCAAACAAAGGAAGGATGATACATATGGGCATCATCCCGAAATACGCACAACATCCTAATTCTAAGTGTGTCATTTTCCTGCTAACGAAAGGTTACTTAGATTGAATGGAGTATCCAATGATTAGCTTAGCCCGGTAAACCCACATATGAAGTAGGTGAATCATAGTCAAACAATTATTCACTCATTGCAATTAGACATTTTGACACTAGTCAGAGCGTACTACTACAACAATGGAAAATTTCAATAGTAGCAAATAATATAGAACTGGAAAAGAAAGTTTCATTCTCAAATACAACTCAACTATATTTCTCAATAAATCAATCTGAAGCAAAATCATCAACCTTGAAATGCCCATCCCTCGAATACCTTCATTCCATACTCACACTAAGCTAAGCTAAGTCAAAGTCAGTCTTTCATGGGCTTGGCTGGCCCACTAGAATAGTACCAGCTATCGTACGAAATGCTGCCATTACTCAATTACAAATACAATTTCACTGGAAGGAATTTCTCGGGATAAGTACTTTTGTTTGAGCTTTTCTAATTCATATCAGCAGAGACAACAAGGCATACTGTGTAACACAACCTTCCCTCCCCCACCCTGGTAAGCCATTTCTATAGGAGAAGAATAAACAATTGCCTTCCACCTGGGATTCCTTTTCTACAGAAAGGATCAAGGCAAGTTTGGAGAAAAAGCAAAAGCAAAGATAGCGATCAACTGGTTCTTAAGAAGAATTTCTCGTAGTTTCATATCTGGAAGTCTTCATAGAAAGCTGACCTCTACTTGTTTCTGTGGCTCACTTGTGGGGATCCACTTCCAGAGGCAGTCGCTCAAGGAAAGGATAATCATTTTTCCAAGCCCAAGCTAAGCAGGCATGCCGGATAATTGTTTTGGCTTTTGCTGTTCGAAAAAAGAAATTTTGATGTACTAAACCTCACTTCGCCCGATAGTTTCCTATGAGGATTTTCAAGACTGAGATTTGTTTGCTTGACTGTTGAAATTACTGTTCATCACTTGGAAATTGTATCTCTACTGCTAAAGATAAATTGTTAGCATAGTACCTTTAAACACGAATAAGGACTAGCAAGTTTCGGCTGTACCACTAGGCTCGATTCTGCGAAAGCTGCTGCTTGAAAGGGAGTAGAGTTTTCTAATTCTGCAATAGATCACAATAGCTCTCTCCTCTCTCCATTTTGCATATAGCACTCCATCCTCTCTCCTGGGAAATGTCATTGATCAATTGAAGAATGATACGAGCAGCAACTCTTTCTTTCCTTTATTGGTTTGGAGGTTTTAGAATCGGATTGGATAAGTATGAGTCAAACAAAAGTAAAGAATCTTTTGCACCCCGATAACTAATGAATTGACTCATGCATGTCACCCCCAACTTGTTAGATAGCCCTTCGGAAACAAAGGCGTAGGCCTTCGGCATACAAAGATTTCTCCTAGGGATGGGTACACATAATGCAGAGGGAGTTAGTGTTCTACAAAAGCATTGTTGACATTTAAGGCATAGGGGCCAAGCTAATTACCCTAGCAAACGAGCCTTTGGATTGGCTCAATTTACCCTTAGTTATGTTGCCTAAGCATCTGCTTTTGCTGTCTTTTAGTCACATCTTCTTAAGATTCGACATCTTCTGCTATTGATTTTGATGTCTCTTTCTTTGTCTAATTTTGACTTTTTAGTGACTATATGGATGTTGGAAGAAGACCTTGAACAAACTAGGGTTTCAGCGTGTTGTGTGAGAACTAACTGTACATGAGGAGAGGGACGTGCAAAGCAGACGAACATGTTCTGTATCACGTGTCTGACATAATGTTAGTCAATTCAAAACTTATAATCAAAGCACTAGTTGTACCTATTATAGCAAAGCACAGGAGAAGTTATTTTCTAGATATGAAATATGAGTTGACTTACTACATTGTTTTAGCTTATTAAGCCTAGCTACAGACTATCAATGAAGCAAAGTGACCTAGCTATAGAAACACCCAAATACATATAGAAAACCAACTCTTGTGAGTCAGAAATCCATACTCTTTTTTAGATTCCAGAAATGAAAACAAGATCTACTTCATACATCAAAAGAATAAAACTGACAACAACAACAACAAAGAACGCCACTCTAACAACAACTATAGAAAAGGTCAATTGCCCATCTTCCAGTATCAATCTTAGGAGGTGCAAGAGCTGCTCGGATTAAACCATTACATATCTCCTAAACTAGAGGTTAGGAAGACTTCGTCGAGTCATCACCCATGGAAAGTGATATTCTCATTAGCAGAGAGAAAAGTGGGAAGATTGAATTGGGAATAGAAAACAAAGCGGGAACAAACTTGTCGGGTCCTTTGGTCGAGTTTGCTTCTCACTTCCAGAGCCCTCATCACTTCCTGTAAAAGCTAACAAGGGGTATTTAGGAGAACTCATTCATTTAGCACAACTTCATTCCAATCAGGCCCTTTTTTTTTTGCTTTGGAGAGTCCATTCTTTCCAATCAATAAATAATATGCTGGCACGTAGGAAAGAAAGGTTTGTCTGCTCAGGTCTTCCTTTGAAACTACTTGGTCTATTTCCATTTAGACTAAGATGGCTTATATTTCGACGGGTTGATCTGGGCTTCCCCACTTCAATAGTCGCAGGAAAGAAAGAAAAGACCTTTATATTTAGACATTGGCGATTGATTGAGTGATTGCATGACCGAGACTGAGGATATTGTTCTAATGAAAGATTAATGATAGTAAAGAGAGTGTCCCAAAAAAAATCTATATGGCAAGTGGATATCCGGCAAGTTAAGATCATAAGAGATAAGACTCTAAGCACATGACCTTTAAAAGAATAACGCTCTACCTTCAAAGTTGGATCGATTGGTTCACTGGGCTTGGCTGGTGGACTAGATAGGGATAAGAAAGTGAGTGACATGACTTTTTAAAGAGTCTGAATCTAGTGTGAGGTTTTTGCTTCTTTCTATGTCTATGAAGAGAATGAAAGGCACTAACGAGTTGGTCAAGTTTAGTATGAAATTGTAGTGAAGGCAATGTTTTATAGCTTTGTGCAAGTTAAGTAAGCGATAGCTCACACAAACACTATTAAAGGTTAATTTCTAAAGCCTGAGAAGTATCCTCAAAACTTTTTTAGTTAAGGACTGGGTGAGCCAGCATATAGTGCAAAACACCTTAAAAGAAAAGTCTAATTCAAGTAAAGGAAGGACCGAGAGAACTCCATGGATCATTCCTAGGTCAATGATCAATGGGCTTTTATTTTGTTGAGCTTCAAAGCATTCGCGCTCCCTTGCAATCCAATCACGGAACTACGACTCCAAAGGATAGCATAGTGATGTGTCATGTTTGAAATTCTCTCTTCCTCATGCTGTTAGTTGGAATTGTGTGTTCGTCTATGCTTGTTCAAAGAGCGACAATCAAAGGTCTTAAAGGAGCATGTATCTGCCTGACTTGAAAACAATCTAGCAAATGAAGGCTCAAAAGCCAAAGTGCGCTAGCACACACCTTCCTTTTCTCACTCTCTCCGATGAATGATTATTTGTTCTTGCTTTATTACTGAAGGACTACCGCTGGAAGGTGTTGTCACTGTGACTTGGTGCCTAGTGTTCCCTTCATGGAAAGGAGTGAAACCAACAAGGAGAGAGAATCAACCCTAATGTCATTGAAATTAGGAAAGGAAGAGATAGAATCACATCTGCTTGGCTGGTCGACACAATCAGGGTCACTGGGAAGGATACAGATGGGGTTCATTGAAAGAAATGTCAAGACGAGAATGGGTGAACAGAAAGAATGGGTTGTGGATCTTTAGTTAGGCTTGGATGGTCTTCATTCCATGAAGAAATATGATTTGACAAAAGATTCAAAATCATAGGTGTGAGGCTTAACAGACAAAGAAAATGCCACTAATCACTCTGTTTGTCTTCTTGGTAGAGTAAGGGCACATGGTACCTTCCATTAATGAGAGAGAGTTGTTTAAGAAAGAGGCGAAACATTGCTCTCTGTGCTAGCAAAGGGAAAAGAAGATATTGATTCAGTCAGAGGAAGACTTTCGATGAGTAGAAGTAGATGCACAATGAGATTCACCTCGGATTGACTATGAGCTAGAACAGACGTCCATTTTATCAATTGTGGGACTTTCTAGATCAATTGCTATCGAATTGGTAGAGTGAAATAATCTATAGAATAAGACATAAAACTAGCATAGTTACTGGACAACTCATTAGCAAGAAAAGGAGCTTTGGGACTCATGATGTTCTTGTTCTAGTTCTAGCCTTTTCCATTAATTGTTGTTTGTCTTGGAGCTCTTCCTGTAATAATGGGTGGTGGAGGAAATGCTCTATTAGGAAGTGAATCTGAAGGGCTTGCTCTCGAAAACGCTGCTGTTGGAATATCAACAGTTATGGTAATATAAGCTTCTGGCAAATGATTTTTGGGAAGTTACTCAATAGTTATAAAATATAGGGAGGAAGAAAGCCAAATAGTATAAATAATATTTTCTTTTTGATCTCAAGCCTTATTGCACACAAAGCAAGTAATTTGATTTGTCTTTTCCTTGCATTTCATTACGAGATAGGGGATATACAGAAATAGGTCTAGGTGGTACAAGATTTCATTTTTTATGGATTAAGGCCTACTCTACCCTACCCTAGGTTGGACAACTTTCTGACTTCTTGTAAGGTCTTTAGCTAAAGGTTACCTTCCGCTCCAATCCATGCTTTAATTGCAATGATCATTTGCATAACTAAATCTTAGAAGTAAAATATTTATGTTCGTAGATACAGCTTAGACATCGCCCATAAAGCATTTGTCTCACCTCTTGGATGTTGTATTAATAAGTTGGTATACTTAAATCTTCCCTCTATCTGAGTGTGATAACTAAAAGGTAATTTATTTGCTTAATACGCTAGTGCTAAGGAAGGCTTGATCTTTATTCGTTAATCTCTTTTGATCACTTGGCATCAAAGCTAACTAAGGGAAGATTTTGCTAAATATAGAACCTAAACATCTTGCTTAAATTTTATGCATCGAAAAGGTTTAAGAATGCACCCTCTAGTGCTTTAGCTAACAATATTGGGATAACTTGAAGTTAATAATTTCTTTATTGGGATAACTTAAAGTTAATTAACATCTTTTATTATTCTCCAATCGTAATGCATTTTGGAGTTCGATAACTTGAAAATCATATATTTTTAAAGACCAGGATATCTCTGACAGGCGATGGAAGGAAGAAAGAGTCCTATCTGTTTATGAATCAAGAAAGAGGAATAAAACTTCGAATTGAGTCCTGCTAATCTCTTCTTGCTAACAAAGGAGAGCACACCACCATTACTTACACTACACTATCTTTTGAATGTGCACCCGACAAGTATAAGATTTATTTAGTAGCCAAGATGGAAAGTCAGCACCACTCGAAGTACTAATAACTAAGTTGAATAGGGCATGCCGTAGCCGAATGTGAACTATAGATTACTTAATAGAGACTATGGGTAATGGATGAAATTCCAACGGAAGGGTCTTAGTCGCCGAGAAAGTTAGTACATGTAGACAAAAGTATAGTGGAGAGACCATACCAACTTGGATACCATTTTAGTATAGGTAAAGGAGACTTATAAGAGAGAGTGCTGGCTACGAATAAGGATTCGGTGCGTGTGCAACAGAAGAGGTGGAGTTAGTGATATGCAATAGAAGATGGTTTATGTCAAGAGATAGAGAGGACGAAGGCTCAGGATCCTCAATGTAGTTTTTAAAGTAAAGTGGATTTCCTTTCCAAGAACAAGGAATCATTGATGCTTTTCAAATGTCATGAAGAATGCTCTCCATGATGTGAGGTTAGGGAAAGAAGGACTAACTCAGTTCACAGACAAACTCTGAGAGTCTTAATTCCACCCAAATCCAAGTTAGCCAAGTAACTTGAAAGCAATTTACCTTTAACTAGACTAGTTCTCCCCAATACTGATTAGTTGGTCGAGGCCCTTTTCCTCTATTCTTTCGATCAGAACTGGCAACTTAACGTCTTTCCCTATTCGACTTAGCTTGTAGAGTAATCTTACTAAGTACCTCAAAAACCATTAAGTAGAGCGGGAATGTTACCTTTTGTTGGGGATCCTTCTTCTATTGTGTTAGAAATCTCTTTGTAAAGCTTTTGTTTTTAAACCCGCTCCAAATTACAACTAGATAAAACTTAATGGGCAAGAAGACCTAATAATAGGAAGAAAAGGTGCTAGGTTCCGGATCAGATCGAGCAATAAGTGAAGGAGCTTGACCAATCCCAATGAGGGAAGTTGCTGAAAGAAGAAGCAGAAAGTTATTCATGGTAGGTTATTTTTTTTGAAAGAGACAGACATAGCGAGTCCATGATAAGATAGTCCTGACTCAATAAGAGATAGCTCGAGAAGTAGTAAATGAAAGGAGGAGAAGCTTACCTTCCACGTTGATGAGTTTTGGATAGATGATTCTCATTCGATAGAGCAATCCCAGATTTTCAATGAAAGGGCTTGTCAATCAAATTTGACTTGCTTGAGGAATGGAAGTAGGCAGTGAAGGTAGGATATATTTTTCTAGTTTTGGGCAATTAAGGATAGGAAATGCAAAGACTCATTATAGTTAAGTGTTTACTTAAGATTGACACATTAAAGAGGCTAAAGAATCTCATCACAATCAGTAAGACCCTAAAGAAAGAGTTAAATCATAGTAGTAGTATCTAACATTCAGTGAAAGAATCTCAGTAGCATTCATCTGTTCTCGGAAGCGGGCATAGTTCATACTAAGCATAACCAAATGAAATTTCTTTTTTATTTAGTTCCAGACGACAGGTTAAATGGATTTTGGTAAGAAGGTATCATCCTCAAGTTAGGATGATGCTTTAACTAGATGCTCTACAACTAATGGGGGAGAAGGAAGAATCAGCCCTAGCACCTGGCTACCACAAGGAGGCAGACCTCTTTCCAAGATCACATATCCATTCTCTTTCATATGTCCATGACCATTGAAAGGGCTTTGATGAGTATGATTGGAGGAGATGCCTAGTACATATTATAGAGATGAAAAATGATAATTATATATATAGTCTCTATCCTAGGATTTATACACGTGCAAGACCATTCTAGCTTTGTTCAACAGTAAGAAAATACATGACACATGGCATTGACCGATTACTAGTAAAATGGATTGAGGTCCTATCGTAGACAATTCCAGAGATCTTGATTGTTCCTGAGGTGGGTAGGCAAGGATTTCTCTTTGTTTCGACTTCTTCTCTTTAGAAATCATTAGCTAAATTAGCACTGCAAAGCACGAAGATATTTTTTGTTATTCATGCAAAGCTTGATTTCTGGGCCATGTTGCAGGGTGTTGGACCCCTGCTCAAAATACGGAATTTTTTATGTATCTTTCCATCAGGTGCAAAGGTAAGCTTTGTACATGGAGATCCATGCTGAAATACACTCTCAAACCTTGCCAAAGGTCCCACTCAGGGACACAGAGAGATGGCAAAGAAGGGTGTCCTTATAACAGGCACACATGATTTCACCTATATGCCTCCTTAGCAATAGTACTGGGTGTCAGCTCTTTATAGGCAGCCAATATCATGCTAATTAAAATCCTCATGTATCGTAGGAGCCATAACGGTCGTCGTAAGCTTTGCCAGAACTCCCATATCATGATTCCGAGGTAGGTAGCATCTCTGCAATTTTGACCTTGAGTTCCATGCTATTTACTTCTTCAGAACTGCTGGTCTCCTTATCCTTCTGACTCAGGGCCTATGGATTTAGATAGTTTCCGGATGTCTGACTCCGAGCTCGATCTATCCACATCATAGACCTTCCATTGCCTTCTCTTAGTTCCATAGCTACACTTCCTACTAGTCGGATAGGAATGACTAACTACCTAGATACCTGAGCCAAGGATGACAGATAGTGATTCCAAAAGATATCCCAGAAATCATTGAAAAGTGGGAGCATTGAGTTATCTATCCCATAGTAAGTGTGATACAAAGAAAGATAAACCTATTCTTATGAGGAATTAATCAATGATGGACTTACACTAACTAGGTTTCTTTTTTTCTTCTTACTTTTGGCTAGCTCATTGTAAGTAGGTTTATTAGGATAATCATCGTTGTTTTTTTTTCTCTTATCTTTGGGTGGTTGTTTGTAAGTAGAAACGTTAGCTTTCTGTGCAGAGTGTGACCCTTACCAAGCTTAGCATTATCTTGACAAGGCTCATTGATAAAATTAATAGACTTTGTACTATCTATTTCAGATGTCAAACTAGCAAATTTAGACTCTAATTCTAAGATTACTTTGTCTTTATCTAAAATTACTCTGTCTTTATTTGAGATTACTTTTTTTCATAGCTAAATTATCTATAAATTTCTTTTTGTTCATGAAGATGCACCACTAACCTATCATGATCAGCAATTTCTCTAACTTCAATTGATGTTGTGTCCACCCATTCATCATCATTATCATACACAGGAACCCTTTTGTTACCCATTCTAATTGAAAGGTTAATTTTAGTTGTCTTTTTGGTGATGTTCAGTTTATCCCAATCATTTTTGAAGTTAGATTCCACAATGGTCTGCATTGTTCTCTCTAGGTTATCATATTGTAATTCTAATCATTCTTCATTGACCAATGGTTTTGCAAGACTCTTGTGTTTAATGATTCTTGTGCCTTTATGAGCCAAAAGATAATAATTCTTTGGTACTAAGAAGATTCCTTTCTTTAGAATGTATTCCAACTTAGGGCATGTTTGATAAACTAAAAAAATTAAATATCAAAATAAATACTGAAAAAATTAAGTGATGAATTTTATAAGTGTTGAATTTATATTGTAAAACTGTTTGATAACTTACTGATAATTGAATGTTAAATAAATATATTGTTTGATAACTATAAATCTTGAATATTACAAATTTTGTATTTTACATATTTATCCTTATTATCATTGTGTTACATATTATTCAAAATAAATAGAATTTCTAATAATAATTTATTCTTCACTATAATTATTAATTATTATTTAAAAGAAAATTACTAAAAATATATTCATAATTAAATCATTAAATCCATAAAAAGACATAAATATGTTTATAAAATTACCAAAAATTAATGAGTGCCCAATTGATTTGTTATTTTCTCTCTTTAATTAATTATGTAAATTTAAACAGCTTGTGCAGTTCTTCCTTCTACTTGTAATAGACCTTCATGATTATTTTGAGGTATCTCTACATTTTTACAATACTCATTTTCACCTTGCTCTAAGAAAGCATATGCAATACATAATTTTTGAATATAGTTATGTATTGCTATGAAAGCAATAATAATATTTCTCTGTACTTGAAAGGATAAGGTGTCATTCTCTTTAAGATTGAAAAATAAACTTTCAAAACACCAAAAGATCGCTCAATAATATTCCTCAATTGAAATGTGCATAGTTGAATGTCTATTCTTTTGTATGAGAATGAGCACCATTGTGAAAATCAAACAATCAATATCATGCATAACGATAAGATGCCATAGATCCTCGAGTATGTGAATATGCAACTTCACAAAGATAATATTTATCTACATAAAAAAATATTATTTAAATTATTTATGAATTTATTAATAATTGATGAGAATGGAATTATACTAATTTGGTGTAGGTATTGGAAAATTATTTTCTGGATTATGCATAGACTTCGATAATACTCTTGAATCATGTGATATACCTTCTCATCCAGCCAAATAAATATAAAAATCATATTGAAATCTCATATTACTAGAATATTTTGATATTATTCTCCTCTTTCTCTTCATATATAAGGGATTTGTTTGTTAGATGGTATCACATTATTAACAAGTGTCCCATCAAGTGCACCAATAGCATCCTATTAATTAGAACAAATATCAATATAACAATAATAATAATAACAAGAACACCAATAATAATAAACTTATACTTTTTTATCTTAAACACTTGCTCTTAATCATTGATAGGAATGATTTTTTATAACTTTAGTAATCTGGGTATCCACAATCATCTATCTTTCGAAGAGAAGAATTGCTTATATACTTCATAAAAGTAATGATGTATGGTTTGAGTTGAATGGTTGAATCTTCTTTTGGTAACATTATTTTTCACGCTGTGATTTAATGTCATAAGGAACATCACTATTTTTTCTTCAACTTTGATGTAATGACTGTCTTTCAACCATATTATATTTTTGAAATGCTCACAAATATGCAAAAATACTTATTTATTCATTCTTAATTTTTCTAGACAATGTGATGGATTATCATTTAAATTTTTTTGACATATGCAAAACTTTCCAGTGCCGAGTTGGTATCTGGTCTTCTTCCAAGTCACTTTTTTCTAATAATCAAGTCACTTTTCAGTGCTATGATTTTCAATATTTTCTTTACTTTTCAGTTAGCATCTTTTGATAATATTCAATATATGCAAATGTATCAATTAAAAATAAAAGAAATAAAAAAATTAAACAAAATGAACCAAAAAATATTGTCATGAAAATAAATTATGTCAATACAAACTAATGTGAAGACAAAGTAAAAAAATAATTAATAAAATATCACATAAATTACATTTGCTTGAATCCTAAGTACCTAAAATAAAACTAATGTAATCCTAATTTTTTGTATTCATTCAAATCCAAGTAATTTTGATTGCCTCTGGCTTTTATAAAATATCATCCACTGTTCTCTGTATATTTTGCTTTCACAAAAAATGATAGTAGTAGCAATGTACAATGGATCATCCATAAGGAGTGATTACTTCCCTAAAATTTTCTTAAGTTAGTTGAAGAGATCACTCCTTCAAGAAGAGGACTACCAAGAACGACATAGTCCGTATCCGTGTAGTAACAGTCATCTCTTGATATGTATTGATATATTTGAATCCGAGCACGAGCTACGATCGTAGCTGCCAATTGAATTGCTGATATCCTAGGTGGACTCCAGTCAGTGTCAGGGTAATGTGCAGTATTGCTAAAATAAGATACAATATAGCAATTTGGGCTAAGCTCTTCACCCCTATAAATCAATGTCATTCATATGGTAACATTAGAAGACCCTTTCTGAGGGCAATTTCCTTAGAAGCAGGTTAAAGAAACTTCAAAGGGGATCACAAAGGAAATGACCAAAGAACTATGAGAAATAGTCATCTCTAAAAGACCAAAAAACTTTTGAAGAAATTGACCGCCATGTCCGGCATTATGTGGAAGAAGGATTGTAACCACTCAGGTTTTTACACTTCCCAAGCCTCGAGTGTGCAAATGAAGGGGTAAAAAGTTTATTCATGTTGTACCTGCTCAACAATAACATTGGATATGTAGGTCCAACCGACGCTAAGTTATACTAACCAAGTGCTGTTGCCTCAATAGAAAGGTTTTCCTCGGTCGGAATCATTCTCATTAGATCGGCCAGGATGTCTGACCAAGGTTTAGAACTTTCGCCAATCCTTCATTGGCTAAGCATAATGCATACTTATTTTTGGAAGTTCCAAGAGTAGTTAGTATAATGCATGCTTATTTTTAGTCAGTATATCATAGGATTCCTAGGTTCACATCTAGGAATATTATTTTAAAATACTATAACTTAGAAAAATAATTAATGAATTTATGATATTTAGTAGAGTGGTTTCCATGATGTTGATATCTAGACTGGTCACGAAGATCCATCTTATGCATGCCTCACCGCCCACTATGTAGATTCAAAAGAGACACAAAATAAAAAAAATATTAGAATTCTAAGATATTCTTCATCCTCATAATGGCCCAACCATTTATGTGTACATATTAAAAATCTTTAAAAATTATAATATTCAAAATAAAATATATAACATCACATTCGATAATGCATCTAATAATGAAATAACCATTAATATGTTTGTTATAACTATTAAAGATGGTTCATTAAAAAAAATTTTATGTTTGATACATGTGTCACATTATTAAACTGATAATACAAGCGGAGATGAATGTTATTTCCCAACTTTAAAAAACATAGGTAACTCACTAAAATTTTTTTGTACATCTCACTAATAATAGGAGTTTGGTAGTCTATATTTATATGTGGGTCTAAAGAAGAAAAAATTCTAATCGAATATAAGACACCATTGGAATTAGACATACTTTATGTTGGAGTCATGTATTAGATACGAACACGTGATATCCAATTACGTCAATAATATGAGTGATAAATTTATTATTGATGATACTGACTATGCTACATGAATTTTTATTTATGAAATTTCTAAAATTTTTATATAACATGTCGAATATGTGTTCGTCAATTTATGCTCCCACCACTTGCATTGGACTTAGGTATATATGAAACAATAGTATTATGTTTATAAAGTTTAGAGATAATCTGATATTTAGCCATATGATTGTAGAGATGGAATCCAAATACTTAATGTACTGGTTCACCATTTCATCTCATTATTGTCTGGCTATCTACACAGACCCTAGGTTAAGATGGAAGGGATATAGAATATTTTGACATATATATCCTCATGCATGAACCAGGAAGACCAATCTAAAGTGTTCATTCACGAGAAGTTGGCTGAGATATTTTAATATTACGATACTAAGTATAGTGGTTATTATAGTGAGTTGTCCCGGTACTTAGATACTAATTATTGTTAAATCCTATCACATAAAAATAATAAGAATCTTGATATTTTACAGTGATTGAAATCATATGAATCTACCTATCATATGCTGTCTAATATGACACATGATCTACTGACTCTTTCATTATCTAGCAAAGCATCAAACATGGATATCATATACGGAGAAGATGACCTATCCACTTAGTTAGTGAGAAAGAAATGATAGGATAGACAATCGAATGGGAGCGAGCTGTCTCGATACTTCGATACTAATTATTATTCAATCTTATTACATAACAATAATAAGAATCTTGATATTTTATAGTAGTTGAAATTATATGAATCTACCTATCTCATATTGTCTAAGATGGTATGGAATCTACTGACTGTTTCGGTGTCGAACATAGCATCAGAGTCTATTTTTTCTGTTATAGTAAATATGATTTCAGATTGGAGATCAAAATAATTTCTTGATATTATTGAGGTAATAGCATGCATGAAGAATTGATAGGATTCGAGCTTGTATATTTAGGATCGTGCTGCACCTACAACAAGAGTGGAAGAGTTAGTTGTTAATGATGATTCCAAAAACTTTGATTATGATTGACAACTGAGATGAGATTGGGGTATTGAGCTTAGCCTACTATACTGCTTACGGCCTACCTCTAACGATACTGATATCATCATATACTAACGAGATTTAACATAATTGGATTATTTTTGTTTATTTAATTTTGTCAATTAACTTTGAGGCTTATGCTTCTTAAATTTTTTATTATAATGTTCTTTATTTATTCAGATACTTAAGTGATTCATGTTTTATGTTTAATTGTTTATGAATTTATCTTTGATTTATTGCTTTTTATCTTTTAATAATTTAATCTTAGTCTTGCTTTGTTATTTTGTAATTTGTAAGTGTATTTAGTTATTAGTTGTTAGTTGTGACTTGGATAATAATTTTATTTTATTTATTTATTTATTTATTTAATTTAATGTTTGTATTAAAATTTACCATTTATAATAATTTTAAATTTTGGGTTGACCTACTTCCTATCCGAATACAAGGCTGGCTGGTGGGTCGTGATGGGCCGGCATGATTACTATATAGTGTCGTGCCAAGCACGACACGGTGGCTTGACTGGGCCATCAAAAAATAGGATAGGTCATGTAAGGCCTGCAAGCCTAGCCGGCCCTGTCTAGCCGGCCCTGCCTAGCCGGCCCTGCCTAGCACATCTAACACATCTTTTCGGGCGGTTAGATTTTATTTTTTTTAATTCAATAGCCGCATTACAAAGTGATCCATTTTCTTTAAAAAAAAAATCAACTACCTGACCATTTCTTTTTTTGGTTTGGCACGGTCGTGAATTTAGCCTTGCCCACCATGTTGTACTAGGCCGGTGAACTACGCATCATGTCATGCCAGGCACGACCCCTTTGAGACCTATAAGAGATCATCACTGTAGTGAACCCTAACGATGAGGATTCAAAGGAGGTGACACAGGAGTAGCCAGTGGCAAAAAAGTTTTCTAGGGCCGAGCAGGTCAAAATCATCGCCCAAATGCTCTTGATTTTGGACCTCAATGATCCACAGGACAAGTAGATGCGATAATGGCTTCGCCAAAAGAAGAATAACCTACGTCTTCAAGGCTTATAACAAACAAACCTCCATCAACTACTGAAATCATCAAGAAGTCCTAATGTGATTTTCTATGTCACCCTTTCTAGATAGTAATAAGAATAATTACTCACTAGTAAGACAACATCAAAGACGTCTTGCTTCTCAAGTACTATAATGTTTGCAACTAGACTCACTACTTCAAAGTTCAAACTCATGAGTTATTTATGCATAATCCAACAATCATATTACAGCTAATTGCTAATTATTTACTACCTATTTTTCTTATATGCTGAAAATTGTTATTGACAAAGACAATTCATCAAAAACTCTAGGTCATGAAAACATTCAATTTGCCATTTTATTTCATCATGATGTTCTTTTTAATATTATTTATATTATTAATCTTCTTTTATGAGTGCTCTTACAAAGAATCACAACTCTAATTTTTTTATTCTTCTAATAATACTACTTTCTAGAATCAATAGATTTCAAACAAGACTCCCTTTGAGATTAAATGTAATAGATTTTATGTTATTTCTTCTACAATAATTACTTGAGTATATATAATTCATTACTTGTGCATTCTCATTTTGGATGCATATTACTAGTCAAATTAAGAATATTAGTTCATTAATATTAGAGATATCTCTTCACTAAAATATAAAATATGTCAATTAAAAAAAATATAATTTAGCTTCTTATATTTCCCAAAAATCTTGTGTGAGCAATAACTTATTTCATTTAATATACTAGGTTGTATGTAAACCTAGTAGAGATGAGATCCAAAATAAAGTTAGAAATTTTATCATATTTACTTATAACTATACATATTTTAAATGATTAGTCCTTTTTCTATTGTAGGTCACACCTCATATCTATTTTATAATTATTTCATAGATAAATAAAAAAGTAATTTGATATAATATAAAAATAATTAAGTAGAAACAAAAATTAAAAGTTAAGTCTAATAATATCACCATTTAGTGCTTTGATAGAAAGTTCGGATTTTATAATTTTTGTATTAGTGCACCCTCACACAAAATTACTTTTAGATAAAAATGATATTTAGTTAAGATGACTTAGACAACTTATTGCACATGAATATTCTAATATATTATTATAAAAAAGAGATTATATATTCATAAACTATCTCATCACTTAGATGTCTTCTTCCATCCTTATTCATTATTTGCATTTTGCCCTTTCAAATCATGTACCTTTTAAAAAGATTATTCATCTTATATCCATTCTTTTCAAAATATTTATGTTGTTTCTCTCTTTATAACACGACAAAACAATACACATGGTGACAATGTATGTCCCACTTAGTAACTCCAACACTCATATTAAAAATAAGTATTAGTCTCCTGAAACTGATATAATATTAATGAATATTAAAATCATATTTTTTTAGCAAGATTATATCTTTATCAAGTCTAGGAAGAGAAAGCATTTAAAAGATACATTTAAATCTTATAGAATCACCACATGTGATAACCAATACAAAACAAACTAGTTTTGGTGATAACCAATCCCTTCACAGAGAACATTCCCTATGGGCCCGGATAATCTAGCTCACAAGTATGTCCATGTCCTAATTTATGATAAGTTGGGGGGTCAAGAGACATGCCCACCTAGTGCTTAGAAAGAGTGCCAATAAAAAGAATCATATGCATCTAGTTCTGAGTATGGGATAGTCTCCTAAGAAGCCATATGACTTTACAACTAATTCATTTAATCTTGATTTTCTAACTGCTCTCTAAAAGAAGCATATCTAGGTTGTATTCAACACTATACTTCACGAGTGACACCGTGCTCATTCTTTCCCGATAGGTGGCCTTTTTTCTTGCTTATCTAGGCTGTACTAGGATAATCAAGTCTTATATCTAATCCAAAATAATGACATACTATGTTCAAAATGGATAAGCACCCTCAACTCCAATGAGAATTGGTAATTAGTACTTAGATCTATGGAAATGTTTATTTTAAATTGTAATATGTTCATTATGAAGACAATCCAAAAAAAAAATACATTTAGCCTGTATTACCATGATATCATCTCCAATAGTGAACATGATATCCTATTGGATTCTCAAATCACTGGCAATATCTCAAAGGTACATAATAAATTTGCTTGACAAAAAAATATTAGGGGGGGTGTACATGAAGTAGTAACTTAGGTATTAAGCAATAAAGTCTTAATTTGCAGATTAAAAAATATTGCAAAACATAAAATAGACATCAAAGGTTTGGTTTGCATAGTTTTCAATGATAATCATTGAAAGCTTGATTTCCATGGTTTTCTTTGATAGTCACATCTTTTGATATACACATGTATATTGTAAATTACTCTTTATTTTTCTAGAAGAATTGAAATAATAGGTTTATATTATTGATAGTGTACATGGATGACATCATTATTATGTGAGTTAGTGAGTATTAACTAGCACACAACACTAAAAACATAGATATTTCATTCGGATAATGATGATTTACTCCATAAAAAATATTGTATTATCTCATACGAGATATGTAGTTGATATTCTCATAGGGATTAGTCTTCTACGCTGTCTTCCATTTAATATTAATTTGTTATTCAATGTAATCGTTCTAATTGTATATATTATATATAGAAATATTAAATAAAATATTAATTATCTAATTATTATCAAATTAAATATAACATATATATTATATAATCATTTCATACATTCTTTATAACATATGCACCTCAATGCAGCTCTGTGCATATCAAAACACGTGAAGAAATATTCATGTCCATAGATTTCTATTAATGATAACTAGCAACTAGATGTGATTAGTGAATCAAATGTTTACTAATATTACAAGTTTATATATTGTTTAGGAATCAATTTTATTTCATTATAAAATAAAATTTCATGAGAGAAAGCACATAAAGATGAATTTCTTATTCTCATGCAAAAAAATAAAAAAAAACTATTGTTACAGCCTAAGTTTTTATAGCAAATCAATTAGTTGATATCTTCATGAAACCTTAAAGAGGCAACAATCTATTTTTTTTCCTCCATAATCATTTTGGATATTTATGAATCAACTTGATAGATATATTATGTTTTACATTCATTTTTTACTTGTTTTCCTTTTATATTGTATGGATAAGAGAACCCAAATGATGGATCACCCCAATCAAAATTAGAGACTATTTATAACCTTACTTTTGGCTATTAATATTAATCCTTTGAGTGATTTTACACATCATTATTCTTCTACAATATCTAAACTGCAATTTTATCATTATACACACACACACACACACACACACACACACACACACACACACACACACAGCATATTAGTATAAATATCAATAAAATAATACAATACTTGAAAAAAATAATATATGTAATACTACTATCAAGTCTTCAAATATATGAATGAATAAGATACAATAAATATTAACTGACATCATGATGACGTGTCAGATAAAAATCTATGATATATTTTCCTAATTGACACGCATCACAATAGATAAAAGTAGCACATTTCATGGTTTCATAATTTTCAATTTATCCAAATATGAACAACTTAGATGAGTTTGCATAAAAATTAAGTCAATAATAATTAAATGCTTAAAGAGGAGTGTGAGAGGTAGACATGCATACATAGTCCATCACACTCAATTATTATGAAATCATTTAGATTTTCCGTCAATCCTACACAAACAACAACAAAAATATCTCTTAAGAACACACACACACACACACACACACACACACACATATATATAATATAATATAATATAATGTACGTAGATAAAAATAATATTTAATTAATAAAAAATTAATGATTGATATATTTTCTCACTAAAAATATCTAGAAATACTTATATCTAATAAAATTAACCTAATGATCATATACAAATATGAATTAATCCTTTTAACCATCTCATTCCATGTAAGCATAGTAACATATAATATTAAATGAATTATTTTATGTTTTTAGAGAAATAAAAAATTGATGAGAAATATATTCTAAAATATTATTATTACTTAAAATTTTAATACTACAACAAATATTATATTTTTATCATATGATAAAATTTTATTAAAAATAAATAAAATTTGATATTTTACTATGAAAATAGACAATCAAGTATACCTAATATAATTTTGGTGAATCATATAGATAATCATATGTGATTATTAAATGTGATTATCATAAATTATCATATATATTTATTATACGAGATTCTCAAATATATAAATAAATCATATAGAACATATCCCTATTAATGCATTCCAAATGTGTCAAAAAGAAGATGTATTATATTTTCTTAACTGCTATGTCTCACAATCACACTCAATATAAGTTATCATTTTTTATATTTTGCTTCAAAATTTTTACTTAGACAATAATAAATAATCAAATTAAAAGTGTAGAACCAATTGATCAATAATAGCCAAGCTCCTAGGTAGGTTCCTCTATGTGAAAAAAAAAATATGTACAATTTAACTCACTCAATCCTCATGAAAGTCATTCGCTTGATATGTTGATCTTGCACAAAAATATCACAAGAAAAAAAAACATACTTTACAGTTCAATTACTTAGCAAAATAGATAACTTAAAACAAATTACAACAAGACTACTATACAAAAAAAAATACGTTTTAAAAGAATATGACAAACATCAACATTGTCATATCTCATGACACATATAGGGTTGACATTAATCACAATAATATCAAAGACCATAAATTTCACAAAAAAAAACATACAAATACTCGTGGCAAGTGTATTGGCACCAAAATCTAGTACTCAAGAATCTAGAATTAGATAATGTGAAGAGAGAACATACAAATAGTAGAAATAATGATGTATTAGTTCATGCAATTAGCTCCTAAAGAAAGAAATTTAAAATATTCCTCTAAATTAAGCATAACAATATTCTTGCTAATATGTGTGCACATAGAAAGTTCAATCTAATTAGATTTGATAGCATATTAACCTAATATCTAAAAAATATATTTTATTCTTGCTAATATTTCTGAATCTAAAAAATATATTTTATTCTTGCTAATATTTCTGATTTGTAGCAATATATGTATATTTTTCATTGAATTTATGTATGTAGTTAGATGTTTGTCACACCAACTCTAATTATCTTCAACTTATATTAGCCTAATTGTCAAGATATTTCTGATTACTATCAAAAATAATATATGTTAATATATGTTTAGTTATACGTATCATGTTTGAGTTCTATTATTAATGAAGATATTTCTGATTTGTAGTAAATAAAAAAACTTATATTTTTGATAGTATCATGTATCATGTAATATTTTTGAATTACTTGACAATTGGGTGGAGAAAATTGGTGAAAACAATGTTGTTCAAGTAATAACAGATAATGATTCAAATTATGTGGCAACGTGTACTTATAATTTAATGAGAAATTTTTATTTACTTATGTATGTAAGTAATTACATATATTATTTATTTGTTATGTTGAAATTATGTATGGAGGTTATTGGAAAAGAAAAGAACACACAATATTGGACACCATTTGTCACATTCTTGACTTTATATAAGAAGATATTGAAAAACTACCATACATCAAGAATATGATAGAGAGTAATATATCCATAAGCGACTACATTAATAATAGAATGAGTTTGCGTGATGAGATGATTTACTGAGAAAAAAGAGTCAAGGCTTGTTAAGACTCTGTTTGGAATGACCTTTATTACATTATCCCGTACCAATGAACAAAGAAACAGTTTAAAAAAGATGTTTACTAGTTTAGATTGGACAAAAAGTAAACGAGCAAACGAGCAAACGAGCAAACGAGCAAAAGAAAAAAATTGGAGAGAATATAATTTTCATATCTTCTTTTTGGAACATTGTAGTGTTTTATTTGAAGAGGTCAGGCCCTCTTGTAAATGCGCTTTGTTTGGTGGATGGTGAAAAGAGACCTCCTATGGACTACATTTATGCAGCCATGAAAAAGGGAAATAAAATCATTAGCAAAAACTTAATGAGAATTAAGAGAAATATAAAAAAAATCATAAAAATTATTGATAGGAGGTTGGAGGTTCAGCTTCATCGGACTTTGCATTCAGCTCGGTATTTTTTGAACTCAGTTCTATTATGATGCAAACGAATTAGGAATTGACCTATATTCAAAAATCTTAAAAGACATGTATTTGTATGTTTAGATTGGTAAAAGACAGAGATGAACAAAATATAATTATATCACAACTAAACATGTACATTCATGCTTGAGACCTTTTTGATAATGAGTTTGCTATTAGAACAAGGAAGACAAACCTTCAGGTTAGTCTTTTAGTTTTGTTAATTAGTGCATTGAAATAATTATATATGTTTGATTAAAATAGATGAACTTTTCAACTAATAATTTATTTATATTAATGGTAGTTGAATAGTAGAGTATGTTTGGATTGTTAAATAAACATTAAATGTCCGTTTTTAATGGGGAGTTTTTTTTAAACATTAAATGTTTATTTTTAATAGGGAAGATGAAATGTCAAGAGTCAATAGTTACTTTTATGAAAGATAATGATTTTTAATTTTTAATTTTATTAGGGAAAACTACTGTCAATAAATAAATCATTGTATTGATTGTAAAAAAAGCAAAGAATTAAAGATAGAGTCTATTTTCAGAAATATTTTCTCCTCAGTTATAGTTTGCAGCCAATTTTTTTTTTACAATTTGATATCAGAGGGATAGGAAGTATAATCAATAATGTTCCGCTGCCCCAATTAACGAAGATGAATTACGAGAATTAGAGTATTCAAATGAAAGCTCTTCTCAATTCTGTGGATTATTGGGAGGTGGTTAAAGAAGATTTCGAAGAACCAGAATATACCGAAGGATATACGACGGCTCAAAATAAGGCGTTGAAAGAGACGCGATCAAAAGATGAGACGATATTGTACATTATGTTCCGAGCTGTTGATGAGTCAGGCTTTGAGAAGATTGCGAGTGCAAAAACTTTAAAAGAAGCATGAGGCATCTTGGAGACTACGTACGAAGGAGCCGACCGAGTTAAATAAGTTCGTCTTCAAACTCTTCGCAATGAGTTTGAAAGTATTAAAATGAAGAAGTCAGAAGATGTATCCGATTACATCACGCGTGTTCAAGTCATGGTGAATCAACTCAACCGAGATGGAAAAAAATTATCCGATGTGCGGGTCGTTGAAAAGATTATGATTCGTTAACCGACAGTTTAGAGAATGTGGTATGTGCTATAGAAGAATCAAAGGATCTAACAACGTTCACAGTCGGCAAGCTTGCAGGTTCCCTAATAACACATGAATATCGTAAGAAGAAGAAGGAGGAGACACTTGAGCAAACACTTCAAACCAAAGCATTGTTCAATGACGAAAATGTATTCTATTCTCAAAACTTTCGAGGTATATGGCGAGACCGTGGTGGTCGAGGAAATATTTGCGGTGGAAAAAGTCGCAGTCAAAAAGAATATCATGAAAAGAATGAGCAATAAAACCAACAAAATTGGCATGGAAGAGAACACGGTCGTGGAAGAGGCGGTCGGTCAAATTATTCAACTTCAAGTGCTACAAGTGTGGCAAATATGGTCACTACACGAAGGATTTTAATTCTGATAAATATTACAATTATGGAAAGGTGAGGTATTTTGCAAAAGAATATCGAGTCGAAAAAAAGATGGAAGAGACAACTAACCTAGCCATGGATGATGAGGCAGAAGAAGACTTTCTCTTAATGGCATATAAAAGTCAACACTGACAACGACACGGTGTGGTACCTTGACATAGCTGCAAGCAACCATATGTGTGGGCACGAGCATTATTTTAAAGAAATGAGAAAGATTGAAGATGTATCTATATCATTTGAAAATGGCTCAAAGGTTGAGGTAAAAGGCCAATGTACGATTTATTATGTACAAAAGGATAGTTTCATTGGGTCAATCTAAGATGTGTATTACATACTAGACATCAAGAGCAATATTTTAAGTATGGGGCAACTCATAGAGAAATGATATTCAGTTTCTATGAAAGACAAGATATTACTATTGAAAGACAAGCAAGGACGTTCAATCGCACTAGTTGAAATGGGAAGAAATCGGATGTACAAACTGAATTTGAAAAATATACGAGAAAAATATTTGCAAGTCAATGTGGAAGACAAGGCATCACTGTGACATCTCCGTTTTGGTTATCTACATCATAAAGGCCTAAATAAGTTGGCAAGAAGAACATGGTGCTCGGACTACCGAACATGAAATACGAGAGAAAGTTTTGTGAAGAATGTGTGCTCGGAAAGCATGCAAGAATATTATTTCAAAAGAAGGCAAAATATCGGGCTAAACAACATCTCAAGTTGATTCATTCCGACATATGTGGACCAATTACTACTGAATCTTTCAGCGACAAAAAGTATTTTATTTCCTTTATTAATGATTTCTCACGAAAAATTTGGGTTTATTTTCTGAAAGAAAAATCCGAAGCAATTGAGATATTCAAAAAATTCAAAGTGCTGGTGAAAAAGGCAACCAATAGATATATTAAATCTGTATGATCCGATAGAGGTTGCAAATACACTTCGATGATTTTCATGGAATATTGTGAGGAGCAAGGAATAAGGTGATTTTTAACCACACCATACTCTCCACAGCAAACCGATGTAGCCGAGAGAAAGAACCAACTATTCTTGACATGGTTCGGTCAATGCTCAAAAGTAAGAAAATACCGAAGGAATTTTGGGTGGAAGCCGTATAATGCACCGTCTATGTTCAAAATTGGTGTTAATATGCAAAGTTGTATGATCAAATACCACAATAGACATGGAATAGACAAAAATCAACCAATCTCATAATATTCGGCAGTTTGGCCTACGCACACATGCCGGATTAGCGAAGAACGAAACTCGAAGACAAAAACAAAAGATATATTTTTATTGGGTATGATGAGAAAACAAAAGGATGCAAGCTATTCGACCCGATAAGCAATAAGATTCTAGTGAGCCGTGATGTACGAGTTCATGAAGCAAATGAATGGGATTGAAATAAAGTAACAGAGGATATCATTGATGTTGGAGAATCATCAATTGCTATGCCAATAACTATACCAAAAAATTCTGAAACCATTCATGATGATGATAAACCACGACAACCCAAAATACGAAACTTACAAGATTTGTATGATTCGACAAATGAGGTACACCTTGTATATCTTTTGGTAGATTCCAAAAATTTAAACTTTGAACAGGCGGTGCAAGACAAAAAGTAGTAAATTGCCATGGACGAGGAGATTAAAGTAATAGATCACAACAACACATGAGAGTTAGCAGAATTGCCAAAAGAAACTCAGCTCATTGATGTCAAGTGGATATTTAAGAGAAAGATGAATGTTCAATGGGAGAAAGAACGATATAAGGTGAGACTTGTAGCAAAGGAATATAAGCAAAAGGTGAGAATCGACTATGACGTGGTGGTTGCTCCCATTGCAAGAATGAAGACAATCAGATTACTTATTTCACAAGCGGCTCAATTCAATTACCCGATATTACAAATGGATGTCAATTGGCATTCCTGAATAGTATGCTTAAAGAAGAAGTTTATATTAAACAATCATCCGGGTACATGAAAATCAAAGAAGAAAAGAAGGTATTAAAATTAAAGAAGATACTTTATGGGTTGAAGCAAGCATCGCGGGCGTGGAATACTCATATCGATACATACTTCAAAGAGAACGAGTTCGAGCAATGTCCCTATGAACATGCCCTTTATGTTAAGAAGAGTGGAGGTAATATATTATTTGTTGCTCTTTATGTTAATGATCTCATTTTTATGAGAAATAATAATGAAATAATACAAAAATTCAAGAGCACAATGACACAAGAATTCGAGATGACAGATTTGAGCTTGATGAAGTTTTTCCTTGGTCTAGAGATAAGACAAGAAAAGATGAGTATCTTTGTATCCCAGGAGGCATATATAAAGGAGATTTTGAATAAGTACAGGATGAAGTCTTGCAATCTAGTTTCAACACCAATGGAACCAAGTGCAAAACTCTCTAAGTTTGATGGAGGAGAACGAGTCGATGCAAGCAAATACCGGAGTTTAGTGGGAAGCCTTTGCTATCTCACATGCACAAGGCCGGACCTTGCATTAAGTGTTGGCATTATAAGTTAGTTCATGGGAGAGCCAGTCTATTCACATTGGAAGGTGTTAAAGCAAATCCTTCGATACATCAAATGAACAATATCACTCGGGTTATTTTATACAAATACGACAGATTACAAGTTGGTCGGGTACTCCAACAGTGATTGGTGCAGAGACTTGGACGATCGGAAAAACATATCAGGTTGTGTGTTTTTTATGGGTGACACGGCGTTTACTTGGCTTTCAAAGAAGCAACCAATCGTGACATCTCGACATGTGAAGCTGAATATGTGGCAGCATCTTTGTGTGTACATCATGCGATATGGCTCAGAAATTTATTGGGCAAGATGAAGCAACAACAACTCGGTACAACTGAGATATGTGTTGACACCAAATCAGAATTGAGCTGAGCAAGAACCCAATGAATCATGAGAAGCAAATATATTGATGTTCGTTTTCACTGCATCCGAGATTAAGTGAAGGAATTAAATAAAAAATTAGCATACGTGACAAGTCGGGACCAAGTCGCAGATATCTTCACCAAACTGCTACCTACGATACTACTCGACAACTACAAAAGTTACTCGGCATAAAAGATGACAGAAGCATTTAAGTTTATGAGAGAGTTTTGTTAAATAAATATTAAATGTTTGTTTTTAATAGGGAGTTTTTTTTTTAACATTAAATATCTGTTTTTAATAAGGAAGATGAAATGTCAAGAGTCAATAGTTACTCTTATGGGTGATAATGATTTTTAATTTTTAGTTTTATTAGGGCAAACTACTGCCTATAAATAAATTATTGTATTGATTGTAAAAAAAACAAAGAATTAAAAAAAGAGTCTATTTTCAGAAATATTTTCTCCTCGATTATAGTTTGCAGCTAATTTTTTTTACATGGATAAAGCACTAGAAGTTTACAAAAAGTTGCATTTAAGGTTCTCAACATTAACATGCAGTGCATTAAGTTATGAAAGAAATTAAAATATCTTTGAGAATGTAAGTTACTAAAATAATTATATGCAATTGAATATGTCTTAAGGCTCTACAATGTTCTTTAATGTAACTTAGATTCTTCAAAACTAAAACATTGATATATAATCATGAAAACTATTTGTTTTTCCAGATTCATAACAAGAGGAGAAATAGGTTGGACCATCAACACTAGAATAATTTGATGTACATTAAATACAACCGAATCTTAATGAAAAAATACATTGAGCGCCATATCATTTTTCCCATTATCTTAAAAGAAATAGATAATAACAATGAATAGTTTATGAAAAGAATAGAAGATAAAAATACTACAAAAGATGATTTAGTATTTGAATGTGATGATTTAGCATGAGATAATGTTGCAAGAACTAGTGGAGCTGAGGAGCTTGGGGTTTATACAAGAGCTAAACTAAACAAAATACCAACACCGATACCAGCACCAAAATCAAAGTCAAGACTATCTAGCTCCAAACATACTTATACTCTTACTTTGACTGATAAAAAAGAAGAAATAAACTATTCATCAGGATATAAATATAAAGACATGGAATAAAAGATTGATGATGAGAATGATATTGATGATGATTTTCTTGATTAGAATTAGATGTAGATACATGAGTATTTATTTTATTTTTGAATTTTAAATTTTTGTGATAATAGAAATATTATTAATGTTTGATTTTTATATTTTATGTTCTTTACTTTATTATATTATATTATTAGAGGAAAATTAAAGATAATTTTTATTAAAATATATAATTTTTATTTGTATTAAACTGGATGTGCCTCAAATAAAAAAGTCCAAGCCACAAATAAAAAAGTTTGCGCCTCAAGTGCGCCTTGCAGCTTAAGGCCCCAAGTAGCTTTTGCGCCTCGATGCGCCTTGCGCATTAAATAACTATGTGTTATCACAATACTTAAATACTAATTATTACTTTATCATATTATATAATAATAATAATAATAATTTGAATATTTAAAATTATGAACAATCATAAGAATTCATTTATCTCATACTATCTAAAATAATATATGATCAATTAAATCCCACAGTGTCTATCATAGCATTAAAGTCTATTTTTTAGGAGTTACTAATGTCATTTCAAATAAAAAATCTAGATTGCAACAGATATAGTAAGAGAATTTGTATACTTGAATGATTGAAAACATTCAAGATTTAGTATTTAAAATAAAACAAAAGAATTATTGAGAGATAATAACTCATTTGACATCGAGGTTATTGAAATCGTCACTAGCACTAACTTTATAATCATACATGACAAACATAATCTACAACCGCATTCTCATATAACAGACTGACTAATAACAATTATTAGAAGACTCGCATGCAAAATGTGATGCATATTTTTTATTTTTGCTTCTATGTATATATTATAGTTATGATTTCATGTTTTTGAGTAAATACTTTTTGTTTATATTTTTTTAGTTTTTTTTTATCATTCAGAATTTTAGGTTATATATATTTTTTTTCATAGGATATTTTGAGCCAAATGTAAAATAATTTTTAATTATTAAAATAATTTATTTAAATTTAATAATAAAGATTTTTTTAAAATTTTTTAAAGAATTTAATTAAACCTTTCGGCCGATCAAGACAAACACAACCAGGAAACAGTCAGCCACGACCCAGCACAAAAGTGCTAGATAATAGGCCAATCAAACTGTGCCGGACTAACCATTAATTAAGTCATATCAGTATGGCAAGGCATGAAAAATCATTTTGTGTCATGTCAGCCAAGGCAATGTGTTAGGAGCGAGCCACAAAAAATTAGGTCATGACAACATGACCCAACCCAATTAACAGATATAATTTTTCTCATCTATTTTGAATTAACATTAAAATAATTGCAGGTATGTAAAATACATAAATAAGTACAATTTTTCATTACTATTATTGTTATATTATTAGTTTTTGTTATTTCCTAAACATCATTATCATCACCTCTAACATTCGTGTTTTTCAAAGTAACATCACCTATATACTATCCTATTCACCAAATATATAATCAGAATTTAAATTTATTTTTCACAAAAAATAAATAATTTTATAATATATTTTACTAATCAAAAATATGTATGAAAAATTATATACAAAAGTAATTAAATTCAATGTATTACTCAAGAATTTTCAATAGACGTGAGACTATACAAAATTTGTAGATAACATATTATTTATATATGAGATTGAAGAAAATCTAAGTAGGAAACTAAAAATTTTGAAAATTACACTTGAATCAATGTGGTTTAGATTGAGGTTTCAAGTGGGCTGGAACAGCCTGAAAACAACAAGGCACAATATAAAATCATGCCTAGACCATTCGTATCGAGCTGTGGCATGACTCGTATCATGCTAGATTGAGTAGAATTGTGTTTCATGTTGGACCAAGAATGACATGCATGCTCAACAAGTTGAAATGATCAACAATAACAAGAGTTTTTTTTTAAAAAATACCCTCCCCTCACCCATAACACTAAAAGCAATGAGTAAAAATCATTGTCCCAACAACGACAGCACAATCATGTCAATGTCATTAATAAAAAAATTTAAAAATAAATTATCTTTTAGCTGTCTAATTTGCTTCCAAAAACTATTGGGTGGAAATTCGATAATTGTTGAAATATAACCATATATATATATACATTAAAAAAAGTAATGAAAAAAAAAATTATTAAATTTAGAATGAAATTTTTTCAAGATTCACTCAATTTCATTTATTCTCATTTCCTCTCGTTTTCGATTTTCTTTCATTCTCTAGTTTTTTACTGTCTGTTTTGATGCTAATTCAAAAAAAAAGAAAGATTGATTGCTACACAAACAAAGTTAATTTACATATTTAATTTTTATGTATTCATTTATATTATAATTTATAAATATTTAAAATTATAATTTTTTTTAATTAGAATAATAAATAAACTATAATAAATTATAAATAATACTTTTAATGATAATAATTTTAATTTATGTATTTATAATAATAATAATAACTCAGTCAAAAAGCATAAGGCCAAAACTTCTCAAATTATCTAAACTCATGTGCCAAAAAAAACATAAAACTAATCAAATATTAATAATTTAGAATCACTTTAATATAATCAAAAAAATAAAAATTTAAAAATATAGAATAAGAATTGACATGGAATATATATTATAAAAAATATATAGATGTAAACATACTGGTGACATTGGATATCTTAAGAATTATGTCGATCAATACATAAAAAACATAATATATTAGATCTCGGGCAAATCTAATTGAGCAGTGAGATCTTTAAAGTTGAATCAACTTCAACTACATTGATTTATTTCATTTACCGTAATGACATTGTAAGAGAAAACATGATCAACTTAATTATTATCACAAGTCGTTTGAAATGAATTGCGAAAAATTTTAAGGTAATCAATATTATGAAAACCTACTTCCAAACAACTACAACTTATCATAAAAGTTAAGGGTTAATTAGTATGAATGACAATAAAATATTATAAATTTAAAAAATAATTAATAATAAACAAATTTAAAAATTATATTGAAGTGTTAACAGTGATGTATAATACTTAAATTAATCGTGATTATGCACCATTTGTATGTTTCACCATCAACTATGTCAATTCTAAGTAAAAACTTAATAAAAATAATTTTAAAAATTTATGAGATCTTCATTTCGCTAGATGATTCTGTCATATAAGAGTATATATTGAAGATCTTTAGTGAATAAAATATTTAAAATAAAATTATTAGCATTATATTCGATAAAGGCCGTTGCAAACAGAGTCTTAGCAGGCCTTAACAACTCCCTTTGCTCAGTAAATCGTCTCATCATGTTGAGCAAACCCGTTCTATTATAGATGTAGCTGCTTATGGATATGGTCATCTCTATTGTCTTCTTGATGTGTGATAGTTTTCCAATATCTTCTAGTATCAAGTCAAGACAATGTGCGACACATTGTGTCCAATACAAATGTGGTCTTTTCATTTGCAACAACCTCCCTACATAATTTAAACACATAATAAATAGATAATAGATGTAATCACTTATATAAATAAGTAAATGAAAATTTGAAATTAAATTATAAGTACATTCCGTCACATAATTTGAAGTATTATCTGTTATCACTTGAACAATATTTGCTTCACCAACTTCCTCGACCCAACTGTCAAGTAATTCAAATAATATCTCTCCCGTCTTGACCATAGAAGAAGCATCAATAGATTTCATAAACACGGTCCCTCTTGAAGAATTCACCAAGAAATTCACCAATGACCTTTCCTTCCTATCAGTCCATCCATCTGACATAATTGAACATTCATTTAGCTTCCATTCTGTGAAATGAACCTCCAATAAAGCCTCTGTGAGAGCCAATTCTTTCTTGAGGTTAGTAACCCTTACATCATGAAAACTTGGTCCCTTATAACCCACACCATATTTCCCAATTGTCTCAAGCATTGGTTAGAAACTAGCATAGTTCACTGCATTAAATGGAATCGCAGTATCATATATCCATCTACAAAATAGTATATCAACTCTCTAATTGGCATCTTTCTTGTATGCATTGTTGATAGTAGTTTGAGTATTTTTTCTATTTTGAATAATCATTTCTAGATTAGGAGTAAAGAAATAATCCATAAGACCTTTCTGTCTCATTCTCTTTATGTAACTACCACTAACACTACCACCACTTCCTCCTCCATTGCTACCACCACTAGAAACATCATTTCTTCCCCTTTTGCTAGTAACCTCCAGGTCTTCATCATCTTCATCTTGGAACCCAAACATATCCTCATTCACATTATGACTTCCAAAACTTATTTGATTTGTTTGAATTTTTTTGGCTAGCATATAATCTTCTATTTCTTTTCTAACATGTTCGGGACATCTTGTACACTTTTTCGAATTTCTAAACCCTCCAATAAGGTGTTGCTTTTGTCTATAAATGCCTCATTTAGTTACTTTATTACAAAAAATACAAATGAGTGTACATGTATCTTTCTCATTTAATAAACGATCATATTTCCAACCCAAATCTTTTCTTCCACTTGAGGCATTTACTTCAATTTCAATCTCTTTATCCATTTTTATGTATCTTTACAACAAATCTACAATAAAATGACAAATATATTAAGAAAAAAATGAAAACATATACATAATATATTATATATTATAAATCTATAAATTATAAACATACTCAATCTTTGTCAAACAACTAAAACTATTTATAATTTTTGTTCTAATTATTTCATAAATTTCATAATTTTTTTTATGATCTTTTTCTATTTTTCGTTAATTTTCAGAATTTTTTCCCTTTTTTCTGCTTTAGTTTTTTGAAAATTACATATTTTTTTCAAAGTATTATTCAAAAAATTTTCTCTTAGTTTTTAAGTATTTTTTGAAAATGTTTTTTTACCTTTTGAAAAAAAATTTCACAACAAAAATAGGTAAAATGAAAAAAATACCTTTTGAGCGTCTTCTTCTTCTTCTCCTCTCCTCTTCAATCCAGCCTTAAGAGTGTTTTGGGAGGGTTGTTTTGAGGGGGTTAGGGTGTAACCCGAGAAAGAGTGAGTTTTATAGGGCTCAAAATCACAAAACTCTAAAACGGCGTCGTTTTGATTCCTGGAAGACCAAAACGAAGTCGTTTTGGAGGTGATGTTTTTTTATTTTAAATCAAAACCTCAAAACGACATTGTTTTGAGGATTTTATTTTTTTAAAAAAATCATAACCAACCCAAAACGACGTCGTTTTGGGTTGTTTTGATTTTTTAAAAAAATATAGCCCAACCCAAAACAATGTCGTTTTGGGTTGGATCAACCGAATAAGTCGTCTTCCCCGATGCGCTCCTCCTGCGTTTCGCCTGGTCCCGCCTCTCGCCGCTTCTCCCACTGTTGCTTTGCCCTTCTTCTCCGACGAAATTTCATCATTTCCGACGGCGAATCCGGCAAAAAAAAAGAGAGGAGAAAAAGAGGAAGAAGGAGAAAAAGGGTGTACCTGGCTCGACGCCTGTCGCCGCCGAAACTGGAAGTCGACGCCTGTCGCCACTGAAACTGGAAGTCGACGCCTGTCGCCGCCGAAACTGGAAGTCGACGCCTGTCACCGCCGAAACTGGAAGTCGACGCCTGTCGCCGCCAAAACTGGAAGTTGACGCCTGCTACGCCTCACCCGCCTGCACCTCGCCTGAAGCGAGGCATTTTTCCAGGGAGTGGTGGCGCCTGAGCTTTAGGTGCGCCTCAGGCGCGCCTTTCATAACTATGATATAAATATATTTGAAATACATATGAACATATATATTGACATTATGTAAGTATATATAAAGTGCTGTAAATATTCATGAACAAACATGTACATTGTTATGCATATATACAACAATTTAAATGTATATACATGCATATACTGCAATAAATATTTATGTATATATTCTTATATAGAAATCTATATAAGTCATAGTACTAGGTAAATACATATATAAATTAGCATATATAGTGCTGTCAATAGTCAATACCCATTTACCTACATGTATATGGTTGTATATTTTATACAGTAGATAAATGCATAACATTTGCATATATTGCAGTATATTTTTTTGTATATATACTTATTAACTATTGTTTACAAATACACATCTATTATGTATACACTACAGCATTAGGTATATATATATATAAATATTAACATATGTAATGATGTAGATATCCATGTACATATACTATAGTACATGTTCATTCTGTTAAAATAACACATTATATATTCGGATATATACATGTATTTTCCTATATATACATGTATATTCCCATATACACATGTAAAGACGTAAATATTCCTATATTTGTACATCCCTGATGTGCATCTACACTGTAGTATAAATGTATGTTGATGTGAATATATTACACTATAATTTCCTAAATATATACATATATATTGCTGTTTATATATATATATATATATATTAAATATATAGTGCTGTAAACATCTATGTACATGTTAATAGGATATAATACCAAGTACGTAGTCAATAGTATGTGCATAATGTAACAATTAGTTAATAATACATATACTTATACATATACATACATACATATATATATTTATATATATAATGTGTGGGTGTGTATTACACCATATATATACTAATATGTTACAATGCTGCACCACATATATGTTGGCATACATACTGCTTTAAGATGTATTATATCACTAACTACTACAATTTTGCACTATATAAATGTTTACATATATATACCCCTGTATGACATGATAATGACAACCATGCCATGATGAATTGCATCACTAACTTTTATAATTATATAGTTAAGATGAAAAGGGTTGCAGCTTAACATGTTACAATGTGGTAGTGTATACATACTGCTGTGTGTGTGTGTGTGTGTAAATGTGTGTGTGTGTGTGTTAGTATTAATTTGTTACAATATTGCCGTTTATATATACTATGATATTATCAAAAGCATGTATGAATACAATGGAAACATAATGTAACAAGAGAATTGGCATGTTGGCATTGGAATGGTTGCATCTCAACATTGTTTTTAATGAATACATGAAATCAATAACCATATAATTCACGTACTTGATATGTATATACACCATACAATAATTGTGATGTGTACACATCACAATTAGCAACGAATTTTTATGAGTTTTTTAAATCCATCGCTAATTGAGATGCGAATAGGGATGCATATACACTTGATTGGCATTTAGCGATAACTTATGTATCAATGTATTATTAGAAACGAAATGTGAATCCATTTTTACATTTAGCGACGAAAATTATTTCTGTCGCTAAATGAGAAACAACATGCTTATCCGTCGCTATATCATTAAAAAGAATTTAATGATGGAAATTTATTCTGTCGCTATAATAAAAATAGAAATAATTTCTATCGCTAAATTATAATGATTAATTTATCAAAAAATATTTCAAAATTCAAACATACTTAATGTTTCGGAGAATTTTCATCGTGATTCTAATTTCTTCCGAATTGTTTTTAGATTGCATACCCTCCATATATCGATCAACGCATATTTCATCCATAATTAAGGTATGAAATTATAATTTTTATTTTATCATATATGTATTGTATTTGAGAATAATTATATTTGTGCATTTTGATGTTATGTTTAATTTTTTTTTATTTTTAAAATTCATATTAGGTTCTCTCTTATTAGTTTGTTGAATGATTATAATTCTAATTGATAAATTATATATTTCATATTTTTTTCTCATACTTGGATATGTTAAATTTTTGTGTTACCTAATTGAGGTATGCTTTTTTTGTGCATTTTGTTATTTTCATATAATTATGATCATTATAATTAATTTTGTATTTTATTTCCTTACTATGATTACATGAAATTTAATAATTTTAAAAATATTAATTGATACTAATGGTGCAACCTTAACAATCAATAATTTTTAATTATTATTAAAAATACTAAAAGTTTATTTATAATAATAATAAAAAACTTAAAAAAATTATGATAGTATACAATTAGAAGGATGAAATATAACGAAGAATTGCAAAACAAAAAAAAAAATTAATCTTATTTAAAAATTCATATAGTTACTTGATCAACATTTCATTAATGATACAATAAAATAAATAACACATGCTTTTATTTAATATTTTAAAAAATCATATTACATGCTAAATATGATATATACCTATGTATGCTACATACTTTATATAAATTAGAAGATTCTTCTATTAATTTGTTAATGTTCTCTATCAATAGGTAATTTATTTTTTATGTTTTTTCATTGATAAATTTTTATGCATTGACATTGAGAATTTATTTATTATTTATATTTTATATAATGTATTCGTCTAACTATTTAGTACTCATTATTAATTTAAAAATAAATAATTATGATATTGCAAATTTTACTTTTTTACATTATTTATATAACTTTATCCGATATATATATATATATTATACAACTTTATCAAATATATAGTTTTATGTAAATGATAATATTAGAAATTAAGACTTTTGATAAATATTTAAGATATTGGAAAAATTAGTCTTTTCTTATTTTAATCTAAAATTATCTAATAATAATTTTATTACAACTTATTTATTAGATTTATGTAATATCATAAAAAGGTTATATCTTAATTATAAATATATCTATATTTATATTATTATAATTAAAAAAATATTTAAATTAGATGTTACAGGAATGAAAAATATTATATGACTTGATCATCAAAAGATGAATATAAGACTGAAAGATAAATTTTTGACTAACAAGTTTGTTCATGTAATACCCATGAATGTCAGAATTAATATTTTCAACAAGTGGACACAATGCAATATCATTTCATAAAAAATAAATTTATTAGAGACTATTATGTTTAATATAAACATAGAAAATTAGTTGTGCCACAAATAACTAAGCATTATGTATATAAAAATATTGATTCAAATATTGCAATGAAATTTTTAATCCCAATGATACATGTAAAGCTATTTTGAAGAATATTGTTAGTCCATTAAATTCAAATGTCGCTAATGATTTCCTAATATTATCATCAAAACAATGTTATAAAATACTAAAAGTTTTAGAAGAAAAGATTTTGCCAGGTAATCTGTATGGCTACTCAAAGTTACATGCGATGATCAGACTCATGAATTTAAAGGCAAATTTCCATTTTTCAAAAAGTGTTATGATAAAATATGTCAGTTGTTATCTGAATTATTACCAAATAATAATGTCATGATAAATAATTTTTATAGCATAAAAAAATTCATACGAGATTTGAATTTGCTGATGAAAAAAATACATTCTTGTATTAATGACTACATAATATATTAGGGCATAGACAATAAAGTAATTATATGTGATTTTTGTAACTATTCTCATTATAAAAAAATATATGTAAAAGAGAGAAAATAAATATTCCTCAAAAGAATATATTATTTTTAATTGACTCCTTGTTTGAAAGATTATTTACATCTGAAGTCATTGCTAATGACATGAATTGGCACAAATAGTATATTATTGAAGATAGTATTAAACAGTATTGAACAAAATCGCCTTCTTGAGAATATTTTGATTATTTTCATTTATCTTTATAGATAAAAATCAAAATGTTAGTTTAGAACTATTCACAAATAGATTTCATCCATTTGGATAAACAGAACAATACTACTCTTCATGGCTTATTATTATTATACCTTATAAATTATCACCATGAATGTGCATGAAAGATAGTACATATTTTTGAATATTATCATGGCGGTTCAAGAAATCCAAGAGATAAATTAGAGATTTTCCTACAACCCCTTATATAGTAGAGCTCAAAATTTGTGGGATAATAATATTTAAACATATGATATATCTAGAAAGCAAAACTCTATAATGTGAGCAGCACTTATGTAAACTATAAGTAGCTTTCCTACATATTCAATATTATCAAGATAAAGTACCACAGAAAAATTGGGTTGTCTTTATTATATAGATGACTCAGATTCATTTTATCCGAGCATATGAAAAAATATATATTAGTTTGATAACCACCATAAATTTTTACATGTGAAACATCAATTTCAGATGAATATTAATGTATTTATAAAAAGTCATAAAATCATTAAAATTACACCACCTTTGAGATCATGTGACAAAATATTAGAAATTATTGAAAAATATGGATTCAAAAATATTATGGATGTTGATAAAGATTACATTAATACGCAAATTTCAAATAATAATCATTATGGTTGAAAGAAAAAAAAATAGCTTTTGATATTTTTTTAAATACATTTTTTTCACTCTCCCCCCAATCCTTCCCCCCCCCCCCCCCCCATCTACTAATCTCACCATAGATATTTTTTTAAAAATCTTTTGAAATGTGCCTTTTTGACAAACTAATCTTATTAGACACTAATTAGAAGTGATGCACATTAAGAAGAATTTTTTTTGATAATATTTTTAATACTATAATGATTATAGAATAAAAAATAAAAGATAATGTCAAATCCAGAAAGGATTTAAAAGAATTATTTTTATGTCCAGAGTTACATAGTGACAGATCAATGAATAAATTTATTAAGACTTGTTATATTTTTGAAAAGGATGCAAAAGAAGTTTTGTGCAAATGGCTGATTGATCTTAGGTTTCTTGATGAATATGCATTTAACATAGAAAAGATTTGTTGATACGAAGAAACATAAATTATTTGGGATGAAAAGTTATGACTATCATGTGTTCATGTAGATACTAATACCCAAAGTATTCCCTGAATTAATTCTACAAAATATTTGGGAAGCATTGACTGAAATAAACATTTTTTCTTAATATTTCACTTATTATCATAAGAATGGAAGAAATGAAATAATTATAAAATAACATACCCAATAAAATAACATCCCCATTATTTTATATAGACTTAAATATATTTTTTCTCCTCGCTTCTTTGACTTCATAGAATATCTTCATGCCTACTTGCCTTATGAATCCATGATAACAGTCCCTGTGTAAATCAGATTAATATCTCCATTTGAGTGATTATAAATTTTTCATTTGTTAATCTAAAAATTTTAATATAACCTACAAATATTTTTTTCTAATTTATATTTATTTCAAACATCTTAGAAAATTAAAAAATAATATTTGAAAATAAAATCAAATCGAAGGATCGATATGCAATGATTACTTGGTTAAAGATATTTTTAGCATTTTGTTCGCACTACTTTTAGTCATAATTATATAATCAACATAATAAATTATCACCAAATAGATATAATATGGGGGAAGGATCAGAAGAAAATGAAATACTTTATATTTTTAGACATGCAGGTCGATCATATGACAAAGCAACATCAAGATATTTTTTGGATAACCTAGAGTATTATACCTCGCACACATATTTTGTTGAACTGCAAAGAAATTATATCTTATATTGAATAAAATTTATAATAATTCCATATTGTCATTTATTTGTCATTATATGCATTATAACATTTTAATAATTTAAAATATTTTCAATATTATTTTTGAAGAATATATGCAAAAGAATTAAGACAAAGAGAACATCATATTGATGATACTTCAATTAATACAAAACTTGAAAGAGAACATATAACTTATCATTTTTGATTCTAAACATATACGTGCAACATTATATATGTATGAATTTTCCTTAACTATTTTATAGGTATTGTGGAATATAAAAGGAAAAAGGCTACAAGCGGGAAGCTTAATGCGAAAGAAAATAAACGAAGGTTCTCTCTCTCTCTCTCTCTCTCTCTCTCTCCTTCTTCGTTTACTTGGTATCAGAGCCATTCATCTCCTCTGCCTACGGATTTTCGAGCCAGATGCCTTAGGTTTCGTTTCTGCTTCAGTTTCCATTTCGATACTGATTCGTTGCTGAGAATGGCTTCGTCGATCCCGCATCGGAAACACATCGCCGGAGAGTTCTGAATCTTCCGGCTCCTCCTCGCCGCCCGAACCTTGTCGATACTGATTCAGTTTCCATTTCCGCTTCAATTTCCTCTCTTAGAACAGGAAATTGAAAGTTTCCAGCAAGTTCCAATCCTCTTCCTCGTCATTCAGTGATCTAGGGTTTCCCAAGCTTCTACACTTTCAATTCTCAGTTTTTCAAGTATAAGTGTTTCTTGTTTGACATCTGTGATCACGTCCATGTCAAGGCCATCCAAAACATATATCACACACGTACAGTAAACTCTAGCAGCATGTTTTCCTGTTGGAAATCATGAAAACCGTCTAAGATTGCATCCAGGCATGACAGAAAGAAGGATACATTCCTCATCGGGATGTTCTGTAAAATTTGAGTGCAGCGAATTCCCAACATTATCAACAATGGCTGCTAAAACTTCTATTTTTTCCTCTATTATATCTAGATCTCCTATGATTACTTCGGAGAAATTGGTTGGCAGTGACAATTATCTTTCCTAGTCAGCTTCTGTTGAATTATGGTTTATGGGTCAAAGATATGAGGATCACCTGGTTACACAGGAGACAGATATCCCTAAGGTTGACCGCGTACAGTGGAGGAAGATAGATGCTCAGTTATGTACTATATTGTGACAATCAGTTGATCCTAAGATTCTTCTTTATCTTCGGGCCTACAAAACTTGTTTTAAATTTTGGACTTAAGCTAAAGGATTATACACGAATGATATCCGGCGTCTTTATAAGGTGGCTTCTGCTATTGTCCATCTCAGCCAACATGACTTGGATCTATCTACTTATATTAGCCAGATTGCTTCTCTTAAGGAAGAGTTCTTGACTATGATGCCTCTTACTTCTGATGTTGGGGCTCAACAAACACAGTTTGATAAGTTCTTCATGGTCCTTACTCTTATTGGCCTCCGTCCGGATCTTGAGCATATCCGCGATCAGATTCTTGGCAGTTCATCAGTTCCATCCTTGGATGATGTGTTTGCTCGCCTCCTTCGTATCTCGTCCACTCAGACTTTGCCATCTGATAGCACTTCAGATTCTTCTGTGTTAGTTTCTCACACTGCCACTCAAGGAGGCCGCAAAGGTAACCGAGGTAGGAGCCAACGTCCTCATTGCACTTATTGCAATAAACTTGGCCACACTCGTGATCGTTGCTATCAGTTACATGGATGGCCTCCTCGCACTGCTCATATGGTCCAGTCCTCTGATTCTCAGCTGCCTCAGCTTCCGAGCTCCTCCGCATCTCAGGCATATCAAGCTTCTGTTGCCTATATTGCCCAGCCTGGTAATACTTTTGCCTGCCTTACCCACACATCTTCTCTTGGACCCTGGATTCTAGATTCTGGAGCTTCTGATCACATATCTGGTAATAATGATCTTTTCTCCTCTATTTCTACTACCTCTGCTTTACCTACTGTTACCTTAGCTAATGGTTCTCAAACTGTGGCTAAAGGTATTAGTTTGGTCATTCCTCTACCTTCTCTAACCTCTCACTTCTGTCCTTTATACTCCTAAAAGTCCTTTTAATCTTATTTCCATCAGCAAAATTACTCGTACTCTTAATTGTTCTATTATCTTTTCTGATAAATTTGTGACCTTGCAGGACCGGAATACGGGGAAGACGATTGGCATAGGACGTGAGTCTCAAGGTCTCTATCACCTCACCTCGGATTTATCTCCTGCAGTTTGCATTTCCACTGATGCTCCTCTCCTCATTCACAGTCGTTTGGGCCACCCTAGTCTCTCCAAGTTCCAGAAGATGGTCCCTTGTTTTTCCACTTTGTCGTCGCTTTCGTGTGAGTCATGTCAGCTTGGGAAACATACTCGTGTCTTGTTCCCAAAGCGTTTGGATAATCGGGCAAAGTCTCCTTTTGAGCTTGTCCACCCTGATGTTTGGGGTCCCTGTCGGACTGCGTCTACTTTAGGATTTTAGTATTTTGTCACTTTTATTGATGACTATTCTCGTTGTACTTGGTTATTTTTAATGAAAAATCGAGCTGAGTTATTTTCTATTTTTCAAAAATTTTATGCTGAAATCCAGACCTAATTTAATATTTCTATTCGTGTGTTACGCAGTGACAATGCAAGAGAATATTTTTCATCCCCCTTTACTTCATTTATGTCTCATCATGGGATTCTTCATCAGTCATCTTGTGCTCATACTCATCAACAAAATGGGGTAGCTGAGCGCAAGAATCGACATCTTGTTGAGACAGCTAGTACTATCCCACTCCATAGTAATGTTCCTCTTCGTTTTTGGGGGGACGCTGTTCTTACCGCTTGTTATTTGATTAATCGTATGCCCTCCTTTGTTTTACATGATCAGATTCCTCATTCCCTTCTCTTCCATGACCAACCACTTTATTTCCTTCCTCCTCGTGTCTTTGGTTGTACTTGCTTTGTTCATATTCTCACTCTTGGACAGGACAAGCTTTCAGCCAAAGCCATGAGGTGTCTCTTCTTGGGATATTCCAGACTTCAGAAGGGTTATCGTTGTTATTCTCTTGAGACTCATCGCTACTTTATCTCCGCTGATGTTACTTTCTTTGAGGACTCACCATTCTTTTTCACCACTTCTGAGTCTCTTCCTGTTTCTGCAGTCTTGCCTATTCCCATTGTCTCTTCACTTGATGTTGTGCCTCCTCGACCACTTCAGGTTTATCATCGTCGCCCTCGTGTTGATGCTCCTCTGTCGTTTGCTGAGGCACCTGCTGACTCACTTCCTATCCCTTCGGCTTCTCCTACCCCGGCTTCACCCTCTCCTGATGACTTACCCATTGCTACTCGGAAAGGTAATCACTCTACTCGTAATCCTCATCCTATTTACAATTTTTTGAGTTATCATCGATTATCTTCACCATATTCTGCTTTTGTCTCTGCTATATCCTCTGTTTTTCTTCCAAAGAGCACCCATGAAGCTCTTTCCCATCCAGGCTGGTGACAGGCAATGGTGGATGAAATGGCTGCTCTACACTCTAATGACACTTGGGATCTTGTTGTTTTACCCTCTAGTAAATCTGTAGTTGGTTGTCGTTGGGTCTATGCAATTAAGGTTGGTCCTGATGGTCAGGTTGATCGCCTTAAGACCCGCTTAGTTGCTAAAGGCTATACTCAGATTTATGGTTCTGATTATGCGGACACATTCTCCCCTGTTGCCAAGATTGCTTCTGTTCGTCTGCTTCTCTCTATGGCTGCTATGTGTTCTTGGCCTCTTTATCAGTTGGATATTAAAAATGTCTTCCTTCATGGTGATCTTGCCGAGGAAGTTTATATAGAGCAGCCTCCTGGTTTTGTTGCTCAGGGGAAGTCTGGTTTAGTGTGCAAGTTACGTCGTTCTCTATATGGCTTGAAATAATCTCCTCGAGCATGGTTTAGTCGTTTTAGTTCTGTTGTTCAAGAGGTTGGCATGCTTCGCAGTACAGCAGACCATTCAGTTTTCTATCATCATAACTCATTGGGGCAGTATATTTATCTGGTTGTTTATGTGGATGACATTGTCATTACAGGCAGTGATCAGGATGGTATTCAGAAACTAAAACATCTTTTTACCCACTTTCAGACCAAAGATTTGGGGAAACTCAAGTATTTCTTAGGAATTGAGATAGCTCAATCCAGTTCCAGTGTGGTCCTTTCCCAAAGGAAGTATGCTTTAGACATCCTGGAAGACACCGGTATGTTAGATTGTAAACCGATAGACACACCTATGGATCCAAATGTCAAACTTGTACCATGACAGGGGGAGCATTTAACAGACCCAGGGAGATATCGACGACTCGTAGGTAAATTGAACTATCTCACAATTACTCGTCCAGATATTTCTTTTCCTGTGAGTGCTGTTAGCCAATTCCTACAATCACCATGTGATAGCCATTGAGATGTCGTAATCCGCATTCTTCGATATATTAAAAGTACACCAGGCCAAGGTGTGTTGTACGAGAACAGATGTCATACTCAGGTTGTTGGTTACACAGATGCAGATTGGGTCAGCTCACCCACAGATAGACGTTCCACTTCAGGGTATTACGTTTTTATTGGAGGTAATCTAATATCTTGGAAGAGTAAGAAACAAGATATAGTAGCGAGATCTAGCGCTGAAGCCGAGTATCGAGCTATGGCTTTGGCAACATGTGAACTCATATGGTTGAAACATCTTCTTCGAGAATTGAGATTTGGAAAGGATGAAGAGATGAAACTCATCTGTGATAACCAGGCCGCATTACATATTGTATCCAATCTAGTCTTTCATGAAATGACCAAGCATATTGAAGTTGATTATCACTTCATTAGAGAGAAGATCACATCAGGATGTATTGCTACAAGTTTTGTTAATTCAGATGATCAACTAGCAGATATCTTCACTAAATCTCTCAGTCGTCCTAGGATTAAATACATTTGTAACAAGCTTGGTGCATATGACGTATATGCTCCAGCTTGAGGGGGAGTGTGGAATATAAAAGGAAAAAGGCTACAAGCGGGAAGCTTAACGCGAAAGAAAATAAACGAATGTTCTCTCTCTCTCTCTCTCTCTCTCCTTCTTCGTTTACAGGTATAATTTACTTCATCAAATATTTATAATAGAGAAATAAAGGATCTTGCAAATGGATTATTATGAAATTTACAAATGTATCTCATACATTATATAAATGGATATAAATTTTACACTTTATATTATGGTTCAAATAGAGTTATGATAAACAGTGATATTTGTCTCAAGGAGTCAGACTAAATTGTATCTACTATTGATTTTCATGGGCGACTAATTAAAATTCTACATGTTGAATATCATGCTTTACCAAGTAAGAGAATAATTTTGTTTGAGTGTGAATGATTTGATCATATTTCAAATATGAGTACTAAAATTCAACACCAATACAACTTTATTGATGTGTATCATAAGAAATATTATCATAAGTACGAACGATTTATTCTTGTGATACAAGCTGAACAAGTGTATTATACCAATTATCCAACCACAAGAAGAAATCTACGTCACTGATAGGCAATATATAAAATAAAACCCAGATTAGCTACTGAAGTTGTTGAAAAGAATGTATTGTCATTCCATCGCGTGTATCAACATTTCAAGAGAAAATTTATAATTTCATTCAATCATTCATGGAGCAGATGATAGCATTCAAACATTATTTGGTGATATATAAAAATTATTTGGACATTAATGATGATCATATTACAGAAGATAATAAAAAGATATTAATTATAGAATCAGATGATGATGAATATATAGATAGAGATATTTTGTTAGAAATTTCTAATGAAAAATCATTGACTATCTTATTATTTTATCATTCACTTTTTGTAATCATTATAGTATGGATGTTAAATTATAATATTTTAATTACTTTTTTTTAATGTTAATTTGTTTATCATTATGTTTTATTATTATTATATTTTCAAAATATATTTGTATTGCCTCTTTATACTTTGATATTTATGTAACTTAATCTAGGTATAAGAGATAATCATTCAATTGGTCAAAAATCTCAATATGTGAGGAGGGCAAAGGAAGTCAACTAATAGTTTGTGAAGGAGAAAATCTACATGTATTCAATGATGATAACATTACAAATGACTCTATGCATTCTTTTACACGCAAAGAGGAAATTTTAACATCACTTCATCATGACATACACGAAATTAATGCCACAAATATTTCATCTTCTTCTCATTTTATAATGAAAATTACTGATAATTCCATCTCACCTATCTTAGGATGCCCATGCTCTAATAATGCAGTAGTGGCAAAGGCAAGATATTCATAATCTATAATTTATATGATAAGTTATGAGAAAATCTTCATTCAGCCCACAGTTAATAATAAATAATACATATATTTCTTAAATTTTCTATATACACTCATTATTATTTTTTATTTTTTTTGTTTTAATTAAATATAAATTAATATGTGAATACAATAATAAGTATATTAAAATATTTGAATTTTGGTATTTTAAAATAATAATAATATATGATATTTCTATATATTGATCTTTATCATTTAGAATTAAAAAGATAATTTATAAGTTTTGGATAATAAATATAAATAAAATAATTTTTAACTTAGTAGCAACAAAATTTGTATATTTTGTTTATATGTATATGTACATGTTGGTGTTGAATTACTTATAGGTTTATTCTTTTTGCTTCTAATATGATTTAGTCTTAAAATAAAGTAGAATATAAAGTTCCCCCAAGAATTAAAGAATTTTATTAAGAAAATTTGAGATATATTTTTTATGTATTTACTTGTTTTTCAATTTGATTTAATATGATTTAGTCTTAGAATAAATACATTATAATGTATTATTATTTTATTTGATTTTTACCTAAAAATACAAACAAAATACTACTTTAATGATCTCGATGAAGAATACATAAAAATATGTGAAAAATATGATATAAAATGACAAGCTTGACAAATAATAAGAATATGATAAAAATACAAAGCCTAACTTTATCCCCCTTAGTGTTTGGATAAAATAGTGAGAATACTGAAATAATAATGAGTTTAAGACTTTATCCCAGATGATCTTATGCAATCATCAATTAGAAAAAGTAGATGAGGAATTAGGACTTTTAAAAGATATTAGAGATTGAAAAGCAAACTACTAGCATTCAATAGATTTGGTAATTATTTTTTATATTTTGTTATTATTGAAATTTTTTGAATCTAGAGAATAATATGTGTGATAATGAAAGGTATACTTTAATAGTAACTAATATTTATTTTCAGGAGACTGAATTAGGATGTTCACCAACACCATTTAAAATATTCAAACGAATGCATAAGAAGAATAATAAATCATCTGTAAACATGCGCTCAAATGATATAAATGTGAATCTCATTTTGTACTAAAGTTTCATCTGAAAATTGTAAATAATAAAAGAAAATAATTTTAAAAAATTTATTATTTAGCATTAACTATAAATAAAATACAAACTCAAATATATTTTTTTACCATAAAAGATAATTTATTATTTATGGACTCATAAAATATAATGACTAACTTTGTTTTAATATTATGTTTTAGTAGCGAGAGGATAATTTCTTGTACTGGTATAAAAATTATTTTAATAAATTAATTGATGAGTTATATTGTATTTTAACAATTGTAGGAAGTTGTGAAAATATGATTATAATTACTTTATAATTGACAAATCCTTCTATCGAGATACAAGAAATTATTGTTGCGCATATTTATCTTCAGGCTGTCATAGTAGAGACGAACAAATGACGAGTGTACGGTTTTGATACCAATGCATCTATATTTTATCCAGTATCTGTTTGGAGTTCATCATCATCTTCTAATTACAATAATATGTTTGATAATATATTACACGAGAAGATGCAAAAAATTCAAGATATATTACATAGGAAAAATGAGATGATGCAACAAAAAAAATAAAGAGAAAAAAATTGAAAAATACATATGGAAATTGAAAAAAAAAAAAGAAAGGTTGAAAGATTGAAAAAAGAAGAGAATAAAAAAATAATAAAATACAACTGAATATTTTGAAGATGAAAAAAATAATGTGCAAGTTGACCGAGATATCATCTAATTTTTACCATTTTAAAAAGAATCTATCCATAAATTTAGAGGAAAAAACACAATCAAGATAAGGACTCGTAGCTGGTTATGATGTGTTATTAATTTTTTACAAAGATTATTTTTAATATGAAAATATTATTTGTGTTAATAATTTTTTTAATTAGGTTATGAATTGTATATTAAAATTTATGAATATTTATGCTTGTTATCTAATATTTTATTCTATGGTGAATATTATGTGAAAGTCATTTGATAAATAATATATGGATATGCTTATTTAGTTATAAGTCATATAGTTTTTATATGTAATTGTATATCATATACAACATACAGAAACTGCATAAATAGAACACGTTCCTATTGCAAACAATAGAAATGAAAAATTTCATTTCTAAAATCATTTCTAAATAAAAATGGATTATGCATTTCTTTGATTATCCATCGCTCATTAAAAACTAATAAATTTCAATATTTTCTATCACAAAATTAGTAATGAAATCCAAGATTCCTTTGTCGTCACAACTTTTAGCGATAAATTTATTCCATAACTTTTAATAGAAACGCCATTGCATTATTTGTATAGCAACATATTTCCTATTGTACACATAAGTGTGTCAAAATAAACATACATATACATATATATAATAAATTATATACATACATAAATCTACATATGTAGAGCAACATATTTAAGTAACAGCATATAAGTGTATATAAATAAACATACATGATACCATACACATAAGCATGTCTGTCAAAACATATATATATATATATATATATATATAATATACATATATAAATCTTTAAATCTATAGCAATGCATATTTACAACAGCATGCAATTGTGCTGACTGTAGACATATACTTCATTACACATAAGTATGTGCAAACACACACTCTATATATATATATATATATATATATATATGCATATATATGTATGTATTCTCTTATACTACCGAGTATATACCGAGTATATATATATATATGCATATATATGTGCAAACACACACTCTCTCTATATATATATAGCAATTTATAAGTATAAAAGCATACATATATTATGTGGTACATAAGTATGTGTGTGTTGTACGACATATCCTCGATTTGCATGTTAAAGTTTCTGTGACTTCGACAAGGCTGGCACAAGTTGGGAAAAGGGGGAGTTCGCCGATCGAATGCATTTTGTGTTTGTGTTTTGGAAAAAACTCAAGATAGAAGAGAAGAGAAGAGAAGAGAGATGAGAAAGAAGAGATGAAACGAAAAGTAGCACAATCAATGCGCTTGAAAAAGTTTTAGGGAAACATGTAAACTCATATACTATCGAGTATATACACACATCTACACACACACACACACATCAGTATACAAGTAGAAAAACATACATATAATTTGTTGTACATAAATATGTGTAATATGTGTTCGTGGATTGGATATGATTAGAGTTCCAAGCCACAATACGTGACATGAAGATTAAAAAAAAAAGTTTTAAAGAATATAGAATGATTTGTATTTTGATATTTCAAATATAAAAAATGTTATATTGTAACAATAAATCCTTGTCCCAACAAGGATTACAGAGATGAGAAGAAGAAAAGGCGGGTTTTGAAGAAGAAGAAGAAATCGCAATCAACAAGAGAGAGAAAAAAAAATCCAGCAACTAATACAAATGTGTCCAACTATTTTTAAAAAGAAAAGAAATAAGATTATATACAAAGCTTAATAATTAATAAAAAGTAAAATAATAATTAAAACTTTACAGTAAATTTGACATAGTTTTTGTTAAATATTAGTAAGGGTATATTGGTAATTTTACTAGAAACCCAAACCAACGAATCTAAGCCCAATCAACAATCTCCCACATTTGATGTAGTTAGTGTATGTCCAAACTTTTTCCCGTAAGTAAACAAGTTTCTCTCTAGGAAAGGCTTGGTGAAACTATTAGCTACTTGTTCTTCTGTTCTGCAAAACAGCAAATTAATTTTATCAGTCTCGATGACATCTTTGATAAAGTGATATTTGAGATCTATGTGTTTTGTTCGATAATGCGTAACTACATCACTTGCAATGAATATAACCAATTGATTGTCACAAAGTATATTAGTTGAACAATTTAATAGTTCGTCCAAATCAGTCGGCAACTTTCTCATCCATAAGGCTTGAGATGTAGCTAATGAAGCTAAAATATATTCAGTTTTAATGGTAGACAATGCAACTATGAATTATTTCTTGAACTGCTAAGAAACAATCATAGTTCCTAAATTGAATACATATCCAGAGGTACTTTTGTAATCCTCTAGACATCTACCTCAATCACTATCACAATATCAAAATATTTCAATGTGGTTAGTCCTAGTGTATTTTAGACTTAAGTCTACAGTTCCTTTGAGATATCTTAATACACTTTTGGCAGCACTAAGGTGTAGGTGATTAGGCGCAAGCATGAACTGTGATAGTAAGTGGACAAAATAAACAATGTATAGTCTTGTCACAGATGCATACAGCAAGCTTCCAATTTACATTTGGTATACTCTTCCATCCACTATTCTACATTGGGCATAAATTAATTTCTGGTTCACGACAAGATGGGTAGAAATAGGTTTACATTCACTCATCTCATGACTTTTCAATAGAAATTGTATATATGCAGTTTGAGAGATGGACACACTACTTGTGTCTTGAAAAATCTCAAGTCCTAAGAAATGTTTTAAGTAACCTAGATCTGATATTTCATACTTAATTTCTATTTCTCTTTTAAAGTTATCTATTAATTCTGATTCATTACTAATAAAAATTATATCGTCTATATATATTGACACAATTAAAATTCCAAAATGTTTATCCTTTTTAATGTAAAGTATAAACTCACTCTTACTATGTTTGAATCCTTGATTCAACAAGTAGAAGTTTATTTATTGATACTAATCACATGAAGCTTGTTTTAACCTGTATAGAGCCTTGTTTAATTTATAAACACGGTGCTCACTCCCTTACTATACGAACCCAAGGGGTTGTTCTAAATAAATTTCCTCCTTGAGTTTTCCATTCAAGAATGCAGACTTGATATCTAGTTGGAATCAACCCTTTTGTTCAGCTAAGACTATTAGAAATCTTATTGTTTTTAACCTTGCTACTAGAGCAAAGATTTCAAGAAAGTTAGTTACAACCTTTTGAGAGTAGCCATTGGCTACTAATCGAGCCTTATACACAGGTTGATTGGAGGTTGGTTGAGTCTTAATCTTAAATATCCATTTAACCGCTATGTTGTGTTTATTTGGGAATAGGTCCACGAAAGTCCAGGTTGATTTTTTTTCAATGATAGACATTTCTGTCTTTATTACATTTATCCTAAATTTATTTTTTACAGCTCTTCATAGTTGAAAGGCTCAACTAAGGTAAAATTACATCTTTGATATATATAAGTCAAAGATTTATATATAATGGGTGTAGTTTTATCATATATTTCCTCTATATCAGACTTTGACTCATAAGAGGAACAGAAACCATACCTTTGATTGTATTCCTGTTTATTGCATGTTGTAATATCAATACTACAGTAGAGGTGTCAACCGGATCGGGCCGGCCAGGACTGCCACGAGGCACGGCACAGTTCGGTCGTGCCTGGGCCGGCCCTGCACGGGAATTTCCCCTGCCCTGGCCCGTGTCGTGTCCGGGTAAGGAACAACCTGTGTCGTGCCGTAGGCAACCGGGCCTCGTGCCGTGCCTGACCCGGCACGGTTCGGTGGCCCGTGGCACGGCCCATCGGCATAGGTCGGGGTCACAACCAGTCCCGCACCCACACCTACAGACCTGGGCTCCTGGCTTCCCGCACCGTCACGAGTCACAGCTCACGGCTCACCCTCTTGTGACTCGGTGAGTCGGGCCTAGCTTCCCGCACTCAAAGACTGAGGGTCGGGTCCAATCAGACCCGACCCGCGGTTCTTCCCGACCCAACCAAATTCCCCCCCCAATGGGCAAAAAAATATTTAAATTTTAGTCGTTGGATCTCGCCTCCAACGGCTAGGGGGCAAAATCTGACGGCCCTCATGATTCTACCCCCTAAAATATTAAAAAAAATTTATAAACATTTATTCTCTCAAATCTCACATTTTCACTCTCTCAAAACTTTTGCTCCTCTCTCTCGAGATTCCATCATTTGGCTTGGCTTTTCGAGAATCTCAACTCGGGTTTCAAATTTTGAGCTAGACTATGGTGCATCATGCACGTAATCGACCTCACTGTTTTACCGGGTAATTTATTTTAATTTTTTTCTCTCTCTCAGTCTCTCTCTAGTCTAGTATCTCTCTCTATAGTCCTAAAATAGTTAAATCTAAAATATATCATCTAGCCTCTACATAAGTGTCATGTTTAACAAAAATCCTAAAAAATAAAAAATACTAATGAAACATATTTAAATTTAAAAAATAAAAATCTTATACGGAGGTCTGGGACTGCTGAAACTTTGATTTTTCAAGTCGTCTCACCCCAAGCATCTAAAAAACAAAAAATTATGACTTCTGTAGTTTAGACTCATTTAAATATAATAAAACAAAAAAAATATTTGGGGTGAGGAAGAAGAAATTACACAGTGCAAATATTATATGAAAATTTTAACTTGTAAGAATTCATTTAAGATTGAGCACCTTAAGAGGCATGCTGAATTATGCACCAAAAAATATGATCCATTAGATCCTAAGTAAACCCAACTTGATATTGCATTTTTTGAGACTGGATCTAGTTCAGTCTCAAAGTTTAATCCATTCATATACTCCAACGAGTTGAGTAGGGATGGCATGACCAGGCTTATTACATTGATGGGTCTTCCGATCAGATTTTCGGAAGATCCAAGGGTAGTGCGCATTATGCAGACATATTTTTAGCATGCTTATCGTAGGATTCATAGGTCCATATCTAGGAATGACATACTAAAATTATATAAATAAGAAAAACAAATAATAATTAATGAATTTTTGACATATAGCGGAGTGGTATCTATGACGTCCGATATCTGGACAAGTCACGATGAATCATCTTATGCATGTCTCACCAGCCACTATGTAGATTCTAACTGGAATATGAATAAAAAAATTTTAGGATTCTCTGAGATTCTTCATTCTCGTGATGGCCTGGTCATTTTTGAGTGTATGATAAAAATCTTTAAAGTATATAAAATTCAAAATAAAATTTTTTAGTATTACATTTGATAACGCATCTAATCATAAAGTAACGATTAACATATTTGTTATGAATATTAGAGACGCACCATTAGGAGAGATTTTTGATGTTATATGCATGTGTCACGTGATTACCCTGATTATTCAAGCGGGGATGAAGGTGTGTTCCCCAACATTGAATAATATACGTAATGCACTAAAATATATTCGCACTCCTCGCTGACAACAAGAGTTTGGTAGTCTATGTTTGTCTACGAATCTTGAGAAAAAGAAATTTCAATCGGATGTGAGATATCGTTGGAATTACACGTATCTGATATTGGAGTCACGTGTTAGATACGAACACATGATCTCTAACTACGTCAATAGTAAAAGTGACGAACTTATTATTGACGACACTGACTGGGCATCAGAAATTTTATTTATGAAATTACTGGAGAATTTTTATGACACAACAAACATGTGTTCATCAATTTATACGCCTACGACTTGCATTGTACCCATGAGCATATGCAACATTAGTAGCATGTTTAGGAAATATCGAGCTGACCCGACACTTAGCCATATGGTCGCAGAGATGGAAATTAATTATTTAAAGTATTGATCCACCATTCCATCTCTTTATTACCTCGCTACATGCTGGACCCTAGGGTTAAGGTGGAATGAATAGAAAACATACTGACTTACATTTCCTCGTGCATGAACCTTGAAGGCCCACCTGAAGAGTTCATTCACGAGAAGTTGACTGACATGTTCACATACTACGATACTAGGTATGATGGTGGTGGTAGTGAGACTATGATTAAGGACATTGATACCTTATTCGAAGATGACGATTTTTCTATTCAGCTAGCGAGAGGGAAACGTAGGGGTGGACCATCAAATAGGAGCGACCTTTTTCGGTACTTAGATACTTATTACTGCTCAATACTATCACATTCTGATACTAAGAATTTTGATATATTACGGTGGTGGAAATCATATGAGTCCACCTTTCCCGTACTATTTAGGATGGCACGGGATCTACTGACTCCTCCGGTGTCGAGCGTAACATTGGAGTCTGCTTTTTCTGTTATAGTGAATGTGATTTCAGATAGGATATCAAGATTACGTCCAGATATTGTTGATATATTGGCTTGTTTGAAGGATTGGGAGGATTCGAGGTTTAGCATCCATGATCGTGCTTGAGCTGGGACTGGGACTGGGACTACAGCCACATCTACTGCGATAGCGGAGGAGTTGACTGCTGATGATGATGATCCATATGATACTGATCTTGATGTTGCAGCTAATGATACTCATGATATGACGATTGATGATGATCTACTATTTTTTGATTTCAATGTTTTGTTTTTTATTGATTGTACGTTTTATTTATACGCTACGTTGAAACTTTAATTTGTTTGGTTCGGGCCTTCAGTATCTATTGGTCATTTTTCATTTGATTTACTTATGTTTTTTTTTACTTTTTAATTTTTTTAACATTATTTATTGATTTATTTATTTTTATGTTTTAAATTTTTCATTTAAAAATTTAAAACTCTATTATATAATTCTAATACATTTTAAACTAATTTTATTTTACATTATAAAAAAAAAATTACACTTAGTAAATTTAATAAATTTTAAACAATATTCATAATTCATATTATAAACGTATAATATTATACAATATTAATAATTTTATATATAATTTTATAATTTATATAATTTAAATAAAAATTAAAACAATAAAATATTCTTAAAAAAAAAATTTAAAAATATTTCCTTGTCCGTACGGCCAGGCCATGCACCGAGCGGGCCAGGCACGACACGGTACAGTAACCATGTCGTGCCTGGCCAGACACGAAAGCACGGTCGTGCTCTCAAAAAACGGGCCGGGCCGGGCCGGCCCGGCCCGTTTGACACCTCTATTTTGTGGAAATCATAATTTAAACCACACAAATCCTTTAGATTTGTATTGGATCTAGAAAAATCATGAAGAAAAAAATTAAGTCAAAGACGATATTTGAGAATCGCCTATTCTGGAAAAATTTTTTCAAATAATCGTTCGAAAAAAAACTTTAATCTCAAAAAGATACAAAGCTCTAATACCAGAATGTTAGATTTTAATAATAAATCCTTATCTCAATAAGGATTACCGAGATGAGAAGAAGAAGAAGAAGAAGAAGAAGAAGAAGAGATGTGTTTTGAAGAAGAAGAAATCACAATCAACAAGAGAGAAAAAAAATCGAGTAACTAATAAAAATGTGTCCAACTGTTATCAAAAGAAAAGAAATAAACCCATATGCAAATTTTAATAGTTAATAAAAAGTAAAACGGTAATTAAAATTTTACAGTAAATCCGTCGTGATTTTTGTTAAATATCAGTAAGAGAGAATATTGGTAATTTTACTAGAAACACTTACCAAGAAATCAATGCCCAATCAACAAAAAAATAATTACAGAAAAAATATTATTTTTCAAATTTAAAAAAAAATGTACCAAAACATAAAATAATTAGATTTTAGTACACTAAAAATCAAAAACTCAATTTTACCTAAAGTATGATATGTTAACGAATTTAAAAAATACCAAAATATATAAAAAACTTTAAATAATAACATAAAGTGAGCGTCAGCCATAGAAGATTATAATCAGATTCAAACTCACGACAACTAACTTTATATTATGTATTCAACCATCCAGATACGTGTATCAATTCATATGATTAAAGAATCATAATGAATTTATAGACATATAGATAGAAACTTATAAATATATTATGATTCATAAATCATATGACATGATGCATGTATTTGGATTTATTAATCATATGATTCTCACTTTATTACTTTTTAGAGTCGTATACTTCCAGTTACACAAAGTGCAAATATAATCTATCCCAGCATATTTTTAGCACCGTTGTCTATGATTAAATTTTTTTTTGATTTTGAAATTTTGATTTAAAACTATTAGCTTGAGGTTGAAAATATGTTCTGCTATATATTTTGTACATTGCTATATTTTGTTTTTGTGCTTTTTTATTTTAATTTTTTTTGTATAACATCAACCCTAATGAACCAAAGATATGAGACTTAGTCTTTATCTATGAAACTATATAAAAGAAAAACTTTGAGTTTATTAAAGAGACGACAAAGTAGAAAGATCACTATGGAGGAAGATAGGAATGAAGCAATAGTGGTGGAGATGTCGACCAAGTACCATAATAGCACATACACTATCATACACTAAAAGATTATTGGAGGCTAACACCAACAAAAAGTTATTCTGGAATAAGAAAAAAACTCATTAAACCAATAATTTTGAGCCGAATTCAAATTTGATAGCCATGGTACAATAGTATCAATATAAAATATATTTTTTAGAAGACTCAAACACACATTGCTAAGTTTTTAAAGTTGTGTGAAATAATTACTAGAAACACTTACAAAGAAATCAATGCCCAATCAACAAAAAAATAATTACAGAAAAAATATTATTTTTCAAATTTAAAAAAAATGTACCAAAACATAAAATAATTATATTTTAGTACACAAAAAATCAAAAACTTAATTTTACCTAAAGTATGATATGTTAACGAATTTAAAAAATACCAAAATATATAAAAAACTTTAAATAATAACATAAAGTGAGAGTCAGCCATAGAAGATTATAATGAGATTCAAACTCATGCCATCTAACTTTAAATAATGTATTCAACCATCCAGATACGTGTATCAATTCATATGATTAAAGAATCATAATGAATTTATACACATATAGATAGAAACTTATATAAATATATTATGATTCATAAATCATATGACATGATGCATGTATTTGGATTTATTAATCATTCAATTCTCACTTTATTACTTTTTAGAGTCGTATACTTCCAGTTACACAAAGTGCAGATATAATCTATCCCAACATATTTTTAGCTCCATTGTCTATGCTTAAAATTTTTTTTGATTTTGAAATTTTGATTCAAAACTATTAGCTTGGGATTGAAAATATGTTCTGCTATATGTTTTGTACCTTGCTATATTTTGTTTTTGTGCTTTTTTATTTTAATTTTTTTTTTGTATAACATCAGCCCTAATGAACCAAAGATATGAGACTTAGTCTTTATCTATGAAACCATATATAATAAAAACTTTGAGTTTTTTAAAAAGACAATAAAGTAGAAAGACTACTATGGAGGAAGATAGGAATGAAGCAATAGTAGTGGAGATGTCGACCAAGTACCATAATAGCACATACACTAAAAAATTATTGGAGGCTAACACCAATGAAAAGTTATTCTGGAATAATAAAACAACTCATTAAACCAATACTATTGAGCCGAAATCAAATTTGATAGTCATGGTACAATAGTATCAATATAAATTATATTTTCCAGAAGACTCAAACACACATTGCTAAGTTTTTAAAGTTGTGTGAAATAATAAATATATATAAAGTAAGCTACGATGTGATCAAGTAAAGACTAATCATATTTTCTCTTTAGGACAAAGCGAAGAATTAGTTTTAATACTTACCAAGAGATTCCATAAACAATTGAGACAAGCTCACGCAAGCATTCCTCAATAATTCCTTTCCGCCACAAATAATATCACACTACTGGCAGAAATAAGTCAATTCAAATAAAATGAATAGGAAGTTTATATGATGCTCAGTATGGATTCAATGATTTGTTTAGATGTCCACGATATAATTTGAGTTCAAGTGCTAAACACAAATCTTTTACAATGGATTGAACCACGGGACAAGTTGTGTGAAATATGCAACCTCAAAAGGCTTCATGATGAACAAGTCACCCGAATATGTTTATGTCATGTTTGAAAAATTGGTAAAAACAATTATAAGGCTACAACTGATAGATCCATGGAGAAAAGACAAGCTGGAAATAGGAATTAGACAAAATCTCAGTCATGGAAGCAAAACTGAATGTAATTATGAATCAACTCTCAATTCAAGGAAAGAAAGGACAAATTATGTGCAACTAGCTGCAATGCAAATACAACTAATAATGAGCCAAAAAAATAAATGTACCAAGTATTTGATGTGAACTACTTGAATATTATATGCTTTCAAAGTTCCAACCCAACAACTTGCATACTTGTTGTCGTGCAAACCCGAAGAAACATGGAAATTATCCTATGAAAATCAATTAAATGTTAAACAACTAAATTATCAAAATAATTTCAGCGAGACAATAAATCTTTACGAGCAAGGAGCTACGAGCTCCTATCATAAAGAGAAGAATTCGCCATCCTTCGATAAAAATATCCTAAATGTCACAGACTTAATAAGCAAGCTTCCGTAATTGTGGCCGAAGGCTTTATTGTAGATCAAACATACTGATGAGTTTGAGTGAAAATATATGAGAGTGCTCTAGATGATGAGTGCAAGTGGATTGAAGGTGATACTTTTTCAGAGTTCAGGCATGTCGACTCGGTTAAGTTTGGAGAGTTTATCACTTATCTAAGATTTGACTATGAAGAAGAGTGTTGGCCTACCCTACACAAACTAATCAGGAGCTGGAGTCGCTCTCTTGATGAGCCCGAGATAGTGCAAAACCAGCCATCATAAAAATATAACGTGGCTTGGAAAGCTGGGTCTCACGATAGAAAATATATGAGACCACCACACCGGCTACACTACTGTGTGAACAAAGTAGGCCCATGACAAATAGTATCAGAGATAAGACAAAAGACTATCAGCATTGTATGTTTCCTTTTGTTGATCTTGGCGGCCGAAAATTTATCTCTCCTATAAATGCACAGTAGCTAATGAAGCTATATAAAGGTATAATTTAGAGGACCCTCGTATGAGATGAGTGTTCCTCCGAGTCACAATAGGTGCTAATTGCTGTCTAGTAGTGCATAACAAATATTTGCCTACTATGGGCGGAAATCTAGCTAGATGTGCTGCTTTCGTGGTAGAAGTGAATGGAACTCATTCCATGACTTATTTTCCCTAGTGGTATTAGCACAAATCTTAGTAGATTATAACTCTTGGGGAGCATCAATCTTCATTGACAGAGATCGGTGAAAGGTGTCATTCACAAGAGTATTTAAGATATCAGGTGGGAGAGAATGTCACAGACTTAATGTGTGAGTATCTTGATTGTGAGAGTGCTCCAGATGGTGAGTACAAGTAAATTGTAGGTAAAACTTCTTCGCAGTTCAGACATGTGGACTCAATTAAGTTTGAAGAGCTTATCAGTAGTCTAGGACTTGACTATGAAAAAGAGTTTTGGCCTACTTTGTACAAACTGATCAGGAGCTGGAGTCACTCTCCTAATGAACCTGAGACAGTACAAACCCAGTCAACATAAAGATATAATATATGGCTTGGAAGGCTGTATCTCATGATAGTGAATATATGAGACCACCACACGGGTTGCACCACTACATGTACAAAGTAGACTAGTGACAAATGGTATCAAAGCTATTACAGAAGACTATCAACATTGTATGTTGCCTTCTGTCGATCTTGGTAACAAAAATCTTTCTCCTATAAATGCACAATAACTAATGAAGCCGTGTGAAGCTATAATTAGGAGGACCCTCGTACGAGATGGGAGTTCCTACGGGTCACAAGTGGTGCTGATTGCTATCCAATAGTGGGTAATAAGTGTTTGCCTAATAGAAGCGAAAATCTAGCAAAATGTGCTGCTTTTGGGGTGGAAGTTAGTGGGACTCTTCCGTGACTTCTTTTCCCATGGATATCAACACAAATCTTTGTAGTAGCTCTTGGGGAGTAGTTGTCTTCATTGACAGAAATCACTGAAAAGTATCATGTATGAGGACGTGCAAGATATTTGGTGGGAGAGAATGTCACAGACTTAATGTGTGAGCATCTTGATTGTAGCTGAAAACTTAATTATAGATCAAACATGCTAACAGGTTTGAGTGAAAATGTGTGAGAGTGCTCCAGATGATGAGTACAAGTGGATTGAGAGTGATGCTTCTTTGGAGTTCAGACATACTGATTCAGTTGGGTTTGGGGAGCTTGTCACTAGTCAAGGATTTGACTATGAAGAATGACGTTATCCTACCCTACACAAATTGGTCGAGAGCTGGAGTTGCTCTCCTTATGAGCCTGAGACAGGATGAAACCAGTCATCATAAAAGTATAATGTGTTGCTTGGAAGGCTGGATGTCACAATAGTGGTAATCTGAGATTGCTGCAAGGGCTGCACAACTACGTAGACAAACTAGGCCCATGACAAATAGTATCAGAGCTAGGACAGGAGACTATCAATATTGTATGTTTCCTTATGTTGATCTTGATGGTTGAAAGTCATCTCTCATTTAAATGCACAGTAGCTTATGAAGTTGTGGGAAGTTACAATAAATAGGACCCTCGAAAGAGATGGGTATTTTTCTGGATCACAAAAGGTGCTGATTGTTATCTAATAATACGTAATGGGTGATTGCTTACTAAAGGTGAAAGTCTAGCTAGAAATATTATTTTTGGGGTGGAAGTGAATGGGGCTCCTTGCATGACTTCTTTTCCCAGGGGTATCAACACAAATATTAGTAGATTATAGCTCTAGGGGAGCAATAGTCTTCATAGGCAAAGATGAATGAAAAGTGTCTTGCATGAGGGCGTACAAGATATTGGGTGGGAGAGAATATCACAAACTTAATGTGTAGCTAAAGATTTTATAGTAGATCAAACATACTGACAATGAAGTTCAAACATATAAGATATCCATGGTTGTAGTTGAAGATTTTATAGTAGATCAAACATACTGACGAGTTTGAGTAAGAATGTGTGAAAATGCTCCAGATGATGAGTGCAAATGAATTGAAAATGATATTTCTTTGGAGTTCAGGCATGTTGACTCAATTAAGTTTGGGGAGCTCATCACTAGTCTAGGACTTTACTATGAAGAAGAGTGTTTATCTACCTTGTACATCTAGTCGAAAGCTGGTGTCGCTCTCCTAATAAGCCTGAGACAGGACAAAACCAATCAGCATAAAGGTATAATATATGGCTTGGAAGGCTGTGTCTCACGATAGTGAATATCTGAGACTTCCACATGGGCTACACCACTACGCGAACAAAGTAGGCCCATGACATAAAGCTATTAAATAGGATAAACAAGAAGAATGATGCAGGACCTCAAAAGATAGATCAAATGGAAACTATGCTTAGCAACACGAGTAGAACATTGAAAACTATAAAAGCACAAATTAGAGAACTAGCTCTAGCTATGAAAGAAAGACCATCCATATCATTCCCCAGTGATACAAAAAAATCCTGAGTGCATGACAATACTTTTGATAAGTAAGAAATTGGAGGTGAAAAAAGTCATGAAACCATTAGATAAAGCCATGACTCAAGAAGAAGTCTCAACATGAATGGAAGAAGTCATGACAGAAACATAGATAATTGACGAAGATAAAACAAGGAGTCAAAATGAAGAAGTGAATGTGAAGTAAAAGCAAAGTAGAAATGAAGAAGATGAAATTACGAGGAAAAGAAAAATGTGCCTAGAAGAATAACTTTTCCAAACAATCCTCCCAACATCAATTCACCCTTACCATTTTCACAGATATCCAATAAAATAAAGATTGATAAAGAATTTCAAGAATTACTGAATATATTTAAAAAGTTTAAAAAGTCAATATTTTATTTCTTGACATTTTAGCTGCGATGCTAAATTATATGAAATTTATGAAAAAGATAATGAACAACAAGAAGTGGTAATCTTTGGGACTGTCAGCTTTCCTGAGAACTATAACATTATTATACAAAGGAAACTTCAAGAAAACTAAAAGATCATGTCATTTTCATTATCTCTTGAGTAATTGAAGAACACATGTTCCAAAAAGTAATGTATAATTTGGCAACGAGATACAATAAGATACATTGGACAATTGTAAAAAAACTAAATTTAGGCAAAATCACTCCCATGACACTTATATTACAAATGACAAAAAATCTCTTACACAACTAAAAGGTATTACTAAAGACATCTAAGTAAAATGTAAAAGTTATATAAAATTAATTTTTTAGTAGTTTTATGATACAAAATATTGAAAAAGATAATAATACAACACTTATTTTGGGAATACCTTTTTTTGCTAAAGTAGAAGCATTGATCGATGTGAAGAATGTCAAATTGTCTCTTCGAATGGCAAAAAATAAGTAAGGTTTAGATTTTATAGAAGTCTTTAATTTTCTGATGCAGTCATGCAAACAAGGCATATTGTAGGAGAGTAGAAAATTTGATTCTGGATTACAATGGAAAATTCATAGATTTTATGAAAAGAGCCTATCTGGATTGATTGGAAAAAAAATTGAGGGGACTAAAAAATCAAACGAAAATGTCATGATGTGTTAAGATATTACAATACTTTTTGAAAATGTCGTGATGACTGACAAAGTTGTATAAGAAGAGAGCAAAGAATACGAAGAAAACAAAATCACAAATAAAATTAAAGATGACTCAATGTATAAAGAAGTTATGGCATGTAATGAAGATGCAACAATAAAAGACTATGCGACATTAAAGGATGAAGTCGTAGTGTACAAAGAAGAATTTTGAAAGAAGTTGAATAAGTCACAATACATGCTGAAAAAAGCACAGCCCATGACTTAAAAGCTTCAACTAAAAAAGCTGCAAGACTATAAAAAATAATTGTGACATCTTCAACTACAACATTACTTGAAGAAGCCACGATACCAATTATACAGAAGATCTCAAATAGTTTAATTATGAAGGAACTATCGAAGTATATCCAATACCCTTTCTCGGAAGAAGATATGAAGAATCAAATATCCATCATTGCCATGTTTTTGAAAAAAGAGATGAAGGAAAAGGTATTAATTAAGTTTCAAAAATACTTGGAGACAATTGCATTACCAATAAAAAATATAAAAACAATCAATCTATTAATCAATATGCATAAAATTTTGGTGGAAAATAATATAAAGCCAATAATGAGAAGTTTATTATTAGTTTATAGATGAATATTCAAATTACAACCAAACAGGAATAACTTTGGCAACTCTCCAGAAAAGTAAGATGATGGATTTTGTGGATATAATTAAAGTTATGACAACATTTAATGAGTTGCACCCTTAATAGTTGCACCCTTAATGATTTTACTATAGCAAAGTGAGGGCTTTGAAGTTATGTGTGAAGCAAGTAAATATATAGAGCTTCTAAGTATATGACAAGTGATAAAGTAAGTCATTTCTATCACACATTAAGCAAGTCATTTCTATCACACATTAAGCAAGTCATTTCTCTTTCCTACCATATGTTATTAAATTACAAACAACTCCCAAATAGTCACGACACTTGATGTGTTTTGCAAGTAGTGACATCTCTTATGTGAGTCTCCATAATTATTGTCTTTTGGGAGGTTGTGACAACACTTACATGAGTCACAACGTGTGTTGAGTGAAATTTTTCTCTATGACATTATAGTAATTATGAAATCTCAATGTTAGTTTGATTATCAAAATTTCATGAAAAAAAAGAAGAGAATCAACAAGAAAGAAAATTCAACAAAATAAGTATAAAAGACATCATGACATCACATCTGAGTCATGACCACAATTTTCATGTTACAAAATATTATACCATTCATTAAGTTATTTTTCAGTCAACATTTTTTTCAGTCGTGAAGCATTTTGGCAGAAAAACCTTTTATTTTGAGTCATGACATCATTCTACACGTCACAATACTCTCTCTCTTGTGACATTATCTTATAGTTGCAATTGTATTTTATACATCGCAACAACATTTTGTACTGATTACATTCATTCTCAATTATGACTATAGTATACAAGACATGATGCTCTATACCACTTGCTTCATTAATTTTGAATCACGACAATATTTCATGAGTCACGTCGATTCATTTTAGAAATCACAAAATTATTTTCGAGTCATAATGTGTTTCTTTATTTCTCTTTCCTTTTTTCAACAACTTATAAAACCTTTTGTCTACTCACATTCTCAACTCCATATCGTCCCCCCGTCACCCTTTACATGTCATGACACTACTTGACTCCGAACCTACAGCTTCAACCCTAACGGCTCCATCTAAAGTCTGAGAAAAATGAAAACATTTTTTAAAACTCAAATTTAATAATTATCAAAGAAGATCCAACTGTAAAGAGCAACAAAAAGACTGAATTGAGAAAGAAAAAAGGCAAAATGATCAAAAGTGAACAACAATTCAAAATGAATAAGACAACTTTTATGTTAAAAAAAAAGAATAATTAGATGATAAAGATACTCTCCATAAAAAATATCATTGACGAACAAGAATTTTGTGAGTTTATCTCACCATTCCTCAAAACTACACAAAAAAATGGATGAAAAATAGTTTGTTCACACTTCGAACCAAAAAACACTATTATTGTGAGATACTTTTATGTCATCCTTGAGAAGAGCCAAGAGAAATCAAAGTTTGTAAGAGGAATTTATGTAGTTTTTACAGAATAATCATCAATCAACTATTAATAAATGCTCAAGACAAAACAAACGAGGCGCAATTTAAGAAAAAAAAAACTTCCAACACATTGTCAATGAGCTGACAAGAGAAAAAAAAATGGTGTGGAATGCCAAAGAATTCACATGTCCATTTACATTGTGGGGAATTAACAAAAACAAGACCTGCCAATATTATTGTATGTCATTGTCATGATTAATGAGCATAGAATTAACATTGAAAAGATTATTGAGAAATTTATTTTGCTTATCAAAGAAGAGGATTTATGGGTCATATGATCCACACATCTCTTATCTCTCTATGCAAAATGCAAGGTGTGGTGCTCCAACAAGAGACTGATGAGGCTTGCCCAAAGATGCACCCCTCATATTGACCAGAGTAAAGAAAAAACTAGTCAAGAAAGAGGAAAAAAGAAAACATTAAAAACTAAAAATAGAAGGGCAAGAATAGAAGAGATAAAAAAAACAATTAAATCACAATAACTTAAAATGCATGTTGGTGGTGTTGCAATAGAGAAGGCTAGCAAAAAAGAAATAAAGTAAAAACATGAAACCGATTAGATCCCCATCAAAGCCAAATCAAATAGCAAGGAAAAAAACATTGATGAAATCATGACTCTGCTATTCCAAATGAGACACCAACAACATGATAGAGACAAAACACTCATGAAAGAGATCAAATTTAAGGACACACACCTGCAAAACACGCTCCAAGGAAAGGAAGACCAGGTGAAATAATCCCTCAAACAAATGTTACAATAATTAATTGAAGAAATAAAAACAAAGATAACATGTAGAGGAATGCTTTAAAAGAAATAGAAATAATTTTCATAAATCAAAACAAAAGAAATGATACAACCTCTTCAAAAGAATAACCATCTCTGTAACTTATCAATGAAAACCAAAAATCAATTATGATTTCACTAGTAAAATCATAGTCCCTATTATGATTATCCTTTCATCATCTCTATCTGTATTCTATTGATGACTATAATTTTGAGTTGATTTGATGAATTGATGAATTCTAATGACTAATGAATGATTTGTATTATATATTTCTGGGGTAGTAGACTTCTCTTTACTTGCAAACAAGCAAAATACTTAGAGTGGAAAGTTATTAAACATTTCATTAGTTATTGGTGTGATATCAATAGCTATGACTTATGATTGAATATAAATGTCAATTATAAAAAATTTACCAAAACTTAAGTTTTAAAAATTAAATGAAAAGAAAAAGCAAACAACAAAATAAAGTGAAACCAGCTATTGAGGTTGTGGGAACACATTCCAAACAAAAGAAAATGTAGTTGTAAGATAACAAGTCGTGACACCTTAATTAATAGTCACAAAAATATCTTTAGAAGATTTTAACAATGAGGGGCTAGGCTACGATAGTTTATTTCCGAGGCTCAATTCACATGTCATGACACCATTTTACCATTCGCAATGCTAAGTGGACCTAATGAGTATCAGACAACCAATAAAGTCGTGACAATGAAAAATATGTGTCAACATTATTTATTTGGTCATAGCATACTTACATAGTTGTGACCCTACTCCTCATTCACAGTAATACCTCGTATGTTACAACTCTACTTTTTAGTGACAATATTACTCATACATCATGATTCAACTTCCTAATCACATTGTCATTTCTTTGGTCATAATATTATATTGTCAATCTACCATATCTCTCAATCATGATTATATTCCCCAAGTCACAAAATTATTATCTCATAAGCAACAACATACCTTGTGTTGTCATGATTTTACTAGTAGTCATGACAACCTACCAATATGCATCATAAAACTAATGATTAATTGTAACACCATATCTCTGTCACGGCACCATTTGTCATGTCGAGACATAACCAGAACCAATCTGCAAAATTAAAGTTGTGATATTATCTGTTCAATTATGACGTTAACTAGCATAAATACAAACTTTCACTAGAATTTATTTTTAAACTGTGGATATGAAAAATCAAAGGATGAGAAGAAGTTAAAAAAGAAAAGAAAAGAAAAAAATAATACGTAAAACAGAACACAAAGCAACAGAATAGAACACAAAAAAAATTGAACACATTTCTGCCAATAATACTCAGCCAAATTAATTCAACAACATGCATTACTCAAGGACAATCGCAAAGAGTAGAATCCTAAAAAATTTTTGCCAATGAGAATATCTTGCAACACAAAGAAATTTAATAGCATTCCCATTTATATTTCTTTATATTTTTGAACCAATATTATATTCAATGCTTATTTTATCTTTCTTCCCAATGTTATGTAATATCATGTCTAGAATTTATTTAAAACTTGTGTATGATATTAATTGAATTGTAATATAATGAATTTCTTGAAATTTATTGTAGATTTTATTAATGCCTTTAAGAATGATGTTGACATTTTGACTTATGCCAAAATGTATATAACATATTTGGGTAATTGGTAGTGTGGACTGTATCATGTTTAATTATGATTTACCTCCAACAAATCTAGTTAATCTAATTACCACACCCATGAGAGTTTCATAAAAGTATAACATGCATCAAAAACACACTTGTGTGACTCTTAGAAGAATGACATACCATAAGAGCATACATGCAAGAAACTCTCGATAAGAAAAACTAGGAACGAACTTATACACTTAAGATGGTCATCATATGGATTGTGATAGATGACCGATAAAATACCTGAGCATTATCTTGTTATTCAGTTATCCAAGGAATTGTGTGATTCTTAGATAGATCATATCACAGCACGACCTATTTCTGTGTGGCCCAGAAGTGCTACCGTGTTGTGCCTAACACGACATGACTACCAAACATCATGCCTAGCACCATCCATTTGGCCCACAGCAATGTCTGGTCATGTTGAGTCATGTTGATTCATGCTAGGCTGACGACTACATTTAGTTTTAAAAAATGTTTGTTTTTATTTTAAGGCAGCAACATGTTGCGCCTGTCGATATCAATGTCGACACTCATTACATAAAAACATAATGAGCAGCTAACATCAGTCGAGCCCCAAATGCCCCAAACGGGAACAACTGATCACTTAAGTCAAACTCAAATTACATGGCCAAGTTTTTTATAAAAAAAACTAGCCCCATCAAGCAATTACCCAATGGGGTATGACTAATGCTTGGTCACGAGTCACAGTGTCGATAGACCGTGCCATCAGGCTAAGCACATGAATCATGCCCGACCTAGCACAATGAACGAATTTCCATGGCCCAGCACAACAAGATCAATGCCTTGGGCTGACATGACACAAGTCCAAGCATGGTTAATTCGAGTCGTGCCTCTTGTCTAGCTTGGCCTTGGCACAACTAATTCGAGTCGTGCCGCATACCGTTTCCAAGCTGTTGGGCTATTTCGCTTCCACGTTTGTGATTCAAAAGAAGAGAATAACAAAGAACAACAAATAATATATCCACAACCACAATCAAAGCATAACAGAATCAAAAACAAAACAAAAATCACAATAGAAACGCACAAAATAACGTGATTCCTTAGTCGTTCAACACGACTAATTACATCCACCAGAAAATTATTTGTGCATTTACAGATTATAACCAAAATAGAAGTCCATAATATCTTACAGTTTATGTGCAAAAAATAGTCGCGATGAAAATCACGCAGAGAAAAGAAACAGCAGAAATGAACAGTTAAACACACCAAAAAATAACTGTCCGAAAACATAAAATAAAAAACAATTTATATTAATAGAATTTCTCGATTTAATTAACCTATCAGCGGGACCTCCGTTATTTTGTTATTGCAACATTTTCGGCCTCTAAATATTTTATTTTCTACACTTACATAAAAATATTAAAATAAAAATATTTTAGTTATACAAAACAAATAATCAAAATAAATTATATACAATAATTATAATGACATAAGATGAGAAATAGAAAAATCAATCTCAATTAAACATCAATTTAAAGTAGCTCACATTTAATTATTTACATAATATTGTATCATGGCCCATCCGAGTGATCCCACCCACTCCGATTAATTAAACCAAGAAATTACATTAATATAAATTATTTTTTATTTTTTATTTTCGGGCGGCTATTTTTCGGTGTGTTGACCAGTTCATCTCTGCTGTTTTCTTCTCTTTGTGTAATTTTCATCATGACTACTTTCTGCACATAAACTATAAGATATTCTGGACTTCTATTTTGGTTATGATCTGTAAACGCACAAGCATTTATCTGGTGGATATAGCTAATCGTGTTGAATGACTAGTGAACCACGTTATTTCGTATATTTTTGTTGTAATTTCTATTTTGTTTTTGCTTCTGTCGTGCTTGGATTGTTGTTGTGGATATATCGTTTATTGTTCTTTGTTATTCTCCTCTTCTGAATCATAAACGTGAAAGCGAAATTACCAAATAGTAACAATAATTAGCCAACTAAACACTTTTAGTTTGATCTTTTATAAACAGTTGAATCATAATAATAATACATACTTTTATATACTTGAGGCTTGAAATTTGAATATTTATGTGCCATAACTAAGAGAAATAATGAGATGTTGCACTAGTATTTTTAATTTATTTATTTATGATTTTGTTTGGTTTGTACTTCATATGCATTTAACTTGTACTTTGTATGAAGTAACTATTGTAATATTTAATTTTTTATATTATTAGATGAAGAAACATGTTATTTTCCTAACATTCTACATGATGCATACAAATTAGGAATTAATCTTTAGATCTAGGAAATTCGCTATTGATGATATGTCAAAAAATAACAACTACTATTCTTAAGAAATATTACACGTGAATAATGTTTTCCTTATTTTTATCAGCATTTTATTTTATAAAGTTCAGAGAGGTGAATGATATGATGAAAAAAATTCATTAATTTGAGACATGCAGAAAAAATAGTGAAATGAGCAGGATTTTTACAATGTCATGACTAAAAAGCACAATCACAAAGAAAAAAAAAAGATGATGACAATTAAAAAAAATAAGAAAAAAAAAATAATGATGAAAATGAATGAGAAAAAAAAATTAAAAAAAAGTTGAACAAGAAAAAAAATAGAAGAGAACAAAAAAAGAACAAATAGAAATAGAATAAGTAAAAGGTTATATAAAAGAAAATAAAGAAAAATAGGAAAAAAAAAGAAGAATAATAAACATAAAGGATGAGGAGGAGGAGAAAAAAAACATGAAAAGAATGAGAAGAACAAGAAACATAAGAAAGAGGAAGAAAAGAACAAAAAACATAATGAGGAGGAAGAGAAGAAACATAAGGAGGTGAAGGAGAAGGAAGAAAAGAAACATAGGAGGAAGAGAAGGAGGAAGAGAAGAAACATAAGGAGGAAGAAGAGGAGGAAGAGAAGAAACATAAGGAGGAAGAAGAGGAGGAAGAGAAGAAACATAAGAAAGAAGAGGAGGAGAAGTAAAAGAAAAAAAAGTAAAAGAATAATAATAATAATACAATGAAAAAGAAAAAAAAGACGGAAAAAGATAAAAAAAAGATCGAGAAGTAAAAAAAGATAGAGAAGAAAAAAATAATAAAAAAAATAAAGAAAAAAAAAACAAAATATGAAAAGAATAATAAAAAAAACATAAAATGAAGATGAAGGTGAAGAAATAAAAAAATAAAGTTTTAACTAAAAAATAAAATGGTAGTTAAAAAATAACTTCATGGGGCCTAGAAAATAAGAAATCATATGCTTGAGAAATGTTGATCCCACCCATGAGACTTCAACTAAAATGCTATATGCTAGTGACTACTTAATGTGATAGGATTATGTCTAAGAAACTATATTGACTACATAATGATATTCTCATAAAAAACTAATTAGAAACTCATAAGATGTAGTATCTCTGATTTTCATGAATAAAACTATTAGAATATTAATGTCTCACATACCATATATTAAAATAAGAATCTTGTGTACTAAATAGGACATTCATTAAAGAACCAATTGTAAGCCATTAACAAATATAATAGAGTCTAATGAAATTTCAATTAATATACATGTACCTTTTTAAAAGCCCAAGTAAACAATTATAAACAATTTTTAAGATGTGTACATGCATTAAAAAATTATAAAATCATATTAAATAAACACAATGAATAAATTGATCTTGTACAACAAATATAATCTCATAATTGTAATAAACACTAATAAAAAATTAAACAACAAAAAAACATAAACTAGTGACACCTATTATTAACACAAACAATAACCTTAAAATTCATAATTTAGGGATTTCTGATTAACACCAATGTGTAAAACTCATAATGAAGTGAAAAAGTCATTGGATCTACGAAAATCAAATTAGGTCTGATTCAATATGAAAATCAAATTAAAAACCAGAACATTACAGATCAAGCCCAACTCATAATTTTTCTTGCTCTTAAGTAGAACCCTGAAAACAACTTTCAACCAAAGCACGAGAGGCTCCATCCAATCAAACTAACTGTTCCAATTGCATGAAACGAGACAACATATACAGATGTTGATATTATTCTTAGAAGAGTTGAATTCATGTTTTCTGCAAAGAAATATCATCAAAGAAACAGAGAACTTTAGCAAAAAAAAATTACAGATTTTATGCAAAACAAGAAATTTTGTCAAACACCAATGGTGTTTAAGAGAGATCAAGCCAGAACCACCCAAGCCCATTCGGATTCTATGAACAGATCAACATGGCTTAGCTCCAGTTACAATCGAGAATGATAATGATTTCAGTTACTATTGTTGTTCCTAATGGGTTTCAATTTCTTCTTGCTTTTAAATTTCTATTTTGAAAAAGAAGGGAACAGTTTGTTCCAGTGCTGGTTTGGGGTTCGAGTCAGGCCACAACCAGGTGTCAATGTGCTTGCTATGAAGAAAAAAAAATAGCTAATAACAAAGAAGAAGAGTGTGGCTAACCAGGGGCTCATGTTACCTGCACTGGAAGGTAGAGTTTAAACTCGGGAGGGAGTTCTTCTTCAGAATACAGACGGTCAGCAAAATATATTCTCCTTAGACGAGAGTTTGCATGAACCTGAACCCTTAAAGTCTCAACATAGTTGGTTCCATATGCTCTCCTTGTTAAATCAGATAGATTCAATTGGATTTGGTTCCAGCCCTCATCCATTTTTAATGGCATTGTACATATATAGGGCTTGACTCTAGTGATGGCCTGCAATCCACCAAAAGAGAATCACTACCAAAAATAAATTATATCCAACTTTAAAAGTGATTTATCATTTTCACCAATGGGTTCATCCCCATTAACAATAAGATGGAACTAGTCTAAGGAATTGAAACACAAAATGTAAATAAGATAACAACCACATAACTACGTGATCAAACTTACACACTTGAAAATTAGAGGCTCGAAAACGGCGTCTCACATTCTTATCATCCAGCAATTGAATCTCAAATGAGAAGTATTTCTTGATGTTCTTGACTATCATAACTAAAAAAGAGAGTTTTATGCCGAGGGTTGCAGCTGGGTCTGCTGGACATGTAATGTATGTTGATTGGATGTTTGATCCAACAATTTCAAGCACATTCGACTGTATGTCTTCATCATGTGGACGTTTTATATGACCATTAGTTACTGCAAGATGCTCCTCAAGAATAAAATTTAGACAAAATAAAAACAGATAAGGATTAGAAAACTTGTTAAATCAAGGTGCTCTCATCATGCATTCATTGCTTCTAGAAATATCTTGATGTTGGACTTTTTGCTTGAATAAAATTTAAAAAACTTACATTCTTCATGCTCAATGTTACAAAAATATAATTCACAGCAATAATTTAAAATATAAAATGAAGAGAAACTCTCCTTTGATAAAAAAAAATCAAAAACACCCAAAAAATTTTCAATATGACCAAGATGAAGTCTATCTGCCCACTTTAATATTCCCTTTTATGACATTACATTTTCTCACTTGAAAGTATATTTCCTTATTTGCTAACTTCATACTTACTTGCATTCTTACTAAGTCATATAAATTCTGAACCAATCAATTTTTTCAATGTTGATTGGCTTGGTTATTCTATCTTCTAAGTTTTCAACAGTATGAATCTTTTATATATTCATACTTATTTCTTCTATTTTTTCTCATACAAATAATATTATATCTAATATATTTTTTCTGAGTAAAATATTAAATTCTTGGTTAAGTATATTATATAGCACTTTGATTATCATAAAATAAAATATTTTTTTTGTTTATGTCAAAGCACTTCCAATAACATCTACAATTATATTATCTATTTACTTGCTTGTGTTGCTAAAACATATCCTATATTTGTTATAGAAACAGACATATTAGATTATATTTTTAAAATTGAACTTATAGCTCTTTCAATAAAAATAAACACATAATACATGGTTTATTAACAATAAATCCTTGTTTTTACAAGGATTTCTAAGAGCAGAGATGAACAGATGAAGAGAAATATAAGAGAAGTTGAAGAAAAGAAGAGAACACCGCACAGAGAGAAAACCAAGCAAGATCAGTAATGAAAATATCCAGCAGACTTAGATAAAAAAACAGAGTTTATATATTGGCTTTGATAATTGATAAAAGAAAAATAAAAAAAATATACTTTACAGCTATTTTACATTCGGATTTAATAAATATTCATTAAGGGCACAAAAATAAATTCACATGAGGCCCGATCAATTATATCGACCAGCCAGTCAACAATTCCCTCATTTGATGTAGTTGGAAATAGTCCAAGTCTTTCTCTTAAATAAGCCAGCTTTTCTCTAGGCAATGGTTTCGTAAATATATCTGCAACTTGCTCTTCGGTCCTACAAAAAACCAACTTAACTTCATTAGTCTCAATAGCATTCTTGATGAAGTGGTATTTTAAGCCTATATATTTATTTCGACTATGCATAACCACACCACTCGCAATAGATATAATCGATTGATTATCACACTGAATTTTAATTGGACGGTTTAATGATTTATCTAGATCGGCCAAAAATTTTCTTAACCACGGTACTTGAGAAATCTCTACTGAAGCTGAAAAATATTCAGCTTCAGTGGTAAACAGGGTGATTGTGGATTGTTTCTTGGACTGCCAAGAAACAGCTGCAATTCCCAGACTAAAAACATATCCAAGTATACTCTTGTAATCATCTAGACATCCTCCCCCAGTCATTATCACAATAACCAAAAATTTCAATATAATTAATCTTAGTATATTTCAGGCCTAAGTCAATTGTTCCTTTTAGATATCTCAATATTCTTTTAGCAACACTTAAATATATGTGATTTGGTGCATGCATAAACTGTGACAGTAAATAGACAGAATATACTATATCGGATCTAGTTGCAAATGCATACAGCAAACTTCCAATTAAGCTTCTAGATATTTTTTTATTTACTAATCTTCCTTGAGTAGAAAGTAATTTTTGATTTACTTCTAAGGAGGTAGAAACAGTCTTATAATCTCTCATTTCAAAATTTTTCAGTATTGACTTTATATATATGATTTGAGAGAGACATATCACTTGTGTCTTGAATTATTTCAAGTACTAAAAATTGTTTTAAGTTTCCTAGGTCCAATATTTCATACCTAATCTTCATTTCTCTTCTAAAATTACTTATTAATTCAATTTTATTATTTGTTAAAATAATATCATCCACATATATGGAGATAATTAAAATTCCAAATTTTTTATCTTTCTTAATGTATAGTGTAGGTTCACTATTACTTCTCTTGAATCATGATTCAATAAGTAAATATTTATTTATTGATACCAAGCACGAAGAACTTGTTTCAACTCATATAAAGCCTTATTTAGTCTATAAACATAGTATTCACTCCCATTTTTTACAAACCCAGGAAATTGTTCTACATAAATTTCCTCCTTGAGCTTTCTATTCAAAAAACTAACTTTATATCGAGTTGAAATAAATTTCAACCTTTTGTCCAACTAAGGCTATTAGAAGCCTTACTGTTTCTAACCTTGCTACTGGAATAAAAGTTTCTTGGTAATCTATTCCGGGTTTTTGAGAGTAGCATTTGGCTAATAATCGAGCCTTATATACGGGCTGATTTGAGTCAGGTTTAGTATTAATCCTAAAGATTCATTTTACTCTTATACTATGTTTATTTGGAGGCATATCAATCAGAGTCCAAGTGTTATTCTATTCAATGACAAATATTTCTGTTTGCATTACTTTTATTCAGAATTGATGTCTTACAGCCTCTTCATAATTGAGTGACTCAACTGATGCGTAGTTACATCTCTGGTAAATATTCGATAGGTCTTTACATTTAACAGTAGTATTTATTTTATTTGATTTAGATAAAACAAACATAGATTCAGAATTAAAAATAGATTCAAAACTATATTCAAAATTATATTCAGAAGCAAATTCAGACATAGATTCAGTAGCATATTCAAAAATAGATTTAGAAAAAAAGTTGAAATCGTACCTTGGAGTGCTTATTAGTTTATTGCTAGCTGTAGCAATTCCATTACAATCATTTTTAATTTCAAACTGGTTTTCATCAAGGCCTTCATCCCATTTGCTGTTTTCATCAATTAATATGTCTCTACTCATCAGAAATGACTTAGTTTCTGGTGAATAGTCTGTAACCCTTGGATTAAAATACTATATCCTACTAAAATGCACTTTAGACTGTTTAAGTTTTACTTAGTTCTATGTGCATTTGGTATATGGGAGTAGTAAACACTCCCAAATACCTTTAGTATTTAACATTGGGTTTTCTGTCAGTCCAAGCTTGCACTGGAGTAAAATTGTCCAGTGCTTTAGTGGAGCACCTATTGAGCATATACACTGATATGTTCACTGCTTCTGCCTAATAGTTTTTTGGTAGACAATTATCATTTAGAATTGACCTAGTTATCTCCATTATTATTCTATTTTTCCTCTCCACAACTTCAATTTGTTGTGGTGAGTAGGCAGTGGTCAATTGCCTAATTATATATTTTAATTCATAAAAATCCGTGAATTTTTGAGAGAGGAAATCACCTCATCTGTCTGTTCTAAGTATTTTTACACTTAGTCAGGATTGTCTGATGACAAGGGACAGGAGCATCTTGAAGCAATCAAGTGACTCAGACTTGTGCTTCAAGAAGAAAACTCACATGTGCCTTGTACAATCATCGACAAATAGTTGAAAATAGCTACTGTTGCCTAATTATTATACTGACATGGGTCCAAATATACCAGCATGCATCAGTTTTAATAGTTAAGTGGCTCTCCAGGTAGAGTGCTTAGGAAAACTTTTCCTGGTTTGTTTTCCTAGTGAGCATTCCTCACAAATAAAATTGAGAATGGCAAGGTTTGAGGGCACTCCATTCACTAGATTTTTTTTGAAAATTATTTTTTAGGTTTAAATAGTTTAAATGCTCAAACCTCCTGTGCCAAAGAGAAGCTTCAGACTGGACATTCATGAATAATGTCTTGTCTGTTCTCTTAACAAATGTCAGTGAAAAACTTCTTCCACTTGATATTTTTACTATCCATGAGGGTTGATCACTTTAGTGATTAAATATTTCACATGTATTATTTTTGAATAATAGTCTATATTCTTTTTTAATTAATTGACCAACACTTGATAAATTCTGGTCCAAGGCTGAAACCAGAAGTAAATATTTTATAAACTTAATTCCAGTGCAAGTGGGTACTACCACTTTGCCTTTGGCTTTTGCCTCAACTAAATCATTATTAGCTAATTTTACTTGTGAATTTACTACTGTAAGTAAATCCACAATTATTTTCTTGTTCCCAGACATGTAATTTGAACAACTACTGTCCAGAAACCAAGTGTTTGGTCAAGATGTCTCATTTGTTTCATTTGCATAAAACAAATGCTCTATTGATGCTACTCGCTCTGCAAAGTCAGCATTCTGTTTAGAAATGCTTTTACAGTCATTTGAGTTATGCTCAAACCTTTTACAGTTTAGATATTGATTTTATTTTCAAAATTAATACTCTGTTGCAGTGTGGTTTGATCTCTTGCATATATTGCAAGAAACATATTGATCCTTATATGAGTCAACCGAGAGTGTAGAAAAAGAAGAGCCAGTTTTAATTTTATTTTTATTTTTAGATTTAAACCCATACCTATGACCTGGTCTTCTGTTTCTTATTTCTCTGGGTTGAACATCATAATTGTTGGGCTTGTTTTTCCATCTCGATTGCATTGTTGTTTCTTCAAAGACTTCTGCTCTCTTTAACAGTTGACTTTCATATAGACTTTAGTGAACTCAGTACTTGCTGAATGGTTAACTTCGAAATATCTTTGATTTTCTCTATCACTGCCATAATGGAATCAAATTTGTCAGACATACAGATTAACAATTTTTCAACCAGACGTATCTCAGAGATATCTTCTCCATGAATTTTAAGTTGATTAACTATATCAAGGAACTAAATTTAAAACTCAGTAAGAGAATCTAAGTTTTTCATGCTCAAATTCTTAAAATCTTTTCTCAGAAAGTGCAGAAGAGCTCCTCGAGCATTCTTATCTCCTTGATATTCCTCGATTATGAGGTCCCAAGCCTACTTGACTTGAGTACAGCCAAGTAATCGAGGGAATATAACATTACTTACACCCTATTGGATGAAAAGTAATGTTTTCGCATTTAACTTCCTAAGTTATTTCTCTTGTAGTAATTCGTTACCCTCCATAGTAGGAGAATTTTGGACCTCTTCATATCCAGAGACCACAATTTTTCATATATCTTGTGAGATAAATATGGTTCGTATTTTAACAAGCCAATAATCAAAATTCTCACTATCAAACAAGGGAATATGGATTGACCCCGAGTTTGATGAGGTTTGATTTTTTAAAAACATATTTGTTTGAAAAAACATGAAAAAATTTGAACAGAAATATGGGAGTTTTGTAGAAAATATGATTTAAACGCCACAAAACCTTCAGATCTTAGCAGATCTGGTCAGATATATGCTAGATCTAAAGAAATCGCAATAAATAAATTAGGATTTTCAGAGATCGTCTATTCTGGAGAAATTAATTTTGAACAACCATTTTAAAATAATTTTAATCTCAAGTAGATATCAATGCTCTGATACCAGATTATTGTTTATTAATAACAAATCCTTGTTTTAACAAGGATCTCTAAGAGCATAGATGAATAGATGAAGAGAAGTAGAAGAGAAGAAGAGAGCGCCGCGCAGAGAGAAAACCAAGCAAGATCAATAATGAAAATATCCAGCAGACTTAGGTAAAAAAAAATAGAGTTTATATATTGGCTCTGATAATCGATAAAAGAAAAATAAAGAAAAATACTTTACCACTATTTACATGTGGATTTAATAAATATTCATTAAAAGTATAAGAGTAAATTCACATGAGGCCCAATCAACTATATCGAACAACCCAGTCAACATAATAGTAGTATACTTACTATTATTAATATCTCTAACATACTCTAAATCAGCATAACTTCTGAAATACGATTCAAATATTTATAATATAAGTTAACATTTGAGGTTCCACTAATGTATTTAAAAACTCTATTCATAATAATTCTGTTGTTTAATAACGACAATTCCTTGTTAAAAACAAGAATTTCTTAAGAATCAGAGAAGCACAGAAGAGAATGAGTAGAAGAGAAGAAGAAGAAGAGAGCCACGCAGTAGAGAAAACCAAAGCATCAATTATCAAAAAAATGTTCAGCACACTAGGTCAAAAGAAAATTAGAATTTATATATGACTCTAATAATTGAAGTAAAAAATAAATAAAGAAAATACTTTACAGCTGCACGTTTTAATAAATATTCATTAAGAGCATAAGAGTAAATTCACTCAAAGCCCGCTCAACTAATCGAATAGCTCATCAATAGTCCCCCCCATTTGATGTAGTTGAAGTCAGTCCAAACTTTTCTCTCAAATAAACCATCTTTTCTCTAGGCAGTGACTTTGTAAATATATCAGCCACTTGTTCTTCAGTCCTGCAAAAAATCAATTTAACTTCATTAAATTCAATTGCATCCTTAATAAAGTGATATTTCAAGCTTATATGTTTTGTTCGACTATGCATAATCACATCACTCGTAATAAATATAGTAGATTGATTATCACACTGAATTTTAGTTGGATATTTTTGTGGTTTATTTAGATCACCCAAAAGTTTTCTAAGTCATAGGGCTTGGGAAGTTACAACTGAAGCTTAAACATATTCAGCTTCAGTGATAGACAGGACGACTGTGGATTGTTTCTTTGACTGCCAAGAAACAGCCACAATTCCCAAGTTGAATACATATCGAGAGATACTTTTGTAATCCTCTGAACTTCCTCTCCAGTCACTATCGCAGCAACCAATAATTTCGGTGTGGTTAATTTTATTGTATTTCAGACCTAAATTAATTGTGCCTTTAAGATACCTCAATATTATTTTGGCAGCACTTAAATGTATGTGGTTTGGAGCATGCATAAATCATGGCAATAAATGGACAAAATACACAATATCAAGTCTAGTTGCTGATGCATACAACAAGCTTCCAATTAAGCTTCTGTATGTCTTTCCATTTCCTAGTTTTCCTTGGGCAGAAAGTAACTTTTGATTTACTTCTAATGGGGTAGAGATAGGTTTGCAATAGAGGTGTCAACCGGGCCGGGCCGGGCCGGCCCGTGCCGTGCCTGGGTTTGGCACTAGCCGTGCCGTGCCTGGCACGAGCCGTGCCGTGCCTGGCACGAGCTGTGCCGTGCCGTGCCTGGCACGAGCCGTGTCGTGCCGTGCCTGGCACGAGCCGTGCCGTGCCATGCCGTGTCGTGCCGTGCCGTGCCGTGCCATGTCATGCCATGCCGTGCCGGGTGTCCCGTGAGCCCGATCCCATGATGCCCCTCCCACAAAAAAAGACCGCGGGTCGGGTCTGAATCAGACCCGACCCGCGGTCCCCCGTATCCCGAACCGCTCGGACATGCAAGCCCGAGCGGGCCGGCAAGGCACGGCACGGTACTGTAACCGTGCCCGGCCCGGCACGGAAGCACGATCGTGCCCTAAAATAACAGGCTGGGCCGGCCCGTCCCGTTTGACACCTCTAGTTTACAATCGCTCATTCCAAAATTTTTCAGCAATAATTTAATGTATGTAACTTGAGAAATTAACACACCACTTGTGTCTTGAGTTATTTTAAGTCCTAAGAATTGTCTTAGGTTTCCTAGGTCTGACATTTCATACTTAGTTTCCATTTCTCTCCTAAAGTTATTAATTAACTCAATTTTATTGCTTGTAAAAATAATATCGTCTACATATATGGAGACAATTAAAATTCCAGAATGTGTATCTCTCTTAATATAAAGTGTAGGCTCACTCATACTTCTGTTGAATCATTGATTCAGAAAGTATAAATTAATTTGTTGATATCAAGCACGATGAGCTTGTTTTAACCCATACAAGGCCTTATTTAATCTATAAACACAGTGTTCACTCCCCTTTTTTACAAATCCAGGGGGTTGCTCTACATAGATTTCTTCCTTTAGTTTTTCATTTAGGAAGGCTGACTTTATGTCTAATTGGAATAAATTCCAACCCTTTTGACCAACTAAGGCTATTAAAAGCCTTATGGTTTCTAACCTTGCTACTGGAGCAAAGGTTTCATAGTAATCTATTCCGGATTTTTGTGAGTAGCTTTTAGCCACTAATCGAGCCTTATATACATGCTGATTTGAATTTGATTTAGTTTTAATCCTATAGATCCATTTTACACCTATACTGTGTTTATTTGGGGGTAAGTCAACTAGAGTCCAAGTGTCATTTTTTTCAATGACAGACATTTCTGTCTGCATTGCTTTAACCCAGAATTAATATTTTACAGCCTCTTCATAGTTAAGTGACTCAACTGAGGCGTAATTACGTCTCTGGTAAATATCCAACAAGTCTTTATATTTAACAGGAGTTATTTTATTTGGTTCAGTCAAGTCAGACATAGATTCAGAATTGGGTAAAGACTCACAACTACATTCAGAACCAAATTCAGAAGAAAAATCAGAAGAAAAATCAGAGGTAAGGTTGAAATCATACCTTGGAGTGCTTATTAATTTATTGCTAGTTACAGCAACTTCTTTATAGCCATTTTTAGTTCCAGAATTTACTTCATCTAAACTTTCACCCCATTTGCTATTTTCATCAATCAGTATATCTCTACTCACCAGAAATGACTTAGTTTCTGGTGAATACAGTCTGTAACCCTTGGATTGTAGACTGTATCTAACTAAGATGCACTTTAGACTCATCAGTGTAACACACACTCCGAATACCTTTAGATGTTTGACATTTGGTTTTCTCCCAGTCCAGACTTGAACTGGAGTAAGGTTGTCCAGTACTTTGGTGGGGCACCTATTTAGCAGATACACTGATGTGTTCACTCTTCTGCCCAAAAGGTTTTTGGTAAACATTTCTCATTCAATAGTGATCTGGTCATTTCCATTACTGTTCTGTTTTTCCTCTCCACAACTCCATTTTGTTGTGGTGAGTAGGCAGTGGTCAACTGCCTAGCTATACATTTAAGTTCACAAAAATTTGTGAATTTTTGAGAGAGAAATTCACTTCCTCTATCTGTTCTAAGTATTTTTATACTTAGTCCAGATTGTCTTTCGACAAGGGACAAGAGCTTCTTGAAGCATTCAAGTGACTCAGACTTGTGCTTCAAGAAGAACACTCATATGTGTCTTATGCAATTATCAATAAACAATAGAAATAAACTATTGTTACCTAATGATTTCAATGACATGGGACCACATATATCAGCATACAATAGTTATAAATGTTCAAAGGCTTTCCAAGTATAGTACTTTGGAAAGCTCTTTCTAGTTTGTTTTCCCAATGAGCACTCCTCACAAACATAAATAGGAATAACAAGGTTTGAAGGCACTCCTTTCACCAAATTATTTTGAAAAATATTTTTTAGGTTTAAATAATTTAAGTGCCCAGACCTTCTGTGCCAATGAGAATCTACAGACTGGACATTCATTAATGATGTCATGTCTGCTCTCTCAGCAAATGTCAGTGGAAAGCTTCTTCCACTTGACATTTTTACTGTCCATGAGGGTTGATCACTCTCATGATCAAATATTTCACATGTATTATTCTCAAATGACAGTTTGTAGCCCTTTTCAATTAACTAGCCAACACTTAATAAGTTCTGATCCAAGGCAGGAATCAAAAGCACATCTTTTATGAATTTCGTTCCAGTGCAGGTGGGTACTACCACTCTGCCCTTGGCTTTTTGCCTGAATTAATTCACCATTGCCTAATTTAACTTGTAAATTTACTACTAGAAGTAAATCCACAAATATTACCTTATTTCCAGACATGTGGTTTGAGCAACCACTGTTCAAAACTATATATTTATTGAAGATATATTTTCTGTTTCATTTGCATAAAACAGATGCTCTACAGAGGCTACTCGCTCTGTAAAGTCAGCATTTTGTTTAGAAATGCTTTTATAGTTCTTTGAATTATGCCCAAACATTTTACAGTTTAAGCATTGATTCTGTTTCGAAACCAACACTCAGTCACAGTTTGATTTGATCTCTTGCATATATTGCAAGAGACATGTTGATCCTTAAGTGAGTCATTAGAGAGAGGAGAAGAAAAACTAGGTTTTATTTTATTTTTATTTTTAAACTCATACCTTTGACTGCTTCTTTTAATCCTCATGTCTCTGGATTGAGCTTCATCCTTGGTAGAATTATCCTCTCACCTTGACTGCATTGCTGTTTCTCCAGAAACTTCTGCCCTCTTCAATAATCAGCTTTCATATGATTTTAATGAACTCAGAACTTGCTGGATTATCAGCTTTGATAAATCTTTGATTTTCTCTATCACTGCCACAATGACATCAAATTTATCAGGCATACAGATTAATAATTTTTCAACTAATCGAGTCTCAGAGATATCTTCTCCATGAATCTTAAGTTGATTAATTATATCAAGGAACTGAGTTGAAAACTCAGTAAGAGAATCTGAGTTTTTCATACTCAGATTTTCGAAATCTTTTCTCAAGAAGTGCAGAAGAGCTCCTCGAGCCTTTTTATTTCCTTGATATTCCTCAATTAGGAGGTCCCATGCCTCCTTGGCTTAAGTACAGCCAAGTAATCGGAGGAATATAGTATTACTTACACCCTGTTGGATGAAAAGTAATACTTTTGTATTTAATTTCCTTAATTCCTTCTCTTGTAACAATTCTTTACTCTTCAGAATAGAGAAATTTGGGGCTTCTACATATAAAGAAACCACAATTTCTCATATATCTTGGGAGATAAATAATGTTCGCATTTTAACAAGCAAGTAATCAAAATTTTCACCATCAAACAAGGGAATAGAAATTGATCCCGAGGTTGATGAGATTTGACCTTTTGAAAACATATTTATTTTAAAAAACAACTTGAAAAAACTTTGAACATGATGTTAGGGTTTTGTAAAAAATGAGTTTTAAACACCAAAAAACCTTCAGATCTTAGCAGATCTGTCATATCTGTGCTAGATCTTAAGAAATTCGTGAAAATAATTAGATTTTTCAGAGATCGCCTAATCTGGAGAAATTAAATTTGAACAATGTTCAAAGATAATCTCAATCTCAGTTAGAAAACGATGCTCTGATACCAGAATATTATTTAATAACAATTCCTTGTTAAAAACAAGGATTTCTTAAGAATCAGAGAAGCACAGAAGAGAATGAGTAGAAGAGAAGAAGAAGAGAGAGCCACGCAGCAGAGAAAACCAAAGCATCAATTATCAAAAAAATGTTCAGCACACTAAGTCAAAAAAAAATTAGAGTTTATATATGACTAATAATTGAAGTAAAAAATAAATAAATAAAATAATTTACAACTACACGTTTTAATAAATATTCATTAAGGGCATAAGAGTCAATTCACTCAAAGCCCGCTCAACTAATCGAATAGCTCGTCAACAAATTCATCGCTTTCTACTAAGATTTATCATAAATTGACTAATCATTCTCATAGCTTAGGTAATTTTTGATCTTATACAAATTATAGCAAACAACAAACTTTTTACTAACGATGCATACAGTATTAAAGATATTCTCCTCCTCTCTTCATCAATACTATAATACATATTTGAGGATAACTTGACATTAATAGAAAATTAGATAAAATTTAGTTACTACCTTGCATATTGAAGTATTATAATGATCTTGTTAAAATAATTCTCTTGAAATAATCAAATCTTCATGTTAATTTTGACTCGATAAATCTATATCCCTATATTTTTATTTGCTAGTCTAAGTCCATATCAAACTCATTACCATTAGTAAACTAAGCCTTTAATTTTTGAATTTTATAATTATTAAAATATGCTACTGACATATTATCCACATACAATAACAAAAAAATAATAATATTTTTATTTTAAAATTTATTGTAATATGTACAATAGCAAGTCTATTATACCCGAGATTGATGATAAAGAAATTAAATATATTATATCACACATCGACACCTATTTGAGATCGAATAAAGAATTGTTTCAACTTGCAAATCAAATTTGCCTCGTCTGTTTCAATAAAGCTTTTTAATAAGAGTTTTCTTCAAATTCTTTATAAAAAAAATATAATTTTGATATCTAAATATTCCAAATATAAATCAAACTTAGCACACAAAGACACGACAACTCTAATTATAAGGTAAAACACTAAAAAAAATTTTAATAAAGTCATTATATTTTTTAGAGCATATCCATTTACCACCATTTGTTACCAAAAGATTTTTATCCATGTGATAATGATACTAACTTTCATGTCTTATGCTTGTGTAAAGCTTCAATTTATTCTTGCATTACCACCATCCATAGAGAAGCATCCAAGCTACTTGTAGATTTATAAAATATTAATGGTTATTCATCCTAAGTTAAAAGACAATATACAATACTGTTCTCCATAACATATTTCAAGTGTCAAGCTGCCAACTTTCTTTCACTAGTTGACCAATTAACATCTAAAGCCCCAAACTCAACATTTTTTTGTACCTCATGTTCTATTACTTCTTCCATAAAAATAAGAATTTTGTGTTAGATTATTTTTTACCTATACAATTGTAGCATCTAAAATTTTTTTGACATATTATCATTTTTATTTTTTATTTGTGGGTTAATTTTTTATGAATATTACATCACTATATATAATAATTTTGAGTAGTAAAATACCATGGGTGACATCCTATTACTTAAACATACCCTAAGAGTATAACTTTTTAAATTTCATATTTAACTTTATTCTTTTTTAAGTGTTATACATCATATATGTAAGACATCCAAAAAAATATAAAATATAATACTTTGATAGTTTGTCAATTCACAATTAAAGAATAATTGTGAACTTTAAATTTGAGGTATTAGCTTTTTTTTTACAACACATTAGTATCTTTAAATCAATTACAATTAAAACAATCAATTTATTACAACACAAGTGGTATTAGCTTTTTTTTGCTCAAAAAATATTGAGTAGACTTGTTCTCAAAATAACTCTCATTCATTCTACAAAAAAAATATTCATCCATTCAACCACTTTATTTTGTTATGACATGTATATAACTGTGAACTACCATTTGATATCTTCATGCTTATAAAGTAAAAAAATATAATATTGGTATATGCTCTTTCATTGTAAGTCCTCAAGTACTTAACATTTTTCTCATTTTCAAAAATCTATTCGTACTTTGTAATCTTTGAAAATTTTAAAAGCAACTAACTTCTTTTAAATTAAAATTACTTAGTATCTCTAAAAATTATCATCAATGAAAAACAAAATATTTTATTCATCCTATGCATATTTCTAGCAATTCTCATATATGCGAATGAATCAAGTCTATGATACTTCCTTATTACAACCAATTTACAAAAAATCAATCAATGATATTTACTTATAACACAATACTCACAAAAAAATAAATCTACAAATTGAACCCTGAAAATAACTTTCTATTAAAAAGAATCTTTAAACCTCATTTTAATATGTGAATTAATTTGAGGTATCACACTATTATCAATTCTTCTCCATTGCTAATTAGTACAACACATACATCAGCTAAGCTTCATGTACTATATCTCATTTAAAATATGAATAAATTTGCTACAATTATTTTTATTTCATATTCATAAGTATATATCTTATTATATTTATCATCTCATTCTTAACATAAATCTTCACATCCAAAATAATCTATTTAACCAAAAGATAATAAATTTTATTTCAATTCATTCACATATCGTACCTTCTAAATCGTATGAACTATTATTAAATATCTTTATTTTGACATAACCAATATCAACAATCTTCAAAGCATGATTATCAACGATGTATACAGAACTTTATAAAATTAATTTATGTTTGTGGAACTATTTTTTTTGAGATTTCATGTATCATGATACTCTTAAGTATAATAATCACATTAGAAAACTACTTTCTACATATTTCATGTATAAAATAGTATCATTCTTAATGTTGTTATATTCTCTTAAATATTTGATGACTCAGCATCTCCATTTTTTTCTTGTACCAATAATCTCTATCCAAATGTTATTTTTAATCATGATTGTAACATAAATACTCTTCTTACATCTTGATTTTGATTTATCAAGATTCTAACTCCCACTAGAGGCATATTATGTTAATCTCACACATATCATGATTAAAACTTCTACTTACTATAAATTTAATTGTCTATCCTCATTTTTTTTTGCTTGACTTTTTAATCTAAGATAGCATATAAAATATCATTAAAAATTAAATAGTTCATAAAGACACTATTCATCAAATTGATGATAAATTAATTATATAAATTAATTAGATTTTATAATATAATCTCAACACATTCAACTTCATCAAATTATCATCGGTCATAAAATAGTTTATCAAATTAATTTCTTATCATACGTTATTAAATAGAAGTTGAATATATTAAGATTGTATTTTATAACCTAATATAAGTTTAAAAAATAAATAATTCAAAAAGTTAATATGATTAATTATCATTATAAAATTTATCATTTAAAGAGTATAGAATTTTGTCTTTAAGAAAATCTTATTATAAAATTACTACATCATACTATCTTATGAGAATCTCACAAATTCTTTTTGTTGTATTCATTTACATCACACTAGATAATACTATATTAACTAGTACCAACTACCAAGTATAAAATGATAATTATATTATCAACCATCTCATTTTATTTATCTTCAAAAATTCTAATAATTTTTTTTTCAATTGTATTTAAGCAATTACATTTCCACAAAAGTTATTCATTTTTATTTTTTCATAATTAAAAATTACATTTATTAATTTTTTCTACTTTATATTTTACTTTTACAATAAATAGTACATAAGAATAATAATAACTATTTATAGTAAATATACCAAGAAAAGATCTTAAGTAAATAAATTATAATATTTCTTACCTTTTCTAGACATATATTAAAGTACTTATTGTTATTTTAATATCTTTTCTAGACATATATTAACCATTAAAATTATTAAATTAAATTATAACTCTAATACCACTATTATAAAATAGAACTAATTTTAATAATTTAAAATAAAAAATTCAACCACAATACTTTAGAATAAGTAAGACAATAAGTAAAATAAAGGAGAAATTGTATTTTAATGCACTTCCCACGAAATAATTAAAAAACAAAACTAGATTTTTTATATTTAAAAAAAATGTACCAAACTATTAAGTAATTGATGTTTGGTGCACTTAAATTTAGTAATCCAAATATACCCTTTAATCTCACCTCTCCACTCACCCCACGCCTCTCTCGCCTGTAACTCAAGCCTCACCCCTCCCCTTCTCCCCTCCCCCAGCTCTTGGAGTTCCTAGAGCTTGACCAAGAGCTCTTTTGGCTCAATGAGGAGCTCCTAAAGCTCCAACAAGCTCAATGTTAGAGCTCCATCGAGTTTCAAGAGCTCCTCAAGCTTGACAAGGAATTCCATTAAGCTTGACGAGGAGCTCTTGGAGTTCGATGGAGCTCCAACAGAAGCTCGATGGAGCTCCTCGTCGAGCTCCAAGAGCTCCTGGTCAAGCTCCTAGAGCTCGATGGAGCTCCAACATGAAGCTCGATGGAGCTCCTCGTTGAGCTCAATGGAGCTCCTGGTCAAGCTCCAAGAGCTCCAGAGCTAGGCGAGGGCCAACAGGGAGGGGCAAGGATCAAGTAGCAGTGATGAGGGGTGAGGGGAGAGTAGAGAGATGATATTAAAGGGTATATTTGGATTGTTAAATTTAAGTACACAAAACATCAATTATTTAATAGTTTGGTGTATTTTTTTTAAATTAAAAAAAATTAAATTTTATTTTTTCAATTATTTTGTGGGGAGTACACCTAGAGGTGTCAACCGTGCCGGGCCGGCCCGGCACGTTTTTAAACCGTGCTCGGGTTAGGAACAGCTCGTGCCGTGCCGTGGCATGGCACGCCGGCACGAGTTCGTCCCGTGCCGATTCACGCAGGCACGCGTGGGGCGTGAGGCGTGAGCCGTGAGCGTGAGTGCGTGGGGCGTGAGGCATGCCGAATTATGCACCAAAAAACATGAATTCTTAGATCCTAGGCAAACCCAACTTGGCACTACATTTTTTGAGACTGGATCGAGTTCAGTCTCAAAGTTTACTCCCTTCGTATACTCCAGCAAGTTGGGTAGAGACGGCATGGTCAGGCTCATCACATTGATGGGTCTTCCGATCAGATTTTCGGAAGATCCGAGGGTAGTGCGCATCATGCAGATTTATTTTCAGCCTTCCTATCGTAGGATTCCTAGGTCCACATCTAGGAGTGACATACTAAAGATATATAAGTTAGAAAAACAAAAAATAATTATATAATTTATGGCATATAGTGGAGTGGTATCCGTGACGTCCGATATATGGACATGTCACGATGATTCTTCTTATGCATGTCTCACGAGTCACTATGTAGATTCTAACTGGACAATCAATAAAAAAATATTAGGATTCACTGAGATTCTTCATCCTCATGATGACCCGACCATTTTTGAGTGTATGATAAAAATATTTAGGGAATATAAAATTCAAAATAAAATTTTTAGTGCCACTTTCGATAATGCTTCTAATAATAGAGTAGTGATCAATATGTTTGTTAGGAATATTAGAGACGCACCATTAGGAGAGATCTTTCATGTCATATGCATGTGTCATGTGATTAACCTGATAGTTCAAGCGGGTATGAAGGTGTGTTCCCCCGCGTTGGAAAATATACGCAATGCACTCAAGTATATTCGCACTCCTCGCAGACTACAAAAGTTTGGTAATCTCTGTTTGTCTGCGAATCTTAAGAAGAAGAAATTCCAATCGGATGTGAGACATCATTGGAATTACACGTACCTGATGTTGGAATCATGTGTTGGATACGAACGCGTGATATCCGACTACGTCAATAGTAAGAGTGACGAATTTATTATTGACGACACTGACTGGGATTCAGGAATTTCATAAATGAAATTCCTGAAGATATTTTATGACACGACGAACATGTGTTCGTCGGTTTATACGCCCACCACTTGCATTGTACTCCGGTGCATATGCAACATTAGTAGCATGTTTAGGAAGTATCGAGCTGACCCGACGCTTAGCCATATGGTTGCAGAGATGGAGACCAAGTACTTGAAGTACTAGTCCACCATTCCATTTCTTTATTGTCTCGCTGCATGCATGGACCCTAGGGCTAAGGTGGAAGGGGTTGAAAATACCCAGACTTTCATTTCCTCGTACATGAACCTGGAAGAGCCAACTGAAGGATTCATTTACGAGAAGTTGACAGACCTGTTCACATACTATGATACTAGGTATGGTGGTGGTAGTGATGAAATTGAGATTACGGACATTGATACCTTGTTCGGAGATGATGATTATTCCATTAACCTAGCGAGGGGAAAACATAGAGGTGGACCATCACATAGGAGTGAGCTGTCTCGGTACTTAGATATCGATTACTGCTCAATCCTATCACATTCTGATAATATGAATCTTGATTTATTACAGTGGTAAAAATCATATGAGTCCACCTATCCCGTGCTATCTAGGATGGCACGGGATCTACTGACTCCTCCGGTGTCGAGCGTAGCATCAGAGTCTGCTTTTTCTGTTGCAGTGAACGTGATTTCGGATAGAAGATCGAGATTACGTCCAGATATGGTTGAGGCCTTGGCATGTTTGAAGGATTGGGAGGAATCGAGGTTTAACATCCATGATTATGCTGAAACTGGGACTGTGACAGACACTGCAGTCGCATCCACATCCACTACGATGGCAGAGGAGCTGATTGCCGATGATGATGATCCATATGATACTGATCTTGATGTTGCGGCTGATGATTCTCATGATATGCCGATTGACGATTGATGCTGATCTGCTGTTTTTTTTCGATGTTTTTTTTATTCATTGTATTTATACGCTTTGTTTGTACGTTGTGTTGAAACTTATACTTGTTTTGTTCGGACCATCGGTTTTAAATGCATGATTGGTAATTTTTCATTTCTGTAGTTTAATTTTTTTTTTAATTTTAATTTTTCCTAACATAATATATTAATTTATTTTTTTTACGATTTAAATTTTATTTTAAAAATTAATAACTTTAATTTATAATTAATAAATTATAAATATAAATAAAGCTATACTTAGTTGAATTTGATAAAAAAAATAATTTTCTAAAATTTGTTATTTTTTAATTTTAATTTTTAACATTTTTAAAAAAAATTATATTTAATAATTAATACTCTACACTACACAGTGTAGACAGTAGACTACACACTACAGTCACTACACTTAACTTAACCTTAAGAAATATAATTTACAATATATAAATTAAAAAAAAAATACAATATTCTGATTTCAGAATTCAGAGAATCAGATTTCTGCCTCCCGTGACCCGTCCCTTCCTGGTCCCGCGCCCGCTTGCCCGGCCCTGCCTCTCTCTCACCCTCAGCGGCTCAGCCAGTCAGCCTATGCGGCTATGCCGGTTAGCCGGTATGCCCTGGCGGCTGGCCCCTGGCCTGTATGGCCAGGCCGGGCCCGCCTATATTCAAACCGTGTCGTGTAGAGTTCACATATGGGCAAGGTGAAGTTCACATACTTACTTTAATATTCCCTTATTGATGTTAAAGTCAAAATAAAAAACATCTCATTTCAATGAAGAGCAATATCAAAAATATAGCATGGGGAAGAGAAATGTTATTTATTAAATATGCAACGGAATCAACATTAATGTACTTAACCATCACTGTGGTTCATCACAAATCGAACAAATTGGTATTTGTGATTTGTCCGAGTGGTTACTTCCTTGCTTAAATTTCAACAAAAACATTCTCCATTAAGTTTAGATATGTCTGACTACGTAAGAAATATTTTCTACTAGAATGTCGAATTCTCAGAAAGTTGGTCGTAAAACTGTAACACTGTAACGGTGCTGCTACTTACCTTCTTTGTCCCATATTTGCAGAGGCTTGCTCCTGCACGAAACCATTAGCACGTTACCAGTTAGCACAACGGTTTGTCAATTTCTTAGCATATAAACACCAAGAAAACGAAATTAGCATACCCGAGGCTGTATAAAATTGATAAGAATCCAGATTGAAATGTGTTCTTGAACATTCTGAAAAATAATTATCATATTTTAGCACGCACGGAAACGGCGAGCTTGATTCAAAGAAGTCATTTTGATTATATGTGGAATTAGATTCAAATATTTGTAATTCATTTTGGATAAACTGATTAAAAATGCAGATTACCTTCTCAGAGAAAACTTAGCGTATAACACTAGATACCCTCTTTATATTATTTTTAAAGAAAGTTTTTGGTTGGCTTCGAATTTCAAATTTCGACGATGCTAATCCGCCGTCAGAAAGCGCATCCTCGATCCTGCTTCAAAATAAATTTGAATTATTTAAAAAAATTAATAAATATAATATAAATAAGGAGGTAAACATGTGGCATTACAATACCCCCAAACCATTTAATGCTCCAGAGGGATCATTTGCTATAAATGAATAACCACAATTATAATTTTTCTTCATTTTTCTTCATTTTTCTTCAACTTATTCTATATTATTTCTCGGCCCCTCGTATGAGTAAAATATTTGGCAAAGATATCCCAAGTCACATATTTAGTAATCATGAAAAAAAAAACTTATGTTCATTTGCCAATAAGACTATCATGTTCTTAATAACTACCATTAAGTTATAATTGATATGGCGAAGAAATGATCAATATTTAAATGTATTTACAACCTTCCAATTGTTTTCATTAGTTAATATTATGTAAAAATCTCTTAGGGCGAGTCTCTCATTCAATGTATCTCGACAAGTATATGGGTCACATAAGTAAAAAAATGATCAAAGATATGGATATCAATTCCATAATGATGATATTGATAATTTGATCATCTAATATTAAACTAACTACTATTTGAATTGAATGAATATATTTAATCTTTGGAAAGATACTCAAACCCTTGTAAGAAATGATATTTCTCTAGCATTTGATTAATATCATATCTAGTTGTTAGACAAATGAAATTGGTGTGAAAATGTTTGTGTGCCTTTTTGGCATAAAAGATAGTCATCATTCTTGGACTATCACTATCAAGAATGATTTCCTCATAGTTGTCTACTTATTATTTTAATACTAAAGTGATATGGCATTCCATACAAAAATCATTCTCACAATTATACCTTTTAGGAAATACATTAACTTTCCTTAATGATTGCTTTGAATATATATTTTTATCCTCAAACATCTAATTAACTTAAAGAAGTGAAATAATGTGGTACCAAATATATTGGTGCATTTGGCTTCACAAGCATCATACTTACAATAATTAGCACATATCTTCCTATGAATCTCACATATGAAAGTCAAACAAGAATGAGAAACTTATAGGACTGTCATCACCATATTAATCATCCACTTGAATGTATCTCATGACATACTTGGTATTGTCCATCATGGCTAACACATAACTCAAACACTATGATGAAACTCATGGGTTAAATATTTTATTTCGCTACCATATTACATAGAGGCTTGTTCTTTTAGAAAGTATCCAATGAATTTGTTTTAAATATAATTGTATGTTCAGTTTCATAAATATCATACTCACAATGAGTAAAGTTACCTAAACTTTAAGTCTTCACACATGATTAATCTTATATATTAAGATTAGAAGGAATATTACTTCTTTCTTACCATTCCATGTAAAGTATGTCTTGTGTCTTATATGTCACTTTCCCTATATTCATTACAATATAAGTGTATTCACCAGCCTTATATCCCAAATTAGGTAGATATGAGAAAGGAAATCATGCGAGATGTGTTAAGAGATATCTTGTGGATTCAAATATTTCCAATGAACGCCAAAATGAAAATCAAATTAATAAATTTTAATTCTAATCAAAGATTATTTATGTTCGTGTTGGATTTGCTCTAAATGAAAGTCAATATTGAATCGCCTAGAGTTCTTAGCAAGCATGGTCTGTATTTTATATCATTTCCTCATTTTTTTTTATTCAATTATTCTAAGTGTTGTTATTATATTTCATGAATTTTTATGATATTTTTAAGTTAGAAGTCAGGGCATTGACTTGAGGTTTTAACTTTATCACCTCTTTGATTCTTCTTAGAACATTTATATTGTGGCATTGGGAATGACAATGACAAATATTTTTACTCTTTATAATACAAGTTATGATGCTAGAATTTGTCATGAATTTAGTCCTAGCTTCTAAGAAAAGTGTCATAGTGCTGAGATTTTTACAACCAAGACAATTACTCTTTATTACATAAAATCATGATACTAAAATTAGTCACAACATTGAATTTGGCTTTTTGAGCAAAATATCATGATGTTGAGATTATCATGCCAAAATACCTAACCCAAACTCGAATGTTAGACCAAATCAAAAGACATGAATCCATTTTTTATTCAAAAACTATTTGTCAAAAAAAATTTCATATAATTATTTTCAAATATATTAAAATTATTTTTCAAGTCATCAAGATGCAATTTATTTACTCATGTATAATTACATATATGATATCATTATCAATACATATTAATAAATATAGGAAAATGAATTATTTCAATTCAATAGGGCCCATAAATATTTCTTTAGTATAATATATTTATAAAAAATGATAGTAGTCCATGCTCCTTTCAAATTCTATGCACAACATTATCAAATTTCATTTTCACAATAAAGTTTTAATATAAAATAATCAAATAGTCTCATGTTATAAGATGTATGCATAAGTCAAAGCATTACTTATTCTTCACATGACTTTGACAATGACTATGTGCATGTATGGTCTTTTTTTTTGTCCCTGATTACTCTATACCTGTGCAAAAAAAACAATACATTAAGCATTTTTCATGCTTTGTTGTTCTATATAGTTCTCTCTTTATTTCAATTAAACACAAAAATATGTATGCTTTTAAAATATGTAATTTCATTGGTCAATTCAAATATATACTCCCTCCATATATTCCAAAATAAGTGGTACATATATGGACTAACTCTAAAATAATGTCAAAAGGAATCAAGAAATGCCTTGAATGAGTTTTCTGCACAATACATGAGGAGAGCTTTTCGTTGATATAAAAATAGCTCAATAAAATTAATTTTTAACTGTGGGGGGTCCTTCTAAATTTAACCGACATTGCAACTCTACAAAAAATCACCCACTAGTAACTTAGCTGCCTAAATTTTGGCAATTGAACCATGTCGAGCTTTCCACAAGAGGTTTTAAAGCCAAATTTAACAAATGAGGAGTGTGAAGTAGTGCTGCAAACCTTGCTAAAGACATTCAAAGATGAATAGCCTCAACATGGCTCAATCAACAAGGTTTCAGAGGAATTTAATGTCAGCAGAAAGATGATTTCCCGTATTTGGAGCTAAGCTAAGAAGTCTTTAGCATTGGACAAAATTGTAGTTGACGTAAAGTAGAGAAAAAAAAGGAATTCAACCAGAAAAGAAAAAGATCACGAACCAATTCTTTACAAGATCTGAGAGATGCCTTTTCGTAAGCATTCCTCAACCATAAGCCTAGCAGAATAGACTAAACTGCCATTGGAACATACTTTATTTTGGAACAAAATTTGCATGCATTTGTACCACTTATTCAGGAACGGAAGGAGTGTGTGTGTGTGTGTGTGTATTATTTATATTTTATTTATTTATTTATTTATTTATTTATTTATTTATTTATACACTACTTTCACATATTTTTATTTATAATTCATTTGATCACTTTAAATATGAAATTTCATATGATAGTATTTCATTCAAAACTCAAATTATATATTTCACACATATACCTATCATTTTTCCCTTAAATAAATTTAGCCAATATTTTTGTTGCTAAAGATAATAGAATAACAAGCATAGTTACACTAGGTTGCAAGCTGATATAAAAATATTTATAATATAGCATAGTCACTCTAGGCTACTAACTAGATATTTAAAAATCATTTGTGAATACCATTGATATTGTCTCAATGAGCTCTGGATAAGTATGGCACTTGATTACATTTATTCATAGTACTTCTAATTTGACCCTTATTAGTATATTAATCTATCATTAACTAGAATATAATGGATAAGATTCTATTAATAGCATTAAAACTCAATCATAATAATTTATAATATTGTATATGCATTTATACTCAAATAGTATAATATTGTATGTTCTAATGCTCATGCATTTTTCATGGTAATTTATTGACATTAATTTTCTCAAATAACTTAAAACAAAAAATATGCAGTTATATTTTAAATCATTTTAATAGTAAAACAATAATCTTAAAACTTGAAATAAGAAGAAAATATTAGCAAATGAACCCATCTAATTAAGGTTCTAATGGGGTGCACATGCATATTCATATAAAACTTTTTAAATTTAATTTGATAGACAAATACAAAACCAAAATAAGGAAATGAGTGTGAAAAACAAATATAAAACTTGAAACAACCCAAAAAGGTATTTTCTCATTGATTTATATCAATGGAATCTTATCATTGGGTCAAGCTTCCTCATCAATAACTCCTAATTCATCACAACTATGTCACAATAAAAGAACATCCTAACAAAAAATATTTGTATATTCTAGGAATTTTTTTTGTTAGGGTTGATGTCTATCCAATGCACTTTCACTTGCTAACTTTTCTAGGGACACATAAGAGTCATATTTTGCACATGTTTCCTTCAAGAAAATTAAAGCTCTATAACTATATTTCAGTATGAATTACAATTATCTCATTTTTGATCACCCAAACTCAAGTTATGACATTTTAATGTCAAACTAGTCGGCATGTCCAAACTCACTCAGTCATCTACTATCAATCTAGATAATAAAGGTCTTAACTCCATAAATTTATAATGGTTACTTTTTTTAATTTGAATATATGGTTACAATATTTCTTCTATAATTGGAATCATTAAATTTAGATCATTCAAACTCAAGTTATGGTACAAAGCATCCAATCTATTTTAATTTGCAAAACATAATCAAAATTTTCATTTACATAGTTCCCCTTTGACATAATTTCTAGGCACTTTGAAGCTATAATATATATAAAATTCCTTCAAGTAAATTACTTTCTAATAAGTCTAGTTTACCCAAAATTTTGAATAATTGATTTAGATGAGTGAAACTCAACTTATAATCAAAATACCACAACTACACCCAAAACATAGCATACTTATAGCTTACTTAAAACTCACCTTTAAGCTCATATTTGAAAGCCTGAGAGCTATGATCAGTTCTTGGTCGCTTTTATGCATTTGTACAGATACATCTTATGAATCTTTACCAACTAGAATCACTAAATTTGGATTATCAAAAATTAATTTATTGAAAATGGGTTGTCTTTTTATTGAATAACTAACCAATACAATTTATATGTGATTGACATCTAGATGAAAATTTATTATACTACTTATATGAAACGTGCACTTGTAAATTTTAGTTGATGAGAGACTCTTATTAATAAACTTTTGTGATATCATCTAACCAATTAAATTAAGTAGGGTAACAAAGTCATAACAAATTTTGTGCATAGTTATTGAAAAATATGTAATTTAGTAAGTTAACATGAGTTGACATAATTATTATTGTAAAAAAAATAAATTTTTTACTAATATAGATAGCATTAAATGTGATAAATATTTTCAATCTAAAACTTAAGTAGTATTAACTTATTTGAATGTGGATGATTGCATCTAGTTTTATTTGTGTTCTTATATTGTATTTCCTATTTTTAGCAATATTTGATAAGTCAAAGCTTTGTTATTAAGCTATATCTTCTAGACCCATAAATTGAAAGAAGTAAAATTATTATTGTCACACAAAGAGTTGACAAAGAAAGTATAGAGGGTACTGAAAGTAACAAAGATATCTAAGTAGGTGATGGAAAACCATTAGATAGCCTATCCATTACTATACCTTTGCAGATTATTGGAGGCTCCTAGTGATGGATAGTTATTCTAAGATTCATTTGTAACAAGTTGAAGATAATTATTTCGAGTTGAAACTAAGTCTAATAGTTATAGTTTATCAACACCAATATAGTAGAAGGTCATCAAAGGACCCTAATAAACATATCGAATTGTTTTTGGATTTATACAACATTATAAATATGAATGAAGTTGACTTAGATACAATAAGTTTATGATTATTTTTATTTCATCAAATGATAAAACATGAAGTTTGTTTCAATATTTACCTCGAGATTCTATTAAAAGTTGGGAAGAATTCGTGAGGATTTTTTTCACTAAATTATTTCTACCACAAATTATTTATCAACTTCATAGTAGAGGTGTCTAATTGGTCGGGCAACTCGAGCACGATCCATGTCTTTGCCCGGTTCAATAGTGCCCAGCCCAGCATGACATTGTCTAGAATCGTGCCTTAAGCCAGGCCAGCACGAGTTATGTCTAATGTCAGGCCATGTATGGCCCATGTTCCTGGTCTGACGACATGGTAAACTAGCCTAGGTGATTGACCAATGGGGTTCCCGTCGGGTAGTCACCCTAAAAAAAATTTGATCGCCCCATCATAGGGTGGTCCATTTTTTAAAAAACAATCATGATCGATTGTATATGGCTGGCCCATAAACTAGCCACCCATCACTGTCACAGCCATGCACTTGGGGTCATGCCATCGCCCGCCATCAAGTAATGGCTAAGATGCACGCCCTATGCATTTTTGTCATTTGGGATGGTTAGGAATGGCTGCGCACTTAGCCTTGCCCATAATGTCATGCTAGGCTGGTGGAACTATAGCTCTACTTCAGAGTAAGGCAAGTTAATTCTTACAACAAAAATATGAGAAATTATATTATGATTAAAATCATTTTTATGAGTTTTTGAGGAGATATCCTAGTATAGTTTTGAGTTGTGGATTTAAGTCTAAACTTTCTAAAAATGGTTGAACTATACCACAAGGTGTATAGTTGATGTAGCTGCCCAAGGATCTATTATAAATAAATTACTAGAGAATGTATATCATTTATTTTATGAGGTAGTCAAAAATAACTACTAAGCTCCAATGAATCACATATTTGGAAAAATACAAGCTGGAGTATTAGAGTTTGATAAGTTCACTGCCATCGAAGCAAAGATGGAAGCTCTATTGAGAAAGTTTGATGTTAAAGAAAAAAAGAGAAGAATATCAAGGAACACTACGAGAAAAATCTCATATAGCTAGGTACAATTCCCTGGCTAAATGAGCATTTTTTGTCGCTAAACGGGATATAGCGATGGATTATCGATGGATCGATTCCCTATCTAAAGTGCTTCTTGCTAAAATTTAGCGACGGATAATGTCCCTAGCTAAAAAGGATAAATTCCCTAGATAAATTAACACGATAAATGAGATTATCTATCGCTAAGCGAAAATAATGAAGGATGATTTCCTAGCTAAAGTGCTGGTCCATATATTTTAGTGAGAGATATAGTCTCTAGCTAAATAAATTTAGCAACAAAAAATTCGTCGCTAATTTTAATATTTCCCTAGCTAAATTAGCTAGGTAAAATTCCCTAGCTAAATTAGCAAAGGATTTTATCCTAGATATTTTAATTTCAAAATTAATTTCAAAATTTAAATTATTTTAAAATTTGTTAATTAAATAATTTAATATTTTTATATCAAATTGAATAAAAATTGAAACTATAAAAAATTTATAATAAACAAAAAATAAAATCATTTAATATCTTATTCTAATTCAATATTTTACATAATTAAAACAAAAAAAAATAACAAAATTTTATTTCATCTTATTCATCAATGTATATACCGATAGTGCATAAAATATAATATATTCATTCATTGACATTACTTTCTCTCCCTCTACTCCTCCGATCATCTTTTTTCTACTACGACAAAGATGTCCGAGTCACTGCACGTAATGTCTAGTGAAAAATCTCATCACTTATAGAAGCTTTGTATGATGAACAATGTGGTATTATATTTGTAAGAAATTTAAACCACTCAGTCAAATTTTAAAAAAAGTTATGTTTTGATACACATATAATCATGTAGTATATATGTAAATATATACTAGCATTTCACTCGTAAATATATTACTATGGTATATGTACATAAAAATAGTAGTATTACGTGTACATATAAACTGAGTACAAATATATACAGTATATATGTATATAAAATACTACAGTATTATATTTACATATATACTGACTTTATTCGTACGTATATACCTCATTTGGTGCTGTTGTTGCTGCTCCAGCTGCCGCTCCTGCCACTGTCACTGCCAATACCATTGTTGCTGTCACAGCCGCCACCGTCGCTGCTGCTACCGCAGCTGTTGCCACTGGCTGCTGCTCCCATTGTCGCCTCTGCCACTACTGTTGTTGCTTCTAGTGCTACCGCTGCTTCCGGTGCTACCACTGCTGCTATCGCTACTTCCAGTGCAGCTGCTACTACAGTCGCTACCGCTACCTCCAATGCTGCTGCTCCTGCCGCTGCACCTCCCACCATTGCTGCCACCACCGCTGCTACCGCCCCCTCTACTACAACCGTTGCTGCTTCGGGCTTCGGCTGCTACCACTGCCGTCGCTGCTGCTGCTATCGCTGCTTCTAATACTGATAATATGCTATTACATACCTATAATATGCTAAAACTCTACTCAAAAAATTTGGAGACACACAAATATTTTAATAGATATATAAAAATAGTTATCATAGACATGAACAAATATAAATTAAAGTTGATTGTCATACAACTTAAACTAAAATTTTATTAAATTATTTAATATTTTTAAATTAAATTTAATAAAAACAAAAACTATAAATGAAAATTTTAAATTAAACAAAAAAAATTCATTGAATAACTTATTTTAATACAATATTTTAAATAACTAAAAAAATAATAAAAATTATATTACATCTTAGTAATTAATGTATCTACCGACTGTGCATAATGTCTAATCTATCAATGCATTGACGTTGCTTTCTCTCCCTCTGCTCCTTCGATCACCAACTTTTCGATGTGAAAAAGCTCTCTAAGTCACGGTGCTTCATGTCTGTTGAAAAATCTTCATATATACAAGCTTTATATGAGAAACAATGCAGTAGCACATTTGTAAGAAATTTAAACCACTAAATCAAATTAAAATTAATTTAAAAAAAACTATGTTTCGATAAATATATATTACTACTGCAAAAATGTACATATATACTAGTATTTTACTCGTTCATATTACTGTAGTATTTGTACATATAAATTGCAGTATTATGCATACATATATACCAAATACATATATACACAGTATATATGTACATAAAATATTACAGAATTATATGTATGTATATACTAACTATATACGTAGGTATATACTACATTTGTTGTTGTTCATGCTGCTCCCGCTTTCACTGCTCCCGTTGTCACTGTCGCCCCTATCACTCGCTGCCACCCCTACTGTTGCCATTGCAGATGCTGCCAATGCTGTCGCCGCTGCCGGTGCAGCTACTGTGGTCACTATTGCCTCCCCTGTCATCGCTACCGCTCCTGCCGTTGCTGCCGCGGTAGCCGCTGCTGCCGTTGCTGCCGTGATAGCCGCTGCTGCCGTTGCTGCCGTTGTAGCCGCTGCTGCCGTGGTAGCTGCTACTGCCACGGTTGCCGCTGATGCCGCCACTACCATTGATGCTGCTGCTGCATCTGCTACTGTGGCGGCCGATGCCGTCGCGTCTACCACCGTGGTCGTTGTCGCCACTGCCACTACCGTCACTGCTACTGCCACTACTGCTATTGCCGCTACCACTACTGTTGCTACCATCGCTGCTGTTGTTGCCACCGCTGCTACGGCCGCCGCTTCTACTATTGCTGATAATATGCTTTTACATACCTATAATAGGCTAAAAATCTACCCAAATAATTTGGAGAAACACAAACATATTCACAGATATATAAAAATAGTTATTATAGACAGGAACAAACAAAAATCATAGTTGATTGTCATACAGTTTCAACAAAAATTTAATTAAATAATTTAATATTTTTAAATTAAATTTAATAAAAATAGAAACTAAAAATGAAAAAAAAATTAAATTAAACAAAAAAAGTTCATTTAAAAACTTATTCTAATACAATATTTTAAATAACAAAAACAAAAAAAATAATAAAAATTAGATTACATCTTATTAATTAATGTATCCACCGACTATGCATAATATATAATCTATCAATTTATTGATGTTGCTTTCTCTCCTTCTGCTCCTCTGATCACCAACTTTCTGCTGTAAAAATATTGTACGAGTCACGGTGCATCATGTTTTGTTGAAATATGTCTTAACTTATACAAGCTTCATTTGGGAAACAATGTGATATCATATCTGTACGAAATTTTAACCACCAATCAAATCAAAATAAATAAAAAAACTATGTTTTGATAAATATATATTACTATAGTAAATATGTACATATTTACTAGCATTTCACTCGTACATATATTACTGCAGTATATATACATATAAACTATAGTATTATGCATACATATATATGGAGTACTTATATATACTCAGTATATATGTACATAAAATATTGTAGTATTATACTTACATATATTTTGACTATATACGTACGCATATACTACATTTGTTGCCGTTGCTATTGCTCCTGCTATCGATGCCACTCCTACCACTGCTGCCGCTACTACTGCCAATGCTGGTGCTGGCATTGTCGGTGCTGTCGCTGTTGTCGCTGCCGCTGCTACCGGTGCAGCCGCTGCCGCCCTCGTTGTGGCCTTGTCTGCTGATGCCACTATTGTGGCTGCTGCCGCTTCTGTCACTACTATCGTAGCTACTGTTGATGTCACCTCTGCTGGTGCTGTCACTTTGCCACCACTGCCACCACCGCCACTGCTTCCGCTGCCGTCACTGTTGTCGTTGCCATTGATACCACTACTGTGACTGCTGAAAATAGGCTTTTACATACCTATAATAGGCTAAAACTCTACCTAAAAAATTTAGAGACACAAAAACATATTCAGAGATATATAAAAACAAATATTATAGACATAAACAAACACAAATTAAAGTTGATTGTCATACAGCTTCAACAAAAATCCAAAACATGTCCAGCAATTATGTTTAGAGATAAAGAGAGTACAAAAATAAAATGTTTTTAGAATAATAAAGATAAGACAAGTTAGCACTCTTTTTGATACAGCTTAAATCAATAAATATGGGATCATGCTTTGGAAGGACCGTGGTAATGTCTTGATGGTTTGAATCATTATTTTTTCTTGTCTCACATAATGTGTCCTACAAAAATTCATAATTTGGTTAATAGGAAAAAGCAAAGAACAAAACTAGAATAAAAAAAATTGAAACCTGCAAAAAAATATCATAATTATTTGCTACACATAGATAAAAATAAATAACAGTTCAAAAATAATTCTCATACTCAATCATCCTCATAATTTGTAGGGAATGCTAGTCACTCCTACGAGGATTCACAATTGGATATCGGAATGCTATTTGTTGCGCCAATGCCTCTAATTGTGACTCCATATAGGACATCTGCTATTGCATTGCTTTTTTAAATTCTATAGAACCCTCAACTTGTTGATGAGCAGTTGTCACACGTTCCTACATTAGGACCTGAGATAAAATAGAGAAAAAAACTATTCTAGATTTACAAAAAATAAAATAAATATTTTGCATTCAAAAAAATTTTCATAATGTACTCTAGTTTTATAAAATCTAATTAATATAACAATTTTTTACAACAATCATCTGAGACTTATTATCAACATACCGACCATCCACTTTCTTCACATGCATTTCCTTGAAAATCTCATAAAAATTTGGATATCGACCCAATTCTCCAGCCTAGAATATGTTTTTATAAAGTCATAATAAAACAAATGATAAAAAAATTTAACAAAATTAATAAAACCATGCAGAGATTTTATTTATTGGACTATTAGTACAACCACAAAATATAGAAATGTTTAGAATTATAAATTTATACCAAATCTCGAGTGTGCTCAATGCTCGACTTTGAACCTCCAGTGTGTCGACAAATTCATGTACCTAGTCCAGCTATCTCATTTCGTCAATTTTTGCGGGCAATATCTGATTTTTTTCTTCTCATCTGGCTCCTCCCAATAATTAAGCTACCCGAGCTAATCTTCCTCTAATATAAAATCATGTCTTTCTTTCATTTTCTTTAATTTATGGACAAAATCAGAATACCGTTGAACAGCTTTGATCTCCAATAATGACTTTATCTTTACATCAAATTTGGGTGCCCATGTACACCGATTCTATAAATAGAAAAATGACAAAAGAATTTATATTAACAACAAGAACATAATTATTTACTGCTGAATAATAACCAACATAAAAGTTAAGTAATTAGATAATTATTTTTAGATTCTTTTGTTTTGTTATTTTTACCTGTAAGTCATTAAAATATGACTCTTTTGTTGATTCAAAAATTTTCTTCCAGGAGAAAGCTTTAGAATCAGCCATTTTCCTGAAAGCCTTTGTAATTATAGTCGAACACTTGTGAGATGGAATAAAACTGAACACATAAATTAAAAACAATGAAAAAAAGCAAATCATAACAATATAAAAAAACCACTGACAGTAATATCAAATTTTTTTTTCAAGTCATTTTTACATATTTCTTTTATCTCTCATCCATAATCTCAATTTCTAACTTTACACTGACTACAGAGAAAGGCACAACATTTGATGATGTCGTTGGTATTGCAAATGGGGGAACAATCGGTGTAAAATGTGGTGTAGAAGATAGAGATGGATCAAAAGTTTGTGCAGGAAGCACATTGGGTAGTGGGCTTACATTTAATAAAGGTAATAGTAGAGGTCTCAATGATGGTGATGGTGATAGAAATGGAGATGGTGATTGTGATGTTGAAGTATGGATATGGTGGCTATGAGATGGTACAAATTCTGCAACATGATGTAACAACTAGATAAATTTGGTTCATTTCTGTGTCCACGTCCACCTCTACCATGGACGTGTCCTTTAGGCGCCATCTTCTATACAAAATAAAACATAGAACAAAAAATAGGGATATAATGAACAAGCATGCATTTTTGAATAAAACACACCCATAGATTTCAACAAAATATAAAAAGTCTTTGATAGTTTAAATTTATAATAAAATTATAACAATTTAATTATCGGCATCACTGTCATCCTCCAATGGATCTTCGGATATTTTGTCTGATTCCGATTGAAGTTCAAACTCATCTTCAGATAGAAATTGATCGTATTCAATTTCTATTGTGTCACCATTTTAAAGCACATAAATTTTCTGGATCTTCATCTACATTCACAGGCTCAATATTATTTATGTCATCTTCCTAGAATGCCGGTGTAATTTATAAGTCTGCACTTCTTTGTTGGGATGTTGATATTTCAAATTTTGATCGAGCTTTAATTTTGCAAATCGCCCATCAATCTCTCTTATCACAAGATAAACTTAGACACATACAATAATATACATAAGTGGCTTGAACTGTCATAATAAATGGCTCATATCGATTATATCTGCATTTATGGTTAACATCCACTAGCTTATAATCCGAATGAATCATTGTGCCCACATTTCATGTAGGATCAAACAACTCGCACTTCAATAATACAATCCTATTATTTTCAAGTCCAGGATACTCCAACTCAATAACTTCTTTGAGTTGACCATAATAATCAATCTCATCTGCACTATAACCTGAGACTTTAATGCATACACCACTATTCATTGTTATTTTAGAAGAACCGTGTCTGATTATGTGAAATTTATATACAATAACAAAATACCCAGGATAGGTTGTCACATATCTAAACTGGCCTTTACTTAGATTCTGAATGAAAAAATTTTGAATCTCTATTTGAATGATCAATTGCCTATGACATAAATTAAAAAAATGATATTAAGAAATAAAAGATACTAATAAATTAAATAATTCAAAATTATAAAACATAATTATACTCACATAATTTTTTAACCAATTCGCAAATTTAGTTTCTAGCATATAATCAACATCATTGCTAAAAATTACTGGATGCCTATATTTTAACTGCTCAACATAAATACTACACAAATATAAAAAGAGAAAAAAAAATATATATCAATTTTTAATAATTCCTATTGAAGATAAAATTAAACTATGATTAAACCAGTAACCATTTTGGGTATACATACTCAATATATGGTGCACCCTTCTCACAATTAAGTAAAACATAGCTCCGGGTCACTTTGTACTCTTCATATGTCATACATCTTTTCATTGCTCTTCCAAATGCTCTTCTAGGGTGCTTGAAGATAGATAGTTTGTCCACAGAATCATCTTCTACCATCACATGACCTTCATAATTCCTTGGCACATTTCTATTCTTTGTATTGTCGTGATCCTCAAAATAATAAGTACAAAATGATGATGCTTCTTCTACTAGATATGCATTACAAATTGAACCTTCAACTTTTGCCTTGTTTCTAGTATTCAATTTCAGCTTACGAAGATACCTACATCCATAATTTTAGGTTTCAATTAGATTAAATTACAATAATACTTAAAGTACTAAATAATAAAACACAACAAATTATATGTATTTACCTCTCAAAAGGATACATCCACCTGAATTGCACTGGCCCTGCAATCCGTGCTTCATATGCCAAATGGACCATCAAATGCTCCTTTGAGTCAAAAAAACTTGGTGGGAATATTCGTTCAAGCTTACAAATAATAAGTGGAATGTCATTCTCCAGCCTCACCATATCATATATTTTGATTTTGGTTGTAGTTAGCTGTTTAAAAAACAAACTAAGTTCTGTAAGGACCTTCCAAACACATAAGTGGAAGTAATTCAAGGAATGCAATTAGTATTAATCTCTGCATAAATACATGACAGTCATGACTTTTTATTCCAATTAACTTAAGATTCTTCATATCCACGCATCTACACATATTTGACACATATCCATCAGGGAATTTTAAATTTTTAACCCATCAACACAATATCTGTCTTGCCTTCTTATCAAGTGTTAGCAAGCTTTAGGAAATTTTTTTATTTCCTCATTCAATTTCAATTTAGGACGCCGATAGTAATTATTCAGCTCTTGTCTTGATTTTTAAGTGTCGTTTGTTTTTCCGTCTATATTAAGGATAGTGTTGAAAATATTGTCAAAAATATTTTTTTTCAATATGCATTACATCTAAGTTTTGATGAATTAAATTGGACTTCCAATAGAGCAAGACCCAAAATATACTACGTTTCCTCCAACCAAATAATTTGCCCATTGGTTCATTACTTCCAGTAGCTTCATTTTTAGTTACCTTCTTGAAACCCAAACTCTGAATCTCTGTCATAATATCATTTACTGAATGAACTGCTGGTTCAACTGTCATCACAGTTTTATTTTTTGAAATGCAATCCTATTTCTTTGAAATAAATGATTTGTAGGTAGAAACGTATGATGATTATCAAATTATGATTGTTTACCACTAAATTTGAGAGTAAATGCATCAGAATTTGTCATACAATACGAACATGCCAATCATCCTACAATACTCCAGCCAGATAACATTGAATATGCAAGAAAGTCACTTACCGTCCACATAAGGGCTACCCGCATAATGAAATTTTGCTTCTTTTGAGATATCATATGTATTCACGGCAACATCCCATAAATAATTTAACTCTGCAATAAGAGGCTGTAAAAAAATATTCAGCATGTCTTTCAGATTTTTTGGCCATGGAACCAATATTGACAAAAATATATTTTGTTCCTTCATACAAAATCACGGAGGCAAGTTATAAGGTATCACTATCACTGGCCATGTTGAATATAGTTATCCAAATTATCCAAATGGCTGAAATCCATTAGCATAGAGACCCAATCTCACATTTTGATTTTCTGCTGCAAAATCTTGATGTATATAATTAATGCTTCCAAGAAAGTGATTCTGATGGATGATGCATTACCCCTTCTTCAACCTAATGCTCGGAATGCCACCTCATATCATTTGCTATAACATTTGATGCATATAATCTCTGTAATCGAGGAATTAATAAAAAATAATACATCTTCTTAAAGACAACCTTCAATTTTTATCGCGTATGTACAACACGATGTGTCTTCCTAAATCGAGGATGATCACAAAACTTACAGCTAATTAAATCACTATCACCGCCCCAATATAACATGTATCCATTTAAACAACAATCAATTTTTTCCACTAGCAGCCCCATTCATCATAGTAACTTCTTAGTGTTGTAAAAGTTATTAGTGATCAAATTATTATCCAGAACAATTTCTTTCATCAATTTTATCACCTGATCAAATAATTTCTCAGACATATGATTTTCTGACTTTATGCTCATTAGTCGAGCCATAAGTGACTATTGCGAATGTGTTTTACAACTAGGCTACAACTCTTTATCTATAGCTTTAAGCATTTCATAAAATTTCTGAGCTTCAGGATTAGGTGGTTCATCCATGTAATCCATATTGAATTCAGGACCAGGAGCTTCTGTGATCATTCTATGGTATGTGTTTGATGATTCTTCACCACAAGTAAACAATTCAATACCATCATTTTGGTCAATATTCAGAGCCATTGTATTTTCCCCATGATATATCCAAACAAAAAAATTTGGCACAAAGCCATATTTAGCCAAATGATATCTTATAGTGTTTGCATCACGAAAATGGATATTCTGACACTTGCGATGATTACATGGACACTTAATTTTTTCTCCATCCATCAATCTAGATTGACTACATGCAAAATTGATGAAAGTTTCAAGCCAAGTCAAAAAATATTTATTCAAAAATCCATTAATAACTCTTTTGTACATCCATTAACAATCTGAGCTCATTTTATCCTGTTTTATATCCAAAAAATAATGCACAATCATTATTTTGAATAAAACATTCTATTACTTCAAAATATATAAATTATTACATAAAATTACTTATAGATGAATATTTAAAAATCAAATATCGTGAATATCGAGGAAATGCATTTGCATAATCTACATTAATAGATAAAATAATTTTTAGCACGATAAAGATTAATAGATATCATAGTTATACTAGATAAAGGGTGAAAAATGCGATAATGCACAAGAAAGGAAAGCAAAAAAAAACATTTAATGTTTATAGGAGGAGAGGGAGAGGGAGAGAGAAAGATAAGGTGGGGAGAAAGAGGGGCAGAGAAATGGGGAGACGCGGGAGAGAGAGAGAGAGAGTGTGTGTGTGTGTGTGAGAAAGGGAGAGAGAGAGAGTGGGAGAGAATGGTGAAAGGGAGAGAGGGGAGAGGGGGGGGGAGAGAGGGAGAGAGAGAGGGGGGGAGAGGGAGGGAGAGAGAGCGAGATTGCGAGAGAGAGAGAGAGAGGTGGAGAGAGAGAGAGAGAGAGGTGGAGAGAGAGAGAGAGAGAGAGAGAGAGACCAAACAAGAAAGAAGAGCCAGAAAAAATTAATAAGAGAGTGTGTGACACAAAGAAAAAAAGGAAGAGAATGACTGAAAGAATTATAGAGGGAGAGAGAGAGAGAGTGCAGTGTTAGATGAAGAATTATATAAAAGAAAATATAAGTTTTTTAGTAAAAACCTATCAAATATTACATTTTTTGTTATACATTAGTTCGTATTTGAGCATGAGGCCCAAGGGCTAGGATTAGGTAAGAGTATGACCCTTATATGTATTATACCATATATGAGCCTGATCTAGGGACACTCTCTTGCTATGTGCTTACATATTGTTGATATTATATCTTTAGCCATTTTATTTCAAGTTAGTGCAACAAAAATAGTATTATCCCATATATAATTATATGTTATGATACATATAGTAAATGTAGTTATAAATAGTTACATTTAGTTTAACATTTAATTATATATAGCTATATGCATACAAGTAGTTATAAGTGAATATAAATAAATGTATACGAAGTTATAAACAATTATATAGATTTACATATATGTATACATAATAAAAGATAAAGTTATATTTATTTATATAGAATTTTTTATTGTTATACAAATATTTATATATAGTTATACACATTTAGTTAAACATTATGTTGTATGTTTTTATACATATAATTATAAATATAGTTACATGTGGTTATACTAAAATACAAATAAGGACACGTATAGTTACATGTGGTTATACAAATAATTATAAATATATTTGCATGTGGTTATACTAAAATACATATAGTTACACGTATGATTAAACTTATATTTTTACATGTATGTATATATATCTTTGCATATGATTTCAGATATTTATACATATCTGAAATACTATTTTATACTAATATATAAAAATGTATATTACATACATGTTGTTAATTATATATATATATATAGTTATGCATAAAGTTTTTATAGTTATACATATAGTAAGATACAATTATTTATAGTTATATGTTATTATACATATAGTATATATAGCTATTAATATTTTTATATATTTAAACATATAGTTATATATAAATATATTCATACAAATAGTTATACATAAATATATAAAGTTATCAATAAATATATAGATTTACATATATGTATACATAGTTATAAATATAGGTATATTTAATGTTGTAGAGTGTTATATAATTATACAAATAATTATATATAGTTATACAAATATTTTTACATAATTATACACATATAGTTAAATATAATGTTGTATGTTATTATACATGTAATTTAAAATATAGTTACATATGGGTATACTTATAGTTACAAAAATAATCATAATTCTAAACACTTAAAATAATTAAATCCTACTTGCGTTATCATGATAAAAATTTTTGAATCCAAGATTTCTAAAAAATTATTAGTTGGATGGTTGGTGATATCATTAAATGGGTGTAAGCCATGGGTTTGAACCTATCATTGTTCTTTGAAGAAAAATATTTTGGTAAACTCTATGATAATCAAAAATTGATTTTTGATTTCTGAAACTATTATTTTAGATTTAAATTTTTTAAAAACTTCTGTGAGATAAACAAAGTTTATGCATTTCACTGCAACAAAAGTGGATAAAAGTTATAAAATTATAGGAAAAAATGTTAAGAGGAACCAAAATGAAAATAATTATGTTTTATTACAATTTTTAATTTTAATATAACATTATGGGACCCAAATCCAAAATATTTATGATTTAGGTCTTCCAAATTCCTAAACTGATAATTACTCTCCTTTATTCATACGGAATGCATATACTCAAGTATGCATATGAGTTTATGCAGAAACTCATTTTTCATAAACAAAAACATATGCATATGGAGTTAATAAATACTCTGTATGCATAAACTCATTTTTGCATACCAAGTAAGCTGAAACGAGTTTATGCATAATGTTTTTTTTTAATTATATTGGGATAATTATGAATATCCAATTTTAGTTACTAAAATATAACCCAAATCATATATATATATATATATATTGGATTCTATAACATAATCATCCATTATATGAGTATATATATACATATAGATTAATGATGAAAATATTAAGTATTATTATTATTACTATTAGTGTTGTGGAGGAATTCCATTTTTTTTTGCAATGTTAGTGCTGTTTTTGGAAGCAACAAAATATAAAGAATAGTACATTCAATGTCAAGAAAATCTATTTAATAAAATTTCAAATTTGAACAAATTTAAGAAAATACTTCTTAGAGCAATATTGCTACCTTTTAGTGGTATCAATGCATAATATTAAATTGTTTTTGTTATTTTGTTTTGTAATTTAAGAGATGCAAGCCTAATATTTTTTTCTATTTGAAGATTATAATGATTTGGATTTATTGTTATGCATGTAATTGCTACTCAAGAGCTATACTACTACTCTAATTTCTTCATCATCATAAACTTTTTCTCCTTCTCTTACTGCTTCTTTTTCATTTTCTTCTGCTTCTTCTTTTTGTACTTCTACTACCATAAATGAGTATCTACTTTCAAATGAGAATGCTCATTTATAGATGAAATTATATTTCTCTAAGCTTTATCATTAACATGGTCTATAGTATATTCCATTATACTTTCTCATTAATCAAAGATAAAAGTATAGATTATAGTTTAATTGAGAAAACTTACTAATAGATGAGCATCTAATTGCAATTAGAGTATAAAGGGTAGATTATTTACCAATTATGCAAGATTAATAATAGATGAGTATCAACTTGCAACATTTAGGAATCCATTTGTTAGAGCATATGTTTGAGCGGTTGATTTGCCATTGTTGACAACTTCCTTGATTTTATAGAGCATAGTGATATATGTATCTCACACATCAACCATCATGCAACATCAATATACATTTTTTTACAAGGTAAAAGGTCTTGAGGTGGGTAATATATGTTCTACAATTCATCTACATTGGAGAAACTAAGGTTTTGAAACACTAACTATGTTCTCCTTTGATGATAATATTTTTTCTATGACAAGATTAATCAATCAAAATGTTTGGTTACCTAACAACAACAAATCAATAGAGCAAGCAAGACATGAATATTCATTTGATATGACTTCCAATCTCAAAAGATTATCAAAAGATAACCATCAATGGGTTTCAAACATATTTAAAAAATATTATAGCTTAAATACCAAACCAATTAATTAAATATGATAATTTTGAATTAAATCACAAAATTATTTTTCATTCCCAAACTATACTTAATAGAGGTGAATTAATAAATAGAAAAAATATATATAAATATTCACATGATTTTTCTTATACATACACACACACACTCACTCACACGTACTACAAAAACTATGAACATATTAACCAAAATGGCTTTTCTGGATTTTTTAGAAATGACATTAAATGCATAGCACATAATAATTTTAATTATGCAAAAATTATTAAACATATTTACACACTACCATAAAATAAACGAACACAACAAAAAACTTACACTATTAAAAAATACACTGCTAAAAAACTTACCATAAATAACACAAACTATGATCATACACACACTCTCATTTTATCATTCATAAAATAGCAATATACAAATTTAAACTATTTGTTTTTAAATAATTTTTCTAGAAAATTTATTTTTTTAGATTCAATAGAATCATCTTTTTGTGCTCTTCATGCAATATAGATAATAAATCAAGAACATATGCATTTTTGTTTCGTGCTCCTCACTCAAGAACACCCATGAACAAAAACAAAAGCAACTTGTCATGAATAATTGAAGTAGAGCACACCTAAAACAAACTAAATTTAAATAGAAATATGTATAACTATAACTGAAAAAAGATACCAGCAAACTATAGCATCTAAATCACCCAAACCATGATAAAGAAGTTCACCCACTTGAAACCTACATGCCCAAACAATGCATACCAATTTTTTCCTTTCACATCTATGGTAATAAAAAAATGATAGATATAGTTATGTTTAAATAGTTTATGTATACTGTTTTTATAGTTATATATATATAGTTATGTTTAAACACACTTATTTAAAGCACACTTATATTTATGTATACTATTTTTGTATACAATATGTTTTTATTTATAATGAACAAGTTATTAATTCGGTATGCCTATTATGCACCATCGAATTCCACACAATGACAATGCATTATATCACAAATGCATGAAGTATGTATACAATTAAGTATAAATACGCAATCCGAGAACACCATGGTGAATAAATGAGAAGAATTTCAGAAATAATAAAAAAATAGAATCAATACGCATATGCTTAATCAAGTTAATCGATGAAGAAGAAATGTATAAAATGTACCTCAAATCAAATAAAAAATTAAACTCAAACCTCGAATATATGTTGAAGCATCGGTGTAGAGGGATGGATGGCTGAATGCTGAGGTTTGCATCACTTATTGTTGAAGAAAATCACGTCTCGACGTGAATGTAAATATTAGCAAATTTTGTATATTTTTAATTATTAAAACATTAAATAAACAATATATATATATATATATATAATCAAAAAAGACTAATTAATTTTATTTACTATCAAAATTTTTTCAACAAAATTAATGTGTGTGTAGCAAGGTACAAATGAAAAACAAACACCTTAAAATTTTTTATTATAATATTAATTAAATAATAAATATATAAATAATTAAAAAAAATGTTTAGCCTTATAAAAAAATATCAAATAGGTACAAACTTAACAAACTCTATATAATAAGACATAAATGAAAAGATGATTTATCTTCTAGTCATTCGCCTAAAAGTTATAAAGTACTATAAATGTTAAAAAATATATAAAAATTTATATATAATGGTTATAAATTAAGAATTCATATTAATTTTTATGAAGATAATATGAAATAATATTAAAGGCATAAAATTTCATATTATTTGATATCATTAATAATTTTTAAAATTCAATAAATTACTTAAAGTGAGAAGATAATTAAAATAAATTATATTTATTATTTTAATAAAAACTTAATGTTAAAAGCTAATTGTAAAAATAGTACTCAATTATTTAATTCATATAAATTTTTGTAAGAGCAAATATCTATGTACTTATTTATACATATTAATTTATTTTCTTTTAACTTTATTAAAAAATATATATTTTTATAATATTTCAAGATTTTCTAATTTTATATTATTGATTTATTTAAATGTTTTATATAATAATAATTTTTTTTTACTTATAATAATATTAATTTTTACTAGTTTATTCGTTATTTCAGATAATTTTGAAAATATTTTCTATTTTATTATACAATGAATTATTTTATATTTATATTAGTAAAACTTTTAATATATGTTAATTTATTTTTAAAATATAAAAAAAATTATTTTACCTATTGAATTTATTATTTAATGTTACTTTAATACAAAATTTTAAGTTTCTTATTTTAAAATTTTAGAAAAACTTTTTATAAAATATTATAAAAAATTAATACATCATAAAAATAATTAATTTAGTCCTTATTAATATATATAATTGTTTTTTGTATTTTGATATTTTTTAAATTATTTATTTATAATATAATTTTTTTATGATTTTACGAGGATAATGTATGTTTCAGGGATTGCTCATCTATAGACCAATAATATACATTTAATAAAAAAAATTAAATAAAATATTAAACCAAATAATATACATCATAAAAATTGTATAATTATCATATAATTTTTTTAAAAAATTATATAAATATTGGCTAGGGAAATACCATCGCTAAATTTGTAGCTAAATTACAAATTTTATAAGCTAGGGAAAATTCATTATTATATTATGAATTTTATTAGCTCAAAAAAACCTGTTGCTAAATCCGTCACAAAATCAAGGATTTTATTAGCAATGGAAAATCTATCGCTAAATCCATCGCAAAATCAAAGATTTTATTAGAAAGGAAAAATCCATCACAAAATCAAATGATTTTATTAGCAAGGGAAAATCAATCGCTAAATCCGTTGTTAATTCAAGGATTTTATTAGCAAGGAAAAATCTGTCACTAAATCCATCACTAAATCAAGGATTTTATTAGCAAGGGAAAATCCATCGCTAAATCCGTCCCTAATTTCAAGCTTTTATTAGCGAGGGATAATCCATCGCTGAATCCATCGCTAAAATCCCTACTTTTCTTGAGCGGAAGCGACAAAAATTTTCCGTCGCTAATTCCGTCACTAAAATCCACACTTTTCTTAAGTAGAATTTACGAAAATTTTTCATCACTAATCCATCGCTAAAATCTCTACTTTTCTTGAGTGGAATTTACGAAAATTTCCGTCACTAACCCGTCACTAAATTCATCACTAAATCCCCCATTTTTCATTAGCGGAATTTTTAAAAAATTATTCCTCGCTAATTCATCACTAATCAGTTGTTATTTTTTTTTCACAAAAACATCATCAATCCCTTGCTATTCCCTAGCTAACTCCTTACAATTTAGCTAGGGATTGATCACTAGCTAAAATTCCCTAGCTAAATTGATATTTTCTTGTAGTGTGCCTTAGGGTGGTGTAAACTTGGAATTGAGTATGACACTCAATATTACCGCACCATCATTTAAAAAAAATATTGTGGTTAGGATTGGGTCAAAGATGAGCGCAATTGATTTGTGAACAATATTCATACGGATATTTGGAGTAAATTACAAAAATATTTTATTTGACTAAAATGATTTTCATACTGATATTTATATTAATAACAATATCTTACAGTTAGTGAATATGTGGACAAGGTGCGAACAATGCATTTTTTTCACGATGACTTTAAGGTGAAGGAATATGTGGAGAAGCCACTAGGTTTTAAACAGTAGAATCAGAATTAATTTATAAATTTTGAAAGATATTATATAATATAAAATACTCACCAATAGTTTAGTTTTGTGAGATTTTTATAAATAATTAATTCTATTAATCCACACATTTATGTAATAAATTCTTTTTTTTTTCTAGATGAGCTTAAATGGTAAGTTGATTTTGGTTATTATGCATATAAAAATGATACTGTCATTTCATGAGATGATGATTTGGAAATCATCCAAGTCAAAATATTCTCAGTTGTAGTTTCATACTAAAGATTTTGTGAGTTTCAAATATTTTTTTGGGATAAAAATTACTTAATATAAGAGAAATTATGTTCCAAAGAAGAAACATATTGTTGATACTCTTGTAAAAATTAATCTTTTTCAGTTATATTTTCTTAGATACTCATATTGACTAAATTATTGATCCATTGTTTTATTCAACTCCTCTAATTGAGTATATTATTTATAGGAGATTCATGGTGGGGGTTATCTATCTGTTTATCATGAGATTAGATAATTTACGTTGTTATAGGTAGATATTTTTTATTTTAATGATATGTTGACCTGAACCTTACTCTTCATATTATGAGACATGAAGAAATTTTTTTGGTATAAAAATTCATTTTATGATCACATGTATTTATAAATGACTAGAAAATAATATTTGAATTGGATACTAGCTTATATTGATGAGAGGCTTGCTACAAGATTTTATATTTTTTTTGAAAAAAATTTATTTCTTGAAAAAATTAGAGATGTATAGTTGGTTCAATATTAAATACAATAATAAAGATCAAAATATTAATGATAATTATCTATGAGATACTTTTGATTAAATACCTATTTGAGTTTATCATGTATTCATTTTCTTCTCCTTGTTTTTTTTCTATCATGATAATCAGACAATGTGACATATAATTTTCATTCTAATATTTTATAAGGGTAATGAAACAGAGGAATTTTATGGGGGGAGGAGCGGGATAAATTTATAGATTAAGAATTTTTTTTAAGTATTTTTTTTGATTTTTAAAAATTTTTAATATTTAAAAAATGGACATAATTCATTAGCTTATATTGATTTTTTTACACGTAGGTTTGATAGTCGAATCGACTCGAATCATCCATTCCAGAAGCTTCTGCTTCTGGAATGGAGTGGAGGGCAGAGGGATGGGCCTCGGACTTGAATCAAAAAAGACCGCGGGGTCGGGGTCGGGTTCGGGCCCGGTGGAAATTTTGATTTGATCAACCTCGGCTAGTCGGGTTCGGGTCGAGGGCGTGAAGCTGGGTGTGTCGGGGCATATCTCGGCTTGTGCAGAGATACCGTGTACACGAGCCATGGTACCGTGCCGTGCCTAGCCCGACACGTGGCCCAGTTTACTATGCACATCACGACATGAGTCGTGTCGTGAAAAGGCCCGGCACAAGTTATTTTTGTGCCGTACCCGTCCGGGCAGTGCCTCAGGCTAAGTTAGTCTGACCCTACCCATTTGACACCTCTAGTAGCATATTAACTCGTTCTGATAATAAACATCATAAAGACAAATTGATTTTCTGACATGTTCAAAAAGACATGTTTGTAGAGGACCATTCACTTTGATGCAATATCATTTAATCTTTATCATATCAAGGCTAGATTAGATAAGTTTATGATACTCCATATTGGTTTCATGATATTTTAAAGGGAAACTAATGAATGCCTAGCCAAGTTAGAATGAATTATCAACTTTAGTAGAATGAGTTTGATTATTATCGACAACCATATCATTCTCACAATTCTCATCTAGACTCATTACGAGGATATGACTACATAAATTTAAAGGATTAATATTTGAGAAATATTCAGGCATGACTCCTATTTTTAATTGATAATTTAACTTCTAGTATTTTCTTGGCTGGCTAATAGTTATGAATTGTTAATTTAAGTACTATATATTTTTGGAAGATCATAAAGTAAGTTATGCTTCTATGAAATTAATTGACAATATCAGTTAGTATCTGTCTAATGTTGAACAATTAAGAAATATGAGAGACAAATTACCTATTTATGCCCCATTAGAAATGAAAACTAATTAAAAAATAAATATTTTGCTTCATTATATTATTTTCAATAGTTAGATCAATAGTTGTTGTGACAAGATAATTCCTCAGCAAATGAGTATGCTGCTAGGTTCGATGAGTTTCTAATTCATTGTAGCACCCTCGAGTCTGAGACATACATGCAAATTTTTTAATGGGATCGAGTGGCCTTTGTCCTGATTTCAAGCCATGCTATTAGTCCGGAGTATAGTATTTTGCAAAGGGCATATGGCTTAGTTCATTACTTGGATGAGATTAGATGTGTCCAATAGTTTGTGCTGGGTTGACACACCCTATCTTTTTATGCCCTGCTAAGCCAACATGTTGTGCTTAGATGCCATTATTCTAAAAAAGGGCAGTCATATATGACTTATTGGCGTGCAAGCTTTTTAGGTCATGTTAGACTTGGCCGGGCTGGGCCAAATCAACATGTCTGCCACTAGGCATTGCTCAAAGCCAAGCTAGCCTGGGAAGATGGTTTGGTCAGCCAGGCCGAAACCTGCTCACACTGACTGGTGTGCTGGGTTGGCCTCATCTTTTGTGACACATGGGCTAGAAACCATGGCCTGATTGGACATTGCAGTACCACGAGCTTGCTCATGCTTGCTCTAGGCACAATTCTAGTTGTGCTTGGGTCACTTGGACCATTGGATACATTTAGATGAGATTTGTCACTTACTCCTCGTACGAGCCTTAGATTTAATGCAGCAGACTTCTAGACCTACCCCTCTATTGTTTTCTATACGTCCCCTCTTGAATCTTTTCAGTTTGATCACAAAGGAAAGAGAGTTGAACATGACTTTCTATGGTAGGTCTATATTCTAAGTGTTTTCATTCTCAAGGTTATGAGTATGTTGCTGTCAAATCCTCTTGTCCTTATAAAATGAATCTTATCAAGATAGTAGTAATATATCCAACATATGATGTATTGACTTATCAGATTAATAATAGTTGTAAATTACTTGATGATATTATGATAGATTGAAAAACATGCTCATTCATCATGTGCTTGGGGAGTTCTCATCACTTGCTATAATGAATTGCGTATTCTCCTATCCTCAGTTCATTAAGGATTATATATACTTCCATATTTTATACGTTATGAAAATTGAGGATCAAACTTAAAGGTAATTATAGATATTGATAGTTATATTATTTTTTTTTGTGCATCTGTCATGACCAAGGTAGGTCATGGGGTAGTTGTAGAGGTATTGCATTGTAATAGAATTTATATCTATTATAATTCTTTAAAATATTAATCTTTTGTGTTGTTTTCTAATGAATATTTTTTTCAAATCAGATATAATTTTTTTATCTGATATGAGTCTTCTTGTTGGCTCAACTATATGTATGAAAATTATTAAAAAGCTTATTTATTTGACTACTATTAGAACATAGACAATTTATGTAATTTATGTAATTAATTATTTTTTAAATTTTCGATGAGATATTATTCTGATGCATGTTTTTGTTAGCATCTCGATGAGTATTCAAATTTTAGTTGAGCATTAGTCTGCATAGATAAGAGATTTATAACAGACGACTATATTTTTTGAGCAATCATGTTTTATGGAAAAAAAAATGCATACAATAGTTGTGAGATATAAAGTATAAGTAAAGTATAAGGAAACATCTTTAAATATTTGTGAGATTTTTTAAATTATATATTTATTTTAAGAAATCAAATTTCAAATTTTTTATTTCACCATTCTTTATGAGACTTTTAAAAATAATATTTGAAGAAAAGACATATATGATATATATAAACTCTTTTTTTTTTTCGGGAAGAAGATTAACTGCTTAACTATTACCAATTTAGATACTATTTATTCATTTGATACTTGAGCATCAATATCATAAAACATGTGTTTTATCAAATACTTATTTATTTTATACTGCACAAAATAAATTATGAATTTTGAAATTTTTGATGAGAACATTTTTATTTTTTTTAATGCTCAAAATATTTGTATGCGATGTAATTAACTTAAATTTTACATCTTTAATAACTTAAAAGCGTTGCACAAGAACTTGTAAGAAACATGTGTTGGAAAGTTCTCAAATTGACTCAACTTGAACTTGAAATAATAATACTACAAACAGATGGGCATTGATGGCACCTAGAATATCTTATTCCGAAGCAAAATGATCTAGATAACAAAAGTCCAAGATTTAAGTAATTAGTGTTCAATAGCCAAACCAAAAACTAGTCAAAAATGTATCAAACTTTGTCTAAAGTTTTTTTAATTCAGATAACGTTATTTAAGAGAATGTTGCTGCTGATCATGATAAAAAATTGAATAGCCATACTTAAACAAATAAACTTATGCTGAATATAATTAGAATATAATTTAAAAAATACATAAGCAAATACAAGATCGTGACATGTGTTTGTGCTATTCTTTCTAGGTCAAATTTTGATGTATTCATTAGATGTGCTTTGAATTTTATTGAAGCTCATGTTTGATTCTCACCATATTAATTTGTTTTGATTCTGCATTTTATTGAATGAGTTTAATAAGCGAGCCATGCTTTTAAGTAATATTGGATATATTTTAGGATCATGTTTCTGTTCATGTAAATCTGAGGAATGTAAGTTTTCCTTGGACATCCAGATGGACAACTGATAAGGACTAACCAAACGAACATATTGATTAGGTCACTTAAACTTGTGAATCAAAAGGTTGAATTGGCCTCTAAAAAGGGAAAGGATGCAGCTTCTACCGATGTCTCTAAAAAGAGGGTGTTGTTTTCTATTTTTTTTTTTTTTTGCAATTGTTTCCCATTCTTTTATGAAATATACTATTTGTTTTGCTACTATTAATTAATTTTTTGTGTTCTTGGATTTCATATGAATATGAGTTGAGTTTCAAATGGTGTTATTGACTGACTATATTTGTGGAGCATAAAGATGTCCTGCTATAAATTAGGAAAAAAATAAGCATAAAACTATTGAATGAATTATAATTATTATGAATTAATGTAGAAAATAAGATAAAATAAAAAAAAAGTAAATTATAATATTTTTTTTCAAGCTGATATATACAAGTCTATTACACCATGTTTTAAATTGTAAACTATAATTAGATAAATGAGGTCTCTACAAGGTTATTGTGAAGATATCTATTAGCTATTTGTTATTTGAATATATAATGTAATAATTATCTTAACTTGTATATTTTCTATAAGAAATAAATAATTTATTTTTATGTGTTTCATATGTTTGAAAAAGAATTGTAAGAGACAAAAATAAATATTATATCTCTTATAATAAATGACATATCTGAAATATCTTATAAGTAACTAATATGATCCACTTAATTGATTTATTTAGAATTTTTATAATTAATTTATATAGAATTAAATGAAATTTTTGAATCTCTTAATTGATTAATATATATATATATATTAATTTTTTTACTTTTTTTTAAATTTGAAAAGGTTGAAACCTGGCAACTATAAGATTTTATGCCATATTCATTGAAAAATAATCCAGTTGCTTGGATCTTGTCTTTTTTTTACATTTTAATTTTTTTATTTTTTTCATTGGTTTGCCTTACGAAAGCTTGAGCCCATAAGCCTATCGAAGCTGCTAGACTCCTATAATCGAAAAGACTGTTATACAAGTGTCAAATGGGCCAGCTCGGTCTAGTCCAACCCTACCCATTTTTTTAGGCTCATAAGAGTTTGTGTGACGTGCCAGACACGTCATGCTACAATACCACACCGTGCTAGGCACGACATGGTTCTTTAGAGGGCAGGCCAGGCATGGCCCACGGCTCAAAATCAGCCCAGGGTTTGGCTGGTTTGGTTTAGGTCGAATCTGTTTTGAGTTAAGATAAAATTAGGAAAATTAAGGTTTGCACAGTCATCACTCATTAGGCATGCCGAACCATTGCCAGTCGGGCATCACCGAGTCATCTTCCATTAGGCATCACTACATCAGCCGTCGTGTTTCACTTTGTTCGTCGTTGCCCGTGTCATGCCCACGTGCCATGAACCCAGGTCATGCCTAGCATTGCATGCGGACTGAAGACCCTTAGCATGACACGACGCAAATTGTACCGAGGGTCCGCCTGGCACGGGCCCTGGCATAGTCCTAGACCATTCCATGCTAGGCCAGGCATGCTTGAACCATGCCTGGCTTCGGGTAGGGCCTGGCCCGCTCGCCTAGTTTGACACCTTTAAATTGTTGGGGTGGTGGCTCGGGATGGGAGAGGGGGGCGCATCCCCGTGCGCGTGCGCCTGGCTAATTAAAAAAACTCATCATGTGTACTAGGTTGGGTGAGAATTTTTTTTTAATATTTTTTTAAACCGACTGGGTACGGTAGGCATTGGCCAAATGGACGGTGCCCGCATCTCAATCCAAGGTTCTAGGTTATTGTACCTGCTGTGATGGACCAATGCAATGGGCCAGGCCCCAAGGTCATGCCTAAATTGGTACCCCATGGCCTAGCACGACACGAGTCATGCCTCATGCCTAAAGGTGTCAAATGGGCAGTGTCGTGTTAGGCACGACACGGTGCACGGTCCATCGACCTAATATGACATGGTGTGCACTGCAAAGTGCATGAAGTTGCCGACCATGCCAAACTTCCGAACCAGGGAACCTAAAAAAATGGCCACATGGTCGGGCCCATTACAATCAGCCTCATGGCTAATTTTTTTAATAAAATGGACAGCCCCATTATGAGGAGGTTGAATTTAAAATAAAATAAAATAAAAATACTCAATATGGACCTCGTCGGGCGGTCACTTGGGCTGGTTAATCATACCATTGGGTTAGACACACGCATCATGCTTAGCCTAGCATGAGGCCCGATTCATTCCAGCCCTGCCCGGCACGAGCCGTGCCGGGTCTGGTTGGGTGCAACCGAACCATGCCGGGCCTTGGGTTGTGCTTGGGCTGCTCGACCAATTTGAAACCTCTACTCAGGCCGCCATGACTTGGGTTCAGGCAAGGTTCTGGAATATGATGTTTCAGGCCATACACAGCCTAGTTGGGTCGTGTCTAGTGCTGTGTCTGGGCCACATGGCCTACTTGTCACCTCTAATAATACAATGTATCATAAGGATACTTGAGTATGTTAGTATTTATAAGAATAATAATGAAAAAATAAAATAAATGAACAATGTGAGATTGACAAAACTCATGAAATCAAGTGTCGAGTACAAATCTTCTTCTCGTTGCATGATGGTGTTCAATTTGAATATGAATGTCTAATCACTTGCAAGTGCTAATGACCCTCGAAAGAAATCTAAAGCTATGAAGTCTTCTTTCACATATCTCAATATGTGAATAGTTGTGTCGAGATAAACATTTCGAGAAAAATTTTTAAATAGATTAAACGTATTGACTGCATATGTTATATTTAATCTAATCAAAATTAAATAATTACCATTTTTTATGATTCTATTATATATAATAAAGTGATTTGGAGTGATCATATAAGAAGTAAAATTAATATTTGGATCAATAAGTGTCTACTAGAGAACAAATTACAAGATCAATTTTTGTAAGTTTATATCTAATATGTGATAAGAATATTCCACCCGACTATAATAATCTTTTATATCAAATAAATATTTGTGCTTTTTAAACTTTTTTGTCTAAAAAAGTGTTTGAAATCTTTTTTTTTGAGTTAGATAATTTTTAAATTGTCATTATTTGTAATCAAAATGAAATCTACGTAGAAAATCAATAAATTTATTATGCTATTATTGCTTCTATGGAAAACAAACAAGAGGATAAAACATGTGTAATTCAAACTTGGTGATTGCCTATAAAATTTTACAATTTTGGCTCTCTGTAACTACTTCAAAACATATAATACCTTTTGTAATTTTCAAATGACATCTTAATGTGTTGAATGAAATTGAAATGACTGCTTCATATATATTTTATTATAAAGATTATCTTGAAGAAATATTTTCTTTATATCTAATTGATGTATATTCTAATTGTGAGATTTTACAAAAGATATGAGAATTTATATTAAATACTAGAGTATCTTCTTTTTATAAGTATCTTTCTATTAAGTGATCTATCTTTTTATTTGAATCTATCTTTATATGAAATACTCATCTGTAATGAATAATAATTTTTTTTTGAAGATTATAGTGCTAGTTCTTAAGTTTTGTTAGAGTGAAAGACATATATCTCTTCAATGATGACTCGGTATCATTCCGCATGATATAATATCTTAGATGGAGACTTGAGTATATTAATATCTTAAAAAAATAAAATAAAAATAATAATGCACAAGTATGATAAATTTTGTAAAATTGGGTTTTTAGTTTAATTTCTTTCTCTTTTAGGAGTGATTGGAAGGTCAAGGTAAGAGGTGCTAGATGTAGGATAATTTGACTTTTTAGTATGCTCGTATCTTTAATGATTAGCGCAAGTATATCTTTTTATCTTGATATAGATTTAAGTCATGGGTGGTTAAGTTTATAGTTATCGACTTAATATGAGTCTCTACAAATGAAGATTCGTAGACCAATGTATCATTCATGTGGGTCTGAAAGAGATATTGCTACATGAGAAATCTCATTTTTCTCAATATGATATGAATTTGTGGTGATTCATTGAAAGTAATATCACATTGAATACTAGAATACTCCGATATAGTTGATAGATGACTCTTTATGCTAATTGGTAGTTTAGGCAAAACTATAGGTAATGGAGGAAAAGTAATGATTTAAAGAGTAATAACTAGACATACACTTTTTGTAGACTCTTAAACAAAAAATATTAGAAAAAAAAAGATAATATTCGTACTAGAATATTAAAGGAAGACATATCTCAAGATCATATATATTAATTTGTCTCATTTTGAAGAGCGATTGAGGTAAAAATAAGTGTATCAAAAATTTTTGAGATGCAAACTAAATATCAATTCTCAAGTATGTAGGATCTAGAAGGGTATATGTTGAGAAACTACAAACAAAGGTATCTTATTAATGAGGTAGATTATGATTAAAATAATATCTTTCCAAAAATATTTGAGTATTTTTTTAAGTAAAATTGTTTGAGATGTCTGAATCATATATCTATTTTTTTTTTCACTTATCAAGTTTTGTTGGGATGTGTAGGTTCAAGAAGTATGTTATATAGTTTGATGATATATACAATAAGTGTTGAGTTATTCTAATATATATTCTAATAAATAATCATTTGTTAATATTTTAAAATATATATTTCAAATTATTTTTTAATATTTTATCAAAATTCTAAAAAATAGGAAAAAAATCTTAGATCTATCTTGAAAAAATTATATCAATGTATATCTTGAGCAATTAAATACGATGAAATACCTAAATTTTTCTATGGTCATATCTCTACTATGCCCCCATACGTTTGACTGTATTAGGTTGAATGTATATTTACTCAAACTAGACTATCGTGTAAGATATGATGTTTTAGGAAGTAATTATTACTGATATGTCTCAAACTTTAGGAGTGTAATATTCTTAAAATTATGATAAGATATTCTCAACTTGGTTAGTAATGAGTGACCAAATTAAGAATAAACAAGTAAAAGATCAAACATACTAAAATATTTAGAATAAGATATTATCGTAGAAAAGAAAATATATAATCTATCTTACTTAAACTCAAATAGAATTTTGTATAGAGTCTATTGATTCCGAAAATAAATATTAGTAGAAGTAAACAATAATTTAAGAATCTGAAATAAGAGTATAAGTGAAACAATCAATAATAATTGTAAGAATGGTATGATCTAACCCTTAGGTACAACGAGACATTGAGTACATCCATGATTTTTTGTGAGTGGGAGATTAGATATATCTTACAAAAGTGCTTGTCTTTGCGGCCTTCTTTTCATGGAATTAGAATGAACTAATTTCACAAGCCTGAGTAAACAATTAGATTCCCTGATCGAGCTAATTTGACTTTCCCTTGGCATGGTACAAAGAAGACAAAACAATCTTTAGATCCAATTGATAGAGTACCAAGCGAAAGCAGTCTAATAAGGGACAAGAGGCTCTTTGTTCACTCACATTCTAGTGCTAAGGTGCCCAAATAAAGTAAAAAGGTTGATTCAATCACACCGAAGTCGGTAATAGGGTACCACTCCTCGCGTCAACACCAAGGCAATCTTAATTAAAAAAAAAGTTAAGGCTTTGTTGTTTCCTAATCTTGAAATACTGGAAGATGCAGCTATTATCGGGAGGCAATAAAGAGATAAATCTATTGGCAAAGAAAATACAGTTTGATTCTCCGTTTCCTTCCCACGAGCATGTATGGGTAACTTCTTATTAGGATATTTCAATCTTTTGTTTTAATTCTTTTTATCTCAAGATTGTCCATTCTTGTTTTTGGGGGGAATAAGCTGATCACTCCTATGGAGTATTCAGTGTTGATAATTAATCTTTGATGCTGTTATTGTTTCCACTATTTCGAGAATAATCTTTGCCTACCCACTTTTAATGTGAATGACATATCCGTTGTAGATCTGATTGAGTGAGAAAACAAAAGTAAGCTAGAGCACTTTGGTTTTCGATCATTCGTTTGCTTAGTCAACTATCCGAAAGCATAACTATTGATTCAATTATTGGGGAAATGTTTCATGAAAATGTTTTAGATAGATGAATTTAGGAATTTGAAATAAGAGAAAAGTGGCTAAGTGGTCAAAAGTGGATAAAATATGGTCATTGGTCATATGAAAATTAATTCCTTTATCAAAAATTTAGGAATTTGAAATAAGAGTATGAATGAAACAGTTAGTGATACTTGTAAGAATAGTAGGATCCAATGCTGTCTTAGTGGATAGGTTTATATTTTTCTCTAGTAAGAATATTATGATAGATACATTTTGTAAGAATAGTTAAAAGCTCTTATAATTGACATATTTGTCACAATATTATGTAAAAGTTTTGAATTTTTTTTTTGAAAATAATATTCATAATTACATTTACTATGACATACTCTTTTGTAGTATATATTCTGAATTGAGGTTTTGCTCTATCTATATCTATTGTAATAATCTCTTTCTACATGTCAAATAAAATTAGGGTTTAATGAATATTAAATTCTAATTTTTTATCTCTCTATGAAACCCTAATTTTTTGGGGTACACAGTCTTCCTAAATTGCAAAAAACCTTCCAACATTACTACATGCCACCACCGCGTTACCACCACACAACTATGTCATGACCACAGTTCAATCAACTTGCTCCTCGTGTACTCTCTGTCATACACATTAGCTATGTGACAATTTCTAAATAATTTTGAAATTCATGCGTACATTGTCCTGGAACAGGGCTCTCATTTTTTATTTTAGGTTTTGTTACCCTCATTGTCTCACACACACACACACACACGCACACACACACACACACACACACACACACTCTCCCACACATTAATGTCAAAATTTACTCAAAATTGGCTTTGATTCTATGTTAAGAATTATTGTGGAAATGAAAAAAATATAATCATGATGAATGATAGCATCATAAAATTAATTTGTTATAAAATGAGCAAAAAGGATTGAGGCAGCATATAAGGTCGGTATTCCCATTAAAAATATAAAAAAGAAATATCTAACTAATGAATGAATTATAAAATAGGACATTGTGAATTATGGGAGGCATTATAATTGTGATACTATCAAGCTCTATTTGTTGTCATAATACATATTGTCATGATGCATTCTAGCTGCATAAAATTTTGTTTTTTAAGTTGTGTCAATACATCACCAAATTATTTATGTATTCTTTAACTGCATGAGGAAAGTAATGACTAGCAATAAGTATGCATTTTTATCCTTGTCAAAAATCATTTTGTTTTGCATTTGGCTTGAAGGATGAGATGTTTTTTTAGCATGATATTGTTTCATAGTTCAATGATTAGACCCATCCATTTAGGGTTATCATAACATATTTTCAAAAACACGCATCCAATGGTTTTCTTTACATAACTTGTTGGAATTAAAAATGAAAAAAATTCAATTTTTATTCATTAATTGTCAATTGTCATATGATCATGATATAACATAGATATACATACACTTACTATAGTGTGTAGACATAAAACTTGAGAACAGAAAACATTTTAAGTCATGTTATAGTTTTATGAGCATATTTGCAGGCTATTCTATTGTATATACAAATTTTGTTGAGAATTCACATTGAATTAATTAACTTTTATATGTTTTGTTTGCTCATTAAAAAAATATGATTATATTATATTGGCTCAATGATTTGAATAACATCACAGAAAAACATTCTAAGTCATGTTACTTTTTTATGAACATATTTGCAAGCTATTCTATTGTTTATACAAATTTTGTGGAGATTTCACATTGAATTTATTAACTTTTATATGTTTTGTTTGTTCATGAAAACAATATGATTATATGATATTGAGTATTGACTCAATGATATTGAGTATTGGTTTTTAAATCATTATGTTCATGTGAATAATTATTCTTATCATTACTTGTGGGATTTGATTTTGCCTAAAGATCATAATCTTTTTCATGTTTAATTTTTAGTTTAGTTAAAGTGACCAAACTAACAAGTAATTGCACAATCTTTATGAAATCTAAGTAAAAAGTAGGTGAAAGTACTATCATACTCAAAATGCTCACAATTAGCCTTGTCGATCAAACTTAAAAGTAATATTCAAGTAAGGAAAAATTATATTTGGCCATCTTAATTCAAAAAAATTTACATTTTAAGATCTAATTTTTTTATGATTTGGTATATCAAATTGAAAAATATTTATATTTTAGGTACTGAAATATATTAATTCAAAAATATTCTTCGTCCACGTTTGCTGTATTAAAAAAAGTATACATTATCATGCTATGTATGAAAAAAATGGATAAAATAAAACAATTTTTTTTTCAAATAAATAAATAAATAAATATATATATATATATATGAAATGATTTTTATTTACATTTCTATTTTTATATATACACATACACTCATTATATGTATGCGTGTATGCACTATATGTTTGTGTGTGAAAAACTATGCAATAAAAGAAACACACGATAAAATATTGTAGGAAACATACAATGGTAATCCTAAATATATAATTGTAATTTGGATTAGCCCAACTCATATGTCATTTGCTTTGATTCATAAAATATAAATACATATAAAAGGAAGAAACAATGATAAATCATGATATTTCCTCTTGATTTGGTGTGTAACTATTGAGAATACTATGTTTAGCAGGGAGAATAATAAGATGAGGTTTTTTTAAGATCATTATGAAGATGTTGGATGAAATATCAGATCGAAATTATATATTTCATAATTTGACAATCGTAATAAAAATTAGTTGGAGAAGAAGATATATATTTATTTTCATCAAGAACGTATTTGATCCAAAATATTTCATACATACTTATTGTCATCATCCTCAACACTATCTAAATATTTTATCTCAAAATATTTGTATCTTATTTTTTTAGTGGATAAGATAGTCAAAATGAAAAATATAAAAATCTATATTAAATTTTTTTTCTCTGTAAGCTATTATCAAACTCATATGTAAATGTCTAACTAGGTGTAGATGTTTGTGGTTGCTTAAATAAATATTGAATTTTGAATATTTTGTCACATACCTTAGCATATAAATAGTAAACTCAATGTGAATATAAGAATCTAATAAATAATTAATTATACATATTTGATAAATAATGTTTGATGATCGTTAGATAATTAATATTTTTTATGATTATTCTACATATAGAAAAATTAGATTAAGGGATTATATTAGACAATATATTAGTCTTTGCCCTATTAGAGTTTTTGTCAAAGCACAATCCTAATGGTAAATCTTTGTAAAAATATTAACTGTATATATTCTCTGTCATATTATAATTCTAAAAAAGCATATGAGTCCCTCAAGGTTATTTATCTTGAATATAACTAAATGTATTTATTAAATTGAATAATTTTCAACTAATTTTTGGTTATAAACATGACATATACGTACCTAATAAGAAGGATTAACCCATCATTTGAGTTCATTCGGATAGACAAAAAAAAATCTACAACATATTTGTATAATCTAAAGTGATAATTATCAATAAAAATCTTATAAATTAGTCTAAAGTGATTATTCTAAGCTATATAGAGGGATCAAATAGGCTGTGTTTAGTTGGCATCACTCATTTTTTTGGCATGTCTGGCCGTCTGGGCCATTGTGTTGTGTCCAGCATGACATGGTATTTATCATGGGTTGTGTTGTGCCAAAGCGATTCTAAAAAGGGACAGCCTAGCATAGCTCATTGATATGCCTTTTGGTTGGGTCGTTCCAAGCTGGGTCAGGCTTGACAGGCTATCTTGGCTTATTAGAGACTAGTCTGGGTTAGGTCAGGCTAGCCTGGTTCATTCAAGACTAGTATGTGTTAGGAGCAGGCTAGTCGGGCTTAAACTGTCATACACTGGTCATTGTGCTGAGTCATGTGATGTCGCTCTTCCTGTGCCAATATCTTTGGTTCAACATAGCATGACCCATGTACAGGCCAGCCAGGGCATGTCCAGGCACGACTCTGAACCAGGCTGTGTCGTGCATGACACAGTTGAGTCATGTTGTCTTTCATGTCATGCCCAAGTAGCCTAGTTGACAGTTCTAAAGCTATATGATATAATATTTTTTTAATCTATAAATAACAAATGATTGTATTGCTCAAAATTTGAGTGGTTATTCTATATACATTAATTCAAGGTCATTGTAAATAAAGATATTCAAGTTTAATTGATGTAGTATTTATTTATGATAAGTTTTCAATGATATAAGTATCAGTTGTCCCGGCACGTCCCAACACGACTTTCAACTGGGCTGTGCAGTGCTAGGCACGATTATATTATGCTTTACCTAAGGTGTCCTACCCAGTTGGCTCCTCTAACTATCTCTCCTAATTGAAGGCCTATGTGAGACTTCTAATAGAAGTAAATAAAAGTAATATATCGAGATGTATTCCTTAGATCCTTATTTTTCATTGGTTCATCAAATAATAGTATTTCTAAAAAATAATATTAGCACTCATTAATATTCTGTAATTCTTAAGTGTCTGATACTAATGTAACAAAGAAAGACACTATATTATTTATGTGCCATTTTATCTCGTAATGATGAAAGATCTTGGGCAAAGTGATTCCAAAGATTTTGTGTGTAACTTTAATAATTTTTCTTTAAAATATAAGATTTGAAAATATACACAATAAGAAAAGATAACATAAAATATTTGATTGATGTGATACTTTATGATGACATCTTATCCTATCATGGAGAGATTTTATGATGTAAGTTGAATAAAATTTTTTTATATAATCTCATAATGTGGGGGCTATGCTAATATGATAAGTTTGGTATATGATTTTATGATTAATATATTAATTACTCAAGATATTAGACATGTATTCTAATTAATTATTAATCCTAAAATTATTTATATTTTTATTTAATTGATTTTATATTTTTTTTAATAAAATAATTGAAAAAAAAAGAGAAATTTTAACTTAAAACATAAAAAATACAAATTGAATTAGTCTAAATTCATCACAAAATCTCCCTAGAAGAAAATTTAAATATAAAATATAACTTAAAATATAAAATGATAAAAGTAAAATATGTAAATTATCAATACATATGATAAAATATCTAAATTCATCATAAAATTTATATCTACTAGGTTTCTATATATTTGAATATATTAAATTAAATTAATCTTTACTCATATTAGTTTGACGAGCAAGATATAATGTTTTGGCATATTTTACTACCTAAAACATCCCACTCTAGTGTAAAAACATTTCTAATACTACGATTCAATATTATCTAATGAAATATATTATTGTAGAAACAAGAATATAGTCCATCATATTTATTTATAGAAGAATGTTTATTTGAAATTTGTTAATTTTCTAAAATAATATAAGAGAAAGAAAAATAAAGTTAGAATAGAGTTGTTAAGAATAAAAATTCACATAAAAAAGATTAAATAGACAATCATAAATAATTTATATATGAGAAAAAAAATATTAAATTTAATATTATCATAATCTAAGTATTATTGATAATTTGTTATTTGCCATTATCATATTTAGGGAATAAAAGAACAAAATAGTAAAATACTATCATTGTCTTCTATTTTAATCTATATTTTTTTGTTTAATCTTTACTTTTTTATTTTGATTTATCTAATTTGTATCTTTGTTTTGTCTTGGAAGTCATGTATTAATACAATGACAAATATTTTTTTCCAGAGATAGTAGATCTCGAATTTGAGCCTCATTAGTTACTATTTCTTTGAATTTTGGGGCGTAGGATTATTTAGTTATTATTCTATTCCATACAGTATCCTAATGCATGAGCATTATGCATTGAGTATAATCTATAATCTTTAATATATTTGTTTTTTGTGTTCTTTGGAGGAACTTCATTCTTATGATACTACATAAATAATTGTGGCTAGAGTCAAATATGTTGGGTTGAATGACATGTATCTTTGTTGGTCCTACTGCTACTATTACTAGAAATTGGATTGTTAGCTCCCAAATCAATGACCCAATACCAATAGAAGTGTCAAAGGGGTGTGCTGGACTAGCATGCTAATTTTGGTGACTCAATCAGACCAACATGTTGTGTCTTGCCAGCACATTTTTGTGGGAGGTCAGCCCAGCATGGCACGATGCCTCGTCTTCCTTAACTATTTGTGTCGAGTCAGACTGTGTCAAGCTGGTTTGGTTTGGTAGTGGCATGACAGTCAGTAGTTCAAGTGACCACTCCAGTGTCAATATAGGGCAGTGCCAGTGACTGTATTGTGCCATTGGGCTGTGCCCACAGTGGGCACTACATAGTGTGGTGCCATGTCAGTGCATGTGCCAGTTGCTAGTGCCACTGTTGAACTGACTTTCAAGTTTTTTTTTCAAATTTAAAATATAATTTTAATTTTTAAAAATAAAAATCAAGTTAAAATTGTATTGCACTATAAATTAAAATAAATAAAATTCAGAACCCAATAAAAAAATATTTGTTTAATTTTTTGTGGGTTTAGTTTTATAATGACATGATAATTGATAATAAATCAAAAAATGAACGTCAAAAATAAATTCAACAATACTTATAATAATCTTCTAATATCTATAATTAGTCTGTTTGTTATATGATTTGGATTCTAATGTTTGATTTTGTAGCTAATGTTGGTTTCAATATCCTTGATATAGCATGATTCATTATCTACTAGTAGTAATTTTATTTTGTTCTAAATATTTATTTTTGATTCATTCAAGTATTTTGTATATGAAAATGTTACTATGCTATTTGATTGTAATTTTGTTCTTATATCTGAAATAATATTCATAGTTACAAAAAAAAAATAGATTTTGATGTAGAGGTGTCAAACGAGTTATGCCATGCTGGCACAGCCATGCCACCATGTAGTGCTTAACATAACACGAGAATTAGTCGGTCAGCATGATACGGCATGGTTGACCTGTATAATGTAAGGTCATGTTGGACCATCCATGTTAGAAGCCCATTGTGTGAAAATGCAAGGGGTGTTCAGCTTACTTGACTGACTAATTGCAATCAGTCACGTAAGTACGATTCGACTTATATAATTTGATTTTTTTTAAATAACTTGTCTCATCAGTAGGTCACCCAATAGAATTTGACTCGTTACCCATATATAGTCTGGGTCCCAGGGCTGGTGGACAGTGGCATCAGGCAAAACATGTGAGTAATGCCTAGCCCAATACGAGACACGATTTGCATCGGCCCAGCATGGCACGAGTTGTGCCATGGGGTGGCATGGTCAGGGATCAGACACTTTAGACCATGCCATGCCTGGCCAAGCACGGTTGAACCATGCCGTGTTATGGCCCAGTTGACACTGCTATTTAATGATATGCTAAACATTTGAGGGGTCAATAAATGATAAGTCATCTTAGATAGGACATGATAAATAGATTCGTAAGATTTTTACCAATTTTAAATATTTAAATTCTTAGTATTATCATATGATAGAATAAAATATTAATTGATATATAAGTACCTAGACAACTCGCTTATATTTGATCGACCAATTTATTATTTGTTCATAAATAACTAAATAAAAAAATTATCTTTGAAAATGATATTCATGTCCATGCTTAGAGGCTAGATAAAATTATTATATCTAGTATTGTAGTATGTAAATATGTTATATAGTATTTATGTTTACTAATAGTTGAGTGCTCACTAGCAGGCTGGGTAGTGGCCACTCCACAACCATTACAGAGGCATTTATGTTTACTACCAGCGATTACATTGCTCCATTTGGTAGTTCCCACAGTGGGAACTGCACAGAGTGATGATGTGTCTGTGCCCATGCCAGTAGTAACGGTAGAATTGGTTTTTAAGTTTTATCTTTAAGTTTAAAATATAATTTTAATTCTTATAAATAAAAATATCAAAGCTAAACTATATTATACAGTAAATTTAAATAAATAAAATTCAGAATTTCTTAAAAAAATATATCTATTTTTTTTGTGGTTTTTGTTTTATGACAATATGATAATTAACAATGACTTAAAAAATAAACAGCTTCAACAACAAAAATCAACATCACACAAGTTAGTCCTATAATATATGAGATTAGTTTGTGTCTATAAGATGGTTTGAATCGTTAAGTATGATTCTGACACATGTGATAGTTTTGATATTTTCGATGTCGCATAAGTCACTACTCACTATCAGCTATTTCACTATCTTTGAATATTTTTTTTTACATGAAAATATTTCTATTATATTTGGTTGTAATTTTGTACTTTTATTTGAAATAATATTTATAATCACAAAAAAAAAGAGATTCTGATGTAATGCTAGATATTGAATGAGTCATAAATCACATGTCATTTTAGATATAATTACATGTCATTTTCGATGTTGCATAAGTCACTACTCACTAGCAGCTATTTCACTATCTTTGAATATTTTTTTTTACATGAAAATATTTCTATTATATTTGGTTGTAATTTTGTTCTCTTATTTGAAATAATATTTATAATCACAAAAAAAAAAGATTCTGATGTAATGCTAGATATTGAATGAGTCATCAATCACATGTCATTTTAGATATAATGAGATTAGAGGTATCAAACGGATTATGCCGTAGACTCTTTTTTTGAGTGTCTCTGTTGTGCCACTGTGCTGTGTTGGGCATAACCCAGTAAGGAAGTCATGCTATACCCAGCACGAAACGACTTGTATTCTGCCATGCCTGGCATGACTCGACCGGCATGAGTTTGGGAAAAATCATGCTCGGTCATGTTGGGTTTTGATTTTATGTATCCAAATAACAATGTAATAATATAAAAAAATATATAATCATATATTACATTCATATGAAATAAAATAAAAATTTTCATCCAGATAAAAAATATAATAAACAGAAATAATATAATATAAACAAAACAATAAAAAATTTATCATTCAATAAAAAAAATATAATCATCGATTCCAATGTCAACCGATGTTTGTATTACAAATCATCATTTACGTGTAAGTTTTTGATTATATTACTAGCGGTGGTCTCAATATTTTTCAAGTCCCATGAGTTAATATTTGTTAATAATTCATGTGCTTATGTTCTAATTTTATTCTAGATGTTTAATTTTGAATCCTCCAAATTCTTTATGCATGCAGGCATCTCAATGATATCTAGCCATTTTCTTAATTTCTTATCTGAAATGATATTGATTGCAATAGAAAAAGTATATTCTAATGTTACACTCGATACTAAATGAGTCAGTAGATTCTGTGTCATATTAGACAACATGAGATTGGTGGACTCATGTGATTTTTATCATATTACAAAATCAAAGTACTTGTTATTTTTATGTGATAGGATTGAATAGTAATTAGTATTTAAGTACCGAGATAATTTGTTTCTATTTGACGGATCACTCGGTCATTTCTTTCTCGACAACTGAATAAAGAAGTCAACATTTCTAAATATGGTGTTCATGTCGGTTCATGCATGTGGATATGTATGTCAAAATATTCTCTACCTCATCCACCTTAATCAAGAATTCATACAGGCAGCTAGATAAAAAATAGATAAAATATAGACCAGTATTTTAAATACTTGGTTTCTATCTTAATAGATATGACGCCAAATATAGGGTATCTAAACATCCTAAACTTGCTAAACATGCAAGTAGTGGGACTGTATACAGACGGATAAATATTTGTTGTGTCATAAAATTTTCAAAAATTTTATAAAAGAAATTATTGTATCCCAGTTAGTGTCATTTATAATAAGTTCGTTATTTTTATTATTGAAGTAGTCGGATAATATTTATTCGTATCCAATACATAACTTCAACATCAAGTAAATATAATTTTAATAATATTTCCCATTCATTTGAAATTTTTTCTTTGGACTTTTAGATAAACAGACACTGCTAAACTTCTATTATTTACTATGCGTCTTAAGTTATTTTATTGAGTTTCTTATTTTATCTAATGTGGTGGAAATAACTTATCATCATTTATACTATTAGGTTATTAATATGATATATGTATATAATGAAAAAAATCTTACCTGATGATCCTAACAAATATATTAATAGATACTTCATTGTTAAATGCATTATCAAATATAATATTAAATTTTTTATTTTGAATATGATAATCTCTAAAGATTCATGTTATGCACTTATATATGACAAGAGTATCACGAGGATGAAAAAACTCAAAAATTTAAAATTATTTTTTTAAATTTTTATATATAATCTATATAGTGAGCAGTGAAGCATACATTGTCGTGACTAGTTCAAATAATGGATGTCACGAACACCATTCTATTATATTGTATATATTTTTTAATTATTATTTGTTTTTTCTAATTTATAATATTTAATTATGTTGTTCGTATATGTGGATTTATGAATCTTATGATAAGTAATCTAGAATTAGGTCTCTATTATAATGGCAACCCTAGTATCCTCTGAAAATTAAATTAAAAGACCCATAATGATAATTGTTTGATCATATTTTTCCTCACTAAATCATTGTGGCATATGAAGAAGGCTAAAGAAACTAAATTAGATTCAACTTCAAAGATATCACCACTCTTGTTAGGTTTATCTAAGATCTAAAACACTATATTTTTTGGTGCATTAATCAGCATGCCTCTTTAGGTATTTAGTCTCACACGCATTCATATATGTATATATTTTTTTATAATATTTATATTGTGATGATTCTTTATTGAAATTCCTAGTTTTTTTTTATTTTTTATTATGTAAACGTGGGTATAAACTATAGTTGTTCTCCTAATTTTTATTTTTTAGGTATTTGAGTTTAAGTCGAGAAAATGAGAGAAAATATTGTTCAAGTCAGATATTTTTGTGGGGTTATTATTATTAACATCTAAATCTATATTAATCTTGTTATCGATATACTTACTATTAATCATTTTTTTTGTTTATAGTATGAATAATTTATGTATATTTAAAAAAAACAAAAAAAAGTATTTGGATATTGTTTTGGAGAGGAGAGAGATAAAGCCGCAGTCCACACTCCACAACAACAAGTAATAGAATGCCATGAGCAACTCCTATTTTATATATTTTAAAGCTTAAAAAAAATTATAATGTTTAAACTGTAAATATTAATATTTTAGAGTTTAAATTTTAAAGAAATGAGAGCAGAAATCTAAGGAGATGATAGAGGAGAGAGTTAAGATTAAGAACATAAATAAAAATGAAAAGCTTAATACTTTAGGATGCACACGTGCCTAGCGGCTGGTGCTTGCCAGGGGATCACATGTGCATGATGGATTAAAAAAAACTAGGATTGGGTGGGTTGGGCTCGGGCCAAGTGGACCACACTTGCTTCCTGATCCTGGGTCAGGTTTATCATGCTGGTGGACAGTGCCAACGGGCTAGGGACAAGGCAATGTTGTTTCAGATAGGAAATTGACATGCCTTGCCCGAGGCTCAGCATGACAAAAAATTTGTGTAACATGCACCAATGCTGTAACTCCTCAAAATCTAGCAATAGGAACAAAAGCTATGAAACATCATATCCTAATCTATTTCACTTTCTCAGACATATCAATCTTAATTGGTAAAATCTCTCTAATAAGATGTTTTGTTAGGCGAGTGAATCAAATCAGGCGTGACATGTTTTGGCTCTCTAGGTTTTTCATATCTCAATTATATAGGTTGTGAAAAAACATTGTTTATTTGTTTCACATGGGATTAATATAATGATGCTGCCAACTAATATAGGATTTTGTTTATCGAACAGGATGAAAATATAAAAGACAACTCTAATTCAATATATCATCACATGATAATTAATAGACGAGAGTTGATCTGTGATCACTACTCATTTATCTCATCACTAGGAGATTCATTTATTATAAGATTTATCTTATAATAATGTCAAGGTTCCTGTTGTACGTTGTGTGTGGTTTGTGTGCCCGAGTCTCAATAATTTCAAAGAGCGCACTAATCAACCACAATTACTTTGTGCTTGTGATATTCACACTACCCCTACATTGCACACAACACCTAACTGTTCATCACACCCATAATCACTGTGATGTTACACTCCACATCCTGCACATGCCTGTAGTTTCACTCGTAGAAGCACCACTTCTGGAGCTGCCATTTGAAAACCTAATCCATAAACGAAACTATAAAATATTTTAACTAGCTTATGTTTTTTTTTATTCGTAGCATGCTGATGTGCCTTTTTAACACCAAAAAGTAATATTTGTTTTTTGGTGTATTAAATTGCTAAAAAAAAATTGGCCCCACTTTTAAAGGAACACCTTTTTTTAGGGTTGGGATACATAAATTCAAATTTTCCTGCAAATAATGAGAGCAACGATGCCATGCCAAACTACCATCACCAACATCTAGGGGTATTATTGTTTCTTGGTAGCTGATGATATGAACGGATGGATGTGTCCTTGGTTGTCATGAATATTCATTCATTTTCATTAATTCAACTCAAGATAGCTGGTTTATTGTGCGGCATCACGAATATTAGTTCATTTTCATCAACTCTCGGCTTGTCAACTCCGCATGCTTTTCTGCAGGCCTGCTGGTAGGGCTGTTGATGGAAGATCTTCTGCAAAGAAGCGAACAGATTGTCAAATTAATTCTCCACAAGGTAGGGTGCTTCCCACAAAGTGACGTTTTATTTGTTGTGTTTGTTCTGCTCCTCATTTGGTGATGGTGTTTTGCAAAGAACCACAAAATGATTCAGATGACCACAATTTTTTCAATCCTCGGTCATGGTGTTTTGTATCTGTGCAGAGGGATCTATCAGATGTTTGTCAGATAAGGACTGGTATAGTTTAACAGTGGAGAGGCTTCGTGCCATTTTAAGGGCTCATGGCCTTCCAACAAAAGGGAAAAAGATAATCAAAATATAGATCTTGTTTAAAAGTGGCTGGGACAATGAGTACAGATCTCAATTTTGTCATCTGCTGTATCTTCAAGATGACTTGGTGTCATGGTTCAGATGTGCAAATGTAGTTAAGATCTTGAAGCTGACAGAGATGCCCCACACCCCGTGCTCCATTTTCTTGATGCTCGAAGGTGGCTGCAGAATCTGTTTCGGTGCACATAGCAGGCTGGGAAAGCTCCATGATAGTTGATCATTTTTATCATCTTAAATTTGTCAGCAATAAATGGCCAATGCAGTTAAGTTATATTTTCTAATTGATTGCTAATGTAAGAAGATGACAGATGATTTTCCAAACTAAAACTAGTCACTGCAAGTAGTTTGAAAACATGCTATCAGATTTGACAGGAAAGATTTATGGCTCATTTTTTAGAAAATCGGATATTTGATGGTTCACTATAGCTTATCTGCTTTGGTGGATGAAACGTGTAAGAATATCTATGGTTTGTGATGAACGTGGACAGCACAAACATGTTTGTCATGTAGCTTGCAATCCATAGCTGTAACAGGACATTTTCCCCATGGAATTCGAGAAAATAGCCCCAAAACAACCAATGCATCTGGGCTCCCATCCATAGCAGAATGCAACCCAATCCAAGGCCTTTCACTTTCAATTTGCTCCATGGCAATATCAACGGCATCAAGCAGAAGAACCATACAAAGTACTGCGCCGTGATAACCTGCAGGAGATAACGAGACCAATAAAAAAAATAAAGAAAAAACAAACAAACAAAAGGGGGAAAAAGGAAAAAAAAAGAGGAAGACGATGTAAAAGGCAGGCCTTATTGAAATCCACAAAAGCAAAGATCTGCAGGAAAAGGGAAAACAACAGGTCTTGGGCCAAACAAAGGGCACAGATGAGCTGAAGGATGAACTTAGTAAAAATTTCCGATAATTGCAATGAAAAAAATTTCCGATATATCTACCGATATATCTCTGATATATCCATAAATTCTAAGTATCGATATATTCAATAAGATCGATATATCAATCCTTGATTGATGCTCATATACAAATACACACAGATATATCTTTGATATATCCGATATATCCGTAAAATCCAAGTATCGATATATCCGTAGAAACCGATATTTTAATCCTTGGATAAATGTGGTAAAAATAGATGGAACAATTGTGTCTCAGATATGTTCGAGCTAGGTGGTAGAACAACACCTCGTTCAAGAACTCCCACCCATACAAACAGAAGAAGAACCCAGCAAGGGAGCAGAAGACTAGCCTTAACACCACGGCAAACATGATTCTCTGTGCTGCAAACATCACCTTGAAACTAATGATCGTGGCCCCCCGTGGAGCACTCCACCATTCCACAGTGAGCAGCAGCTTCCGGCTAGACTGGAAGACAAGCGGATCCAGAGCTGAAACCATAGAGAACGCATATATTATTGGATAGATTCTAAAATGGGTAACTAGAACATACCAGGATGCAGCTTGGAAAACACGCAAACCAGAAGGAAACATCAGCAACCAACACGCAAACAGATCCAGGCTGTGTCGTGTGTCCGGCTCGGCCCGGTTCATTTTTGATTTCAACCTTCTTGTTTTCCCTCTCAGCCAGCTATAGCCATATAGGCAACATTTGCCTTACCATCCATGAGGGAGATAATGATCCACAAAATCATGGCGCATACAATAGGCTCGCAGTTACCACGGGTTCCAATCGTAAGGACGAATGGATTGAAAAGCCATTCCATCACAGAGCATAAACATTGATGTTTGGGCACATGCTGACTCTTCAAGATATTGTGGATAAAGTAGCCAACAAGCACGTCTGCAGTTCAGCCATAAAAAACACATCAACGAGTGTTTGCTTAAATGCAGAATTACCAATGGCATTCATTCATGATCATATATGATAATAATATTAGACTTTGTTAATGTTAAATTAGAATATTTTTTTTATTATGAATGCTTTTGTTTATAGTAGCACAATCTTTAAGGCATGCATCTATGATGTATATCATTTGATTTATCAAGGCATGAGAAAGATTTATATATCATTACGTATAAACAAAAAAAAGATATAATTATATGTCATTGAAAATATATATATTCAAACAAAAATAACATAATAAAATTTAAAATGAAAATAAAATTAATTTAATATATAATAATTATTTTCATTATTAATTAGATGAGCAATTTTTCAATTAAGATCTTCAAAAATAGTCTGAAATATCTAAATAAGTTAAATCTACCGAGTCATTATTATTAATGAAGTTATTTTAATAATCTTTCTTTTTTCTTAAATTGAAATGTTATAAAGATTGATTAAATATTTTAAAGTACAAAATGTACGTGACAGGAATCAAACTCAATAAAGTCTAAGGACTTCTCCCTTTTATACCACAATTATAATATTTATTCTCATGAATATGTTTCCTAGATGGTTTTATATTATTTTTAGGTCATGTCTCTGAATTATTTCACTTCTAGTGGTTTGAATTGTGATTTCTACTATGACAATTTTGATTACCACCACAATGCACGAAAATATGTCTACCACAACCTTGATCATGACCATGTCATTTATTTTGGCCACATTCTTGTTCATGTCCAGATGTTTGAACAAATATGATATTAGCTGCAGAAAATGACATACCCAATAGGACAAGATTGATATTATTTTAATAAAAATTTATTATTTTATTCAACCACAAAAAGATATGAAATATTTATAAATATGTTCTCCATATTGCTGTCGCCAGAGCATATTTAATATATGAAAGCATAATTACAAACAAGTTGAAATCTTGCAATTAGTTCTAAATATGCAATCTTCAGCAATATTTTTTTCATATAATTTTAATTATGAACAAAATTTGAATAAAACTAAGATATAATTGTTAAATGACTTGAAATCATATAATTTCAAATGCATCCAATCAGAACATGCTTTTAGAATGATTCTAATTATTTGGTGACTTTGGCCCAGGCCCAAGGCACGGCCTAGCATGGTCCAAAATCATGTCGTGCTGGATCGAGGCATTACTCGTGTCGGCCAGTCACGGCCCGGTACGCTAGCCCGAAGGCACGGTTCCAGAAGCAAATGCTTCTGGAACCTGTGACCAATGGCCGGTTTGATGGTCAAACAGATCCAACGAGTCAAAAAAATGCATTTTTTTATTTTAAACCATTAAATTTCGATCTCAACAACTAGGAGGCCGAATTCGACAATGAAACCAACCCAAACTTATAATTTTTAGGGGTAGTGATTCTGCCCCTAATAACCATTAAAAAAAGTCAAAATTTTATTAAAAAACTTGATTTTTTAAAATAACCTTTTTAATAGCTATATATAAAGAAATATATAAATTAAATACAATATTTATTTTTTGTTCAACTGTAAAGTTAACTATAATTAATAATTATTCATATTATCGATAATAAAAACAGTTTTTTTTTAAATATTTTACAATTATTACTATTAATGATCGTATGTGAATTATATTTTATTTAAGAAAGATTGTGAGTTGATTATCATCTAATTCAAATTATTTTCAGTCATACTTTTAGACAAAAAACCTTTGAATACTCATATATTTTCTTGGGATAACTATGATATACTTCATATGAATTTTTTTTGAAGAAGATATATAATTAATATTCTAACAAAATTTGACCTTTTAGGTTGTATTACAATAAATACTTTGATTAACCCACATATTAGTTTCTTATTTGATACAAATCTTTTGGTTGACTCTACTACTTTCAAAAGAATTGTTAAAAAGATAACTATCAAATCATTATTAGACTAGGTATAACTTATGCAATAAATGTATATAATTGCTTTAAATATTATACTTAACATATTCACCATGATACAAATCTTTGCGTATTAAGGTATATGAAAAAGTCTAAGAACTAAAATCTCTTTCGACAATAATAGACATTTATAGTTAATTAGATACTCAAATTCAAGCTGAACAACAACTTCCAGTGAAAAAAGATATGACATATTTTTATACCTATCTTGCAAATAATTTCATCTCTTTAAAAAATAAAAAATATATAACTATTTCAAGATCTAATGCAAAATGAGAGTTTAGAGTGAAGAAAATTATTATCTGTAATATACTTTAGATCTAACTCCCCTAACGCCTTTTTAGCTGCCAGGCACAACGATTACTTACAAAAAAAAAATTAAATATTTAATTGTATTTTAATCATAGCCGTTGGAAAAAATTCTAATGACAATGACAGAAATCCAAAAGTTAAGAGGGGTTTTGCCCATTTAATATTCAAAAAAAAATTTAAAAAATAAAAAAAATAAAAAATAATAAAATAATAAAATAATAAAACAATATAATTTTTTATTAAAAAAATTTATAAAAATAGATTACAAGTTTTAAATTTATTATTCTCATTTCTTTTCTCATTCTCAACTCTTTTTCCTCTATCCTCTCATGTATTTACTATTCTTCTCTTTAAACTCTAAAGCATTAAGTTTTAAGCATCTTTTTTTTAATCTTAAAGAAATAAAAGTTTGTCTTGATGTTTAATTACTTGTGGCTGCAAGTTACAGTTTTATCTCTCTCATCTCCAGAATCCAAGTATTTTTTTATTTATTTTTTTAATTATATATACATTTTTTAAAATATAAACTAAAAAATGTATGTTTATGAGTATAATGATAACGACATTAATATAAATTTAGATGTAATTAATAATTATTACCCAATGGTAATGTCTAAGGCCAAAATTATAAATTCTCTCATAGTCACAAATCAAACTTAAATGCATAAAAAATAAAAAACTATAATATCTATAGTTTGAACTCACTTTAACATATTAAAATATAAAAATACTTGAAATATTAATAAAAAATCAGCATTATATAAATATAAATAAATAAATAAATAAATAAATAAATAAATAAATATATATATATATATATATATATATATATATATATATATATGAGTACAAGTAGCAGAGGTCATCTAAAAAATATGTCAATCAAAACACCAAAAAATATGATATATTAAATCTTAAGACAAACACAACTGAGTGGTAGTGTCTTTGAAGTTTGATCTAGTTCAATTTATTTGACTCACTTCATATACCATAATAATTTAGAGAACGAGAGCATAATCAAATTGATTATTATCATGGACATTTAGATTAAATTTTTGAAGGTTGCCAAGATTATCAATTCATGCTGATTTATTTCCAACCTGCTATAATAAGATTCCTAAGTTCACATATAAGAAAGATATTTAAATATTATAAGTTAGAAAAATAAGTAATAATTAATTTATTTAGACAATATAATAAAGTAATATTCATAATGTCTAATATCTAGACTGATTATGACGTTACATTATTTTCATGGCTCACCACCCACTATGTAGATTCTAGATAAAAATTTAATCAAAAAATTTTAATATTTTCTAAAATTTTGTATCCTCATGATAACTGTATCATATATAAGTGCTTGATAAAAATTTTTAATGATTATCATATTCAAAATAAAATATTTAATATCGCAATTAATAATACATCTAAAAATAAAATAGATATTAATATGTTTATTAAGACTATTAGATTGATTAATAGAGATTTTTCATATTAGATATATGTGTTAACTTATTAGCCTAATAGTACAAGTTAAAATAAATGTTATTTTATATGCATTAGAAAAAATAAAAAATTTACTAAAATATTTAAGATGCCTAGCATATAATAAAAATTTAATAGTCCATGTTTGTCTGTGAATCTTAAGAAAAAATTTCAAATTAATGTGAGATACTATTAGAATTATACCAACATGATATTAGAACTATGTATTAGATATGAATACGTAATATTCGACTAAATCAATACTAAAAATGATAAACTTATTATTGACGATACTGACTGAGATACAAAAATTTCTTTTATTAAATTCCTGACATGACAAACATGTATTTGTCTGTGTGCACTTCCACAACTTGCATTGGACTCAAGTGCACGCAAAACATTAATAACATATTTAATAAATTTAGAGATAATCCAACCCAATAGACTACAAGTCATGTCGTGCCAGGTATGACAAGACTTCCATACTATGTCGTGCCCGGCACAGCATGGTGGCCTGACTGGGCCACCCAAAAATAAGTTATGCCAACAAGTCACTTCCTATTTGACACCTCAACACAAAAAATACAACACCACAAACATATTTTTCTTTGACTAATGAAAGAAATAAAATATGATATAGATAAAGAGAATATTAGTTGTGATAGAGACGAGATGCTTAGTATTGTGCACACATTATAAAAAATAAAATCACACAAAGAAAACTTATTATGAATTATTTTTAAAGAAATACCAAGAACTATACATATTATTCAGTGATATGGGCCAACTATCAAACTCATCCAGAGATCCTTACATGGTCCCCTAACATGACCCATAAAAGAGAGAAAAACATATAACTCCTTTCTTAGTCACAACATAAGCCGATAATCATTCAGGCATTATATCTCTTATGATTAATCTTTTGCTTTAAACTCTTATCTCATTAACTTAGATGCCAACATCACATCACAACTAATTATTCTTTGTTTACTATATTGTATTCATATATCACTTAATTATTTAAAAATCAAGATCAAAAAGATTACTTGTAAGATAATTTAGCTCCTCAAAAGCACATCTCTAGTTTGAGCAAACTTGGTATGTCTCACTTATGGTATATACTATGCCCTAATTGATCAAGTCTCATAAATACCAACTCAATATGAGTTGGTAATTATGAGAAATCTTACTCTTTTTAAATTTAATATTATTTGAATTTATTAATCAAGTCTAATTGATCAAGTCTATACTAGGAAAGACTCAATAACTATTATATTATTCGGGCCTGATAAAATCTTTTTATCCGAGAAATCTTACTCTTTTTAAATTTAATATTATTTGAATTTATTAATAGATATGACAACTTTATACGAGTAACATCATACCGAATACCAACATGATTAGATATAACCAACAAGTAGTTCTCTACTAAGTAATGATCCGAATAGGACTACAAGTAAAAAAAAAATAATTGCAGATCTAGGTGCAAAACTTACTTCCTAAAGTCAAAGATGATAAGTATAGAAAAATATTTGTTAAATCATACCTTAAAAGATTGCTTCAAGCCATAACGAGCCTTCCACAATATATGCACCATGTTTATCCTCTCAAAAATAATAAAATCCAAGTGTTGCTACATAAACATGTTATTGGTGAGATCACCATGAAAGAATACACTTCTAACATCAATCTGATATATAGTTCACATGTAATATATGATAATAGAAAGAAATAACTTAATAGTAATCATTTTAGCCACATAAAAAAATATATCCCAATAATTTATATCATAAGTTTGTATAAATTCTTTGACTATTAATCACGCATCAAGCCGATCAATATTTTCTTTAGATTTAGTCTTCACCATGTACACTCATTTGCAACTTAGCACTAGCTTACCTAAAAGTTTCAGAACCAACTCTCATGTATAATAAAAATTGATGGTACTTAGTAAATCTAATCATTCTATATGATTAAGTATCTCAAAAAGAACATAAAAAAAATCTTACAACTATTAAACGAGGACAAAAATCCAAATGCATAATACTAATGTGAGAATTAAAAAATACTCGTGCCAATGAGTGATTAGTATAACATATTCTTTATTTATTTCGTAGAACAATTGAAAGGTGCAAGACACTACATCAACCTAGATGAACTGACATGATAGGAGGCTTTTCTTTGAAAGATTGTTGATATATCTATCTAGTATATACATTTAGGTTTGGATCATCAAATCTCTCAACCTACATCTCCCCTTCTTGGGAAGACTCAAAAATCATGTATAATAGAACACACGCCAGGTACATCTTCCTAACACAAGGCACTAAAAGATATTTAATTTCTTTTTCTTCAAAATCAATCAAGCTAGTAGTATAAAGTATAGAGGTAGATGCAAAAGAAGTGACAACCCTTTTATGAGAAATAACAACTGAACATTAAAATGATCCTACCATAAAAATTTCTAGATGTGCATTCTCTTGAACTAAGTCATTAAAAAAAAATTCTTCAAAAATTTTCACATTAACACTCATAATGATTATCATTACTGCTAATAAGTAATACATGTAACTATTTTGAGTACTAAAGTACTTAATGAATACACATTTGATGATATGCACAACCATCTTCTTTCTGTTGGGTTATGATTCTATCATTACCGCTAGTAGTAAAAAGTACTTAATGAATACACATTGGATTCTGATTCTTAGTCATTGGGGGTGAAATACAATTGCTAAAATTTAAAAACACATTTTTTAGACTGTTGGGTCGTTTGACCATCAAACCTAGCCAAACAGTTACAGGTTCCAGAAGCTTCGACTTCTGCAACCTGATGGGCTTTGGCCGAGTAGACGTGATCGACGGGCCTGGGTCAAGCCTCAACTTGGCATTGAGATCTGGGCATAGGGATGCGGGGACATGATTTGGTTTGGGTCGTGTTGAATTCTCTTGCCTTCATCCCAGGGTACCGAGCATTACCTAGCTCGACACGAGGCCCGATATACCTCGGCACTGCACAAGCCATGCTAAGATTCAGCCCGACACTGGTCCAAGCACGGGCTTGGATCATGCTGTGCTGGGCTAGGCACGACTAAGTCCGACCATGCCTTGGGTCGGGCCTGGGCTTCCTGGTCCGTTTGACACTTTTTTCATACCCACACCACAACTATTTTTTTTGATGAAATCGCACAGCACCATAGTTCATACCTGAGAGTTAGGCCGAAACTAGATTGAGAGGAGAGACAAATAGAGAGAGATAGAGAGGAAGTGGAAGTATGAGATTTGAGAGTTGAGAGAGAGGAGAGTGAGAGATCCAATATAAAAAGAAATAAAAAAAAAATATATTTTTTTATTTTTTTTTATATTTTTAAATAATTAAATAGGATAGAAACCCGACAGTCATCGGATCTTCCGCCCTAGCCGTTGGAAGTGCATCCAACAGTCTGGATGCAAAATAAATTTATTATTTTTTTTAATTTTTTGAATTGTTAGAATCGAAGCCAAACGTGACTTCTAGAAGCTTCGAGCTTCAGCATTTTGGTCTGTCTTCGTTCGGACATTTGGTTCGGGGGGGGGGGGGGGGGGGGGGGGGGGGGGAGGTACAGCTGTTTAAAGGGCCGTGTTGGGCTGGCATGACCCATTTTTTTTAGGCTTGTACGGGTCCACATGTCATACTTGGCAAGGCACAGTTCACTAGAGTGTAGGCCTAACATGTCCCACCATTCGAAGTCATCCTGGTTTTCGGTTGGTTTGTGCCTGAATTGGGGATATGGGCACTCCCCAAAGTTGAGCGGGCACTCCTACTGATCTGCTCGGCTCATTGCATCACCTGACGGGTGTTGCACAGTTGCCGTGTTGCTCGTCAGGAGTTGCGTTATTGTCGTATCGCCAATCGGGCATCTAGCCATCACTTGTCGGATTTCGTGCTTTTGCCATGTTGTGACATCATGTTGGGCGTGTTCTTGAATCCTGACTAGATTGGCGGATTCTGGGGCACGTGTCGGGTCGTCCCCCATGCCATGCCCACGTGCCAGGCACCCAGGATATTCCTGGCACGGCACACATGCATAATACCCTTGGCACAACATGACATGAGTCATGTGAGAGTCAGCCTGGCACGGGCAAGGGAAAAAGTCCTGGACCATGCCGTGCCGGGCTGGGCACGGCTCAACCAAAGCAAGCCATGGCTTCCTAGCCCATTTGACACCGCTAGGGTTGATTATTAAAAAACATGCCACGTGGCTTGTGTACAAGTTGGGGCAGAGCATATTTTTTTTAATAAAATATTTTTTTTAATCGAGCGGGTCAAACATGGTCCAAATTGGAATGTGCCAGAAACCAAGTCCAATTTCCAGGGGCATGGTAGGTGTTTGTGCTCCTGAACCGTGCCTATGGGTCAGAACCAAGTCTTGCTTAGATTGGCATGTGGCCCAACACTCTGGCCCAACACGAGTCAAGCTTTGAGCTGGCACAACCCCATTCCAGGCATGATTTAACTGTGTCGTGCCGGGCCAGGCAAGGCTTATTCGGTTCGTGTCTCAAGCCATGCTCTGGCCTCTCGACCTGATTGACACCTTTAGAGATATTTGAAGAAATTTTCTTGAATTGAGATTTTGTTTGGAGATCATGATATCTCTACAAGTTTGTTAGATGTTTGGATTGTAGATACTGGTTAGGCATCAACTTGTTTTGAAAGGTGGTCCATTAAAGAGTTTAGTATTTTTTCTTAGAGATTTTTTTTTCTTATGAAAAATAAGGGTGAAATTATTATTTAGAAATCAAAATATAGAGATTAGATTCTAGAGCAAAGATGATAATAATTTGTGAGATAATTTGAATCATGCTTATTTGAGGGGGTTAAATATTCATTTTTTTCTCACTCTATCCTTTAATGTGACGATATGACAATATGATATATAATATCTAATATAGTTTTTTAAGAGCTGACGAAACATATAAATGTGAATTTTTTTATTTAGGAAGAAGATTAATAATGAGATTATTATTATAATTATATTCTTATTATAAATTAATTACTATATATTATCATGAATATTTTTAAGAGTTATTTATTTATTTTTCTTTTTTTTAAAGTTATGTTTTCTAGATCTTTACTTACTAGCTTGATGAAAGATGTATTTTATATTCCATTTTTTCTTATTATTTTTTTATTTTATAGCATTTTGGATGGGAATTTCTAACATGTTGGATATCTAAATCTATTTATCCCGTTATATAAAAGCTTCACTTGTATGTTTTTATTATCGATTTTTTTTTTCATTTTTTGACTTTATTTATGACTTGAATGGTGTAAAGTTTTACATATACATACAACAACTCCATTGCACATTGCAGCTAATTGAATAACACGATCCACAACTCCACTATTCATGATACCACTCTTCACGGTACTCTCTTTATGATATCACTCTTCATGATACCGCTTGCATGTACCATTGTTCACACACCACGCTACCATTGATCATGCACTAATGTTCATGAAACCATTGCATCAATGTGCATGGTACCATTGTGCCACTGTACCACTATTCATGACTTGACCACATCACTTCTCAATGTACTTGCAGCTACCATACCACACATATATATACTAAGGTTGGGGGAAAACCCGACAAGTGGCACACTCTAAAAAACGCAAATATGGTATGATATGACCCAACGAAAACCAAGCTAGAAAATGACATGGGTTGTACCTGGCGCAAAGGGTCAGCCCATGTGCTACTAGAGAAGGCGTTGTGGCATGAAATGATGTGCCTTTGCACCTATGCTGAAATAGCGATGAGTGCCTTTAGCAGATGGGTATGCTCTGTTCATGCAACTACAAGAAAAATCCCATATGGCAAGGGATAATTCCATAGCTAAATGGGCATTTTCCGAAGCTAAATGGGATATAGCGACTGACTACCAACGGATCGGTTCCCTTTCTAAAGTGCTTCTTGCTAACATTTAGTGACGGAAAATGTCCCTAGCAAAAAAATGTTAGCGATGGAAAAATCCCCTGCCAAAAAGACAAATTCCCTAGCTAAATTAGCAAGATAAATGAGATTTTCCTTCGCTAAACGAAAATAACGACGGATGATTCCCGAGCTAAAGTGCTGGTCTATAAATTTTAGCGACGGATATAGTCCCTAGCTAAATAAATTTAGCGACTGAAAATCTGTCGCTAATTTTAATATTCCCTAGCTAAATAAGCTAGAAAAAATTTCCTTGCTAATTTAGCAAGTAATTTTTTTCCTAAATATTTTGATTTCAAAATTAATTTCAAAATTTAAATTATTTTAAAATTTTTTAATTAAATAATTCAATATTTTTATATCAAATTGAATAAAAATTGAAAATATAAATATTTTATAATAAACAAAAAATAAAATCATTTAATATCTTATTATAATTCAATATTTTACATAATTGAAACAAAAAAATAAAAAAATTTTATTTTATCATATATCAATGTATCTACCGATTGTGCATAAAGTATAATATATCAATTCATTGACGTTGCTTTCTCTCCCTCTGCTCCTCCAATCATTATTTTTCTACTGTGACAAAGCTGTCCGAGTCACGGCACTTAATGTCTAGTGAAAAATCTAATCACTTTTAGAAGCTTTGTATGAGGAACAATGTGGTATCATATCTGTAAGAAATTTTAACCACTCAGTCAAATTAAAAAAAGTTATGTTTTGATACATATATAATCCTATTGTATATATGTAAATATATACTAGAATTTCACTCGTACATATATTACTATAGTATATGTACATAAAAATAACAGTATTATGTGTACATATAAACTGAATACAAATATACTTAGTCCTCAGTATATAAGTACATAAAATACTATAGTATTTTATGTACGTATATACTGACTTTATTCGTATGTATATACCTCATTTGGTGCTATTGTTGCTGCTCTCGCTGCCACTCCTGCCACTACTGCCATTGCCGCTGTCACTGCCAATACCACTGTTGCTGTCGCCACTGTAGCTGCCACTGCTGCTTTTAGTGCAGCCGCTGCCTCCGATGCCGGCACACCTGTTGCTGCCGCTCCCATCGCCGCCGCTGCCACTGCCGCTTCCACCACTACCATTTCCATCGCTGTCCCTGCTTCTGTTGCTGATAATATGCTTTTACATACCTATAATAGGATAAAATTTAACCTAAAAAATTCGGAGTCACACAAACATTTTCAAAGATATATAAAAACAGTTATTATAAAATTTCATCTAATAACTTATTCTAATACAATATTTTAAATAACTAAAAAAAATACCAACAATTATATTACATCTTAGTAATCAATGTATCTACCGACTGTGCATAAAGTATAATCTATCAATGCATTGATGTTGATTTCTCTTTCTCTGCTCCTCTGATCACCAACTTTCCACTACGAAAATACTGTTCGAGTCACTGTGCATCATATTTGTTGAAATATGTCTTCACTTATACAAGCTTCATATGGGAAATAATGTGTCACCACATCTCTAAGAAATTTAAACCACTAAATCAAATCAAAATAAATTAAAAAAAACTATATTTTGATAAATATATATTACAACAGCAAAAATGTACATATATACTAGTATTTCACTCGTACATATATTACTACAGTATATGCGCATATAAAATGCAGTATTATGCGTACATATATATAGAGTACATATATACTCAGTATATATGTACATAAAATACTACAGAATTATATATACGTATATATTGACTATATACGTACGTATATACCACATTTGTTGTTGTTCATGTTTCTCCCGCTATCACAGCCACCCCTGCCACTTCTGCCGCTGCCGCTGTGGTTGCTACCGGTACTGCAGTTGCTGCCGGTGCAGCCACCAAAGCCGCCGCTGCCGCTGTTTCCTTTGTTGCCGCTGCCGCCACCGCTACTGCTGATGCAGCCTCTACCACCGCTGTCGCTGCTACCGCCACTGCCACTGATGCTGTCGCTCCTCTGCTTCCTCCACTGCTACTAATGTTGCCGCTTCCCCCGCTACCTCTACTGTAGCAGTTGCTCCTCCTGCCGGAGCTGCTGCGGCTGCCACCGCTGCCCATCTAGCGCCACTGCCGCCACTACCATCACTACTGCTATTGCTGCCGCAGCTACCGCTGCTGATAATAGGCTTTTACATACCTATAATAAGCTAAAACTCTACTCAAAAAATTTGGAAAAACATAAACATAATCACAGATATATAAAAATAATTATTATAGAAATGAACAAACAAAAATTATTGTGGATTGTCATATAGTTTCAACAAAAATTTAATTAAATAATTTAATATTTTTTAATTAAATTTAATAAAAATATAAACTAAAAATGAAAAATTTTAATTAAACAAAAAAATTCATTTAATAACTTATTCTAATATAATATTTTAAATAACTAAAACAAGAAAATAAAAAAAATTATATTACATCTTATTAATCAATATATCTACCGACTGTGCATAAAGTTTAATCTATCAATGCATTAATGTTGCTTTTTCTCCATATGCTCCTCTGATCACCAATTTTATGATGTGAAAATGCTGTGCGAGTCACGGTGCATCATGTTTTCGAATAAAACACACTGAAATATTTCAACAAAATATAAAAAGTCTTTGATAGTTTAAATTTATAATAAAATTATAACAATTTAATTATCGGCATCACTGTCATCCTCTAATAGATCTTCTGATATTTTGTCTGATTCTGATAGAAGTTCGAACTCATCTTCAGATAGAAATTGATCGTATTCAATTTCTATTGTGCCACCATTTAAGTCACATAAATTTTCTGGATCTTCATCTACATTCACAGGCTCAATATTATTTATGTCATCTTCCTTGAATGCCGGTGCAATTTATAAGTCTGCACTTCTTTTTTGTGATGTTGATACTTCAAATTTTGATCGAGCTTTAATTTTGCAAATCGCCCATCAATCTCTCTTATCACGAGATAAATTTATCTATATGTACAATAATATACCTAAGTGGCTTGAACAACAATAATAAATGGCTCATATCGATTATATCTGCGTTTATGGTTAATATCCACTAGCTTATAATCCGAATGAATCTTTGTGCCCACATTTCGTGTAGGATCAAACCACTCGCACTTTAATAATCAATCTCATCTGCACTATAACCTGAATCTTTAATGCATACACCACTATTCATTGTTATTTTAGAAGAACCGTGTCTGATTGTGTGAAATTTATATACAATAACAAAATACCCAGGATAGGTTGTCACATATCTAAACGGGCCTTTACTTAGACACTGAATGAAAAAATTTTGAATCTATATTTGAATGATCAAAAGCCTATGACATAAATTAAAAAAACGACATTAAGAAATAAAAGATACTAATAAATTAAATAATTCAAACATATAAAACTTAATTATACTCACATAATTTTTTGACCAATTCCCAGATTCAATTTCTAGCATATAATCGACATCTTTGCTAGAAATTGCTGGAAGCCTATATTTTAACTGCTCAACATACAAATTACACAAATATAAAAAGAGAAAAAAAATGTATATCAATTTTTAATAATTCCTATTAAAGATAAAATTAAACTATGATCAAACCTGCAACCATTTTGGGTATACATACTCAATATATGGTGCAACCTTCCCACAATTAAGTAAAACGTAGCTCCGAGTTTCTTTGTACTCTTCATCTATCATACATCTTTTCATTGCTCTTCCAAATACTCTTCCAGGGTGCTTGAAGATAGATAGTTTGTTCGCAGAATCATTTTCTACCATCACATAACCATCATAATTCCACGGCACATTCTATTCTTTGTATTGACATGATCCTCAGAATAATAAGAGCAAAATGACGATGCTTCTTCTACTAAATATGCATTGCAAATTGAACCTTCAACTTTTAGCATTGTTTCTAACATTCAATTTCAACTAATGAAGATACCTACATCCATAATGTTATGTTTCAATTAGATTAAATTACAATAATAATTGAAGTACTAAATAATAAAATACAGTAAATTATATGTATTTACCTCTCAAAAGGATACATCCACCTGAATTGCACTGGCCCTGCAATCCTTGCTTCATATACCAAATGGACCGGCAAATGCTCCATCAAGTCAAAAAAACTCGGTGGGAATATCTGTTCAAGCTTACAAATAATAAGTGGAATGTCATTTTTCATCCTCACCATGTCATCTATTTTGATTTTGTTTGCAGTTAGCTATTTGAAAAACAAACTAAGTTCTGTAAGGACCTTCCAAACACTTAAGTGGAAGTAATTCAAGGAATGCAATTAGTATTAATATCTACATAAATAGATGATAGTTATGACTTTTCATTCCAAATAACTTAAGATTCTTCATATCCACGCATCTACCCATATTTGTCAAATATCCACCATGGAATTTTAAATTTTTAACTCATCCACACAATATCTGTCTTGCCTTCTTATAAAGTGTTAGAAAGCTTTAGGAATTTTTTTTGTTTCCTCATTCAATTTCAATTCATGACGCCGATAGTAATTATTCAGCTCTTGTCTTGATTTTTAAGTGTCTTTTGTTTTTCCGTCTATATTAAGGATAGTGTTGAAAATAGTGTCAAAAATATTTGTTTTTCAATATGCATTACATCTAAGTTTTGATGAATTAAATTGGACTTCCAATAGGGCAAGTCCCAAAATATACTACGTTTCCTCCAGCCAAATAATTTTTCCATTGGTCCATTACTTCTAGTAGCTTCGTTTTCAATTACCTTCTTGAAACCCAAACTCTGAATCTCTGTCATAATATCATTTCCTGAACGAACTACTGGTGCAACTGTCATCATAGTTTTATTTTTTTGAAATGTAGTTCTATTTCTTCGAATGGATGATTCGTGAGTAGAAACTTACGATGGTTATCAAACCATGATTGTTTACCACTAAATTTGAGGGGAAATGCATCATAATTTGTCATGCAATACGGGCATGCGAATCATCATGCAGAACTCCAGCTAGATAACATTTAATATGCATGAAAGTCACTTACCATTCACATAAGGGTTGCCCGCATAATAAAATTTTACTTCTTTGAGATATCATATGTATTCATGCCAACATCTCATAAATGATTTAACTCTGCAATAAGAGGCTGTAAGAAAACATCCAGCATGTCTTTCTGATTTTTTGGCCCTAGAACCAATATTGATAAAAACATTAAATGCTCCTTCATACACAACCACCGAGGCAAGTTATAATGTGTCACTATCACTGGTTATATTGAATACTGTTGTCCAAATTGCCTAAATGGCTAAAATCCATCAGTGTAGAGACTCAATCTCACATTTAGACTTTCTGCTGCAAAATTTTGATGTATATAATAAAAATGCTTCCAAGCAGGTGAATCTGATGGATGATGCATTACCCCTTCTTCAACCTCATGCTCGGAATGTCACATCATATCATTTGTTGTAGCATTTGATGCATATAGTCTCTGTAATCAAGGAATTAATGGAATATAAAATATTCTTATTTACAACCTTCAATTTTTGTCGCATATCTACAACACGAGGTGCTTTCCTAAACCGAGGATGATCACAAAACTTACAGCTAATTAAATCATTATCACCGCCCCAATACAACATGTATCCATTAAAACAACAATCAATTTTTTCCACTGATAGATCCATTCCTCGTTGTAACTTCTTAGTGGCGTAAAAGTTGTTAGAGATCAAATTATTATATAGAACAATCTCCTTCATCAGTTATGTCATCTGATCAAATAATTTCTCAAACATATGATTTTCTGACTTAATGCTCCTTAGTCAAGCCACAAGTGACAATTGCGAATGTGTTTTACAACCAGGCCACAACTCTTTATATGCAGCTTTAAGCATTTCATAAAATTTATGAGCTTCAGGATTAGGTAGTTCATCCAAGTAATCCATATTGAAGAAAGCACCAGCAGCTTTCGTGATCATTTTTTGATATGTGTTTGATGATTATTCATCACAAGCAAATGATTCAATACCCTCATTTTGGTCAATATTCAGAGCCATTGTACTTTCGCCATGATAAATCCAGACAAAATAATTTGGCACAAAGCCATATTTAGCCAAATGATATCTTATAGTGTTTGCATCACGGAAAGGGATATTCTGACACTTGCAATGATTACATGGATACTTAATTTTTTCTCTAATCTCAATTTCAATTGACTAAATGCAAAATTGATGAAAGTTTCAAGCCCAGTCAAAAAATCTTTATTCAAAAATCCATTAATAACTCTTTTGTACATCTACTAACGATCTGAGCTCATTTTATCCTATTTTATTTACAAAAAATAATGCTCAATCATTATTATAAATAAAACATTCTATTACTTCAAAATATACAAATAATTTAATAAAATTACTTTTAATGTTATACTAGATAAAGGGTGCAAAATACGATAATGCACGAGAAAGGAAAGCAAAAAAAAAAGACATTTAATGTTTAAAGGAGGAGAGGGAGAGAGAGATATCAATATATAAGGTGGAGAGAGAGGGGGGGGCAGAGAAATGGGGAGATGAGGGGCAGAGAGAGACGAAGGGAGAGAAGAAGGGAGAGAAGAAGGGAGAGAAGTAGGGAGAGAGAGGGGGGAGAGAACTGGTGAAAGGTAGAGAGTGGGAAAGAGAGAGAGGGAGAGAGAGGGAGAGGGAGAGAGAGATGGAGAGAGAGAAAGAGGGAGAGGGGAGAATGAGAGAGAGAGAGAGAGAGAGCAAGCAAGAAAGGAGAGAGAAAGAGAAAATAAAAAGAGAGAATGTGACACAAAGAAAAAGAGGAATAGAGTGACATGAAGAATTAGAGAGAGAGAGAGAGAGACACAGAGAGTACAGTGTTAGATAGAAAAATTATATAAAAGAAAATAAAATTTTTTCTGTATAAACCTATCAAATATTACATCTTTTTTCATACATAAGTTCATAATTGATCCTGAGGCCGAAGGGTTGGGATTAGGTAATAGCACGACCCTTATTTGTATTATACCATATATGAGCCTAGAGGTATAAAATGGGCCGGTACAGCCCAGCCCAGCCCATTTTTTGAGAGCACGGACTTGCTTCCGTGCCGGACCAGGCACGACACGGTTACTGTACCGTGCCATGCATGGCCTGGCACTGTTTATAAAAGTCGGGCCCGGCACTGCCCGCCCGCACGGGGGGCCGTGCCGGGCCCGCTCGGTGCCCCCACGGCCGTGCGGGCCAGGAAATATTTTAAAATTTTTTTTAAATATTTTATTGTTCTAATTTTTATTTTATTTATATAAATTATAAAATTATATATAAAATTATTGATATTGTATATTATTATAAATTTTAATATGAATAATGAATATTATTTAAAATTTATTAAATTTACAAATTGTCATTTTTTTTATAATGTAAAATAAAATTAGTTTACAATTTATTAGAATTATATAATAGAGTTATAAATTTTTAAATGAAAAATTAAAACAAAAAAAATATATAAATCAATAAATAATGTTAAAAAAATTAAAAAGTAAAAAAAACATAAGCAAATCAAATGAACAATGACCAATAGATACCGAAGGTCCGAACCAAACAAATTAAAGTTTCAACGTAACGTATAAATAAAGCGTACAATCAATAAATAACAAAACATTAAAATCAAAAAATAATAGATCATCATCAATCGTCAATCGGCATATCATGAGCATCATCAGCCGCAACATCAAGATCAGTATCATATAGATCATCATCATCAGCAATCAACTCCTCTGCTATCGTAGTGGATGTGGCTGTAGTCCCTGTCCCATTCCCAGCTAAAGCACGATCATTGATATTAAACCTCAAATCCTCCAAATCCTTCAAACAAGCCAATGCCTCAATAATATCTGGATGTAATCTTGATCTCCTATCCAAAATCAGATTCACTGCAACATAAAAAGTAGACTCCAATGTTACGCTCGACGCCGGAGGAGTCAGTAGATTCCGTGTCATCCTATATGGCACGGGAAAGGTGGACTCATATGATTTCCACCACTGTAATATATCAAGATTATTAGTATCAGAATGTGATAGGATTGAGTAGTAATAGTATCTAAGTACCGAGAAAGCTCGCTCCTATGTTATGGTCCACACCTACGTTTCCCCCTCACTAGCTGAATGGAAAAATCTTCATCTCCGAACAAGGATTCCATGTCCGTAATCACAGTCTCACTACCACCACCATCATACCTAGTATTGTAGTATGTGAACAGGTCAATCAACTTCTCGTGAATGAACCATTCAGGTGGCTCTTCCAGGTTCATTCACAAGGAAATGTAAGTCATGGTGTTTTCTACCCCTTCCACCTTAACCCTAGGGTCCATGCATGCAGCCCGGCAATAAAGAGATGGAACGGTGGACCAGTACTTCAAGTAATTGGTTTCCATCTCTACGACCATATGGCTAAGTGTCGAGTCAACTCGATACTTCCTAAACATGCTACTAATGTTGCATATGCACCGGAGTGCAATGCAAGTCATGGGCGTATAAACCGACGAACACATGTTCGTCGTGTCATAAAAAATCTTCAAAATTTTCATAAATGAAATTCTTGAAGCACAGTCTGTGTCGTCAATAATTAGTTCGTCACTCTTACTATTGACTTAGTCGGATATCACGTGTTCGTATCCAACACATGATTCTAACATCAGGTACGTGTAATTCCAACGATGTCTCACATCCGATTGGAATTTCTTCTTCTTAAGATTCGCAGACAAACAGAGACTACCAAACTCTTGTTGTCTGCTAGGAGTGCAAATATATTTTAGTGCATTACGTATATTATCCAATGCGCGGGAACAGACCTTCATACCCGCTTGAACAATCAGGTTAATCAGGTGACACATACATCTGACATGAAAGATCTCTCCTAATGTTGCGTCTCTAATATTTCTAACACACATGTTAATCGCTACTCAATTATTAGATGCGTTATCGAATATGACACTAAAAATTTTATTTTGAATTATATATTCCCTAAAGATTTTCATCACACACTCAAAAATGGCCGGGCCATCATGAGGATGAAGAATCTCGGAGAATCCAAAAATTTTTTTATTCATTATCCAATTAGAATTTACATAGTGGCTGGTGAGACATGCATAAGATGATCCATCTTGACTTGTCCAGATATCGGACGTCACGGACACCACTCCACTATATACCATAAATTCATTAATTATTTTTTGTTTTTCTAACTTATACAATTTTAGTATGTAATTCCTAGATGTGGACCTAGGAATCCTACGATAAGCAGGCTGAAAATATGTCGGCATGATGTGCACAATCCTTGCATCTTCAGAAAATCTGATCGGAAGACCCATCAATTTGATAAGTCTGGCCATGCCGTCCCTACCCAACTCGCTGGAGTATATGAAGGGAGTAAACTTTGAGACTGGACTCGATCCAGTCTCAAAAAATGCAATGCCAAGTTGGGTTTGCCTAGGATCTAATGAACCATGTTTTTTGGTGCATAATTCGGCATGCCTCTTAAGGTGCCCAGTCCCAAACGAACTCTTACATGTTAAAAGTCTCATACAATATTTGCACTGTGCCATTTCTTCTTCCTCACCCCTAATATTTTTTTGTTTTATTATATTAAAATGAGTACAAATTACAGAAGTCCTAGTATTTTGTTTTTTAGAAGTTTGGGTTGAGACGACTGAAGAAACCAAAGTTTCAGCAGCCTCAGACCTTTGTGTAATATTTTCATTTTCTAAATTTAAATATGTTTCATTAGTTTTTGTCATTTTTTAGGATTTTTCTTAATCAGGACACTATTTTAAAATTTATATATTTTAGGACTAGAGAGAGGACTATAGAGAGATAGAGAGAGAGAGTAAACAAAAAATCTTAAATTAAATTACTGGTAAAGCAGTGAGGTCGATCACGTGCACTGTGCACCATAGTCTAGCTCAATATTCAAAACCCAAGTTGCTATTCACGAAAAGCTAGGCCAAATGTCAAATGACAAAATCCCGACTTCCCGAGTCTAAAGAGAAAGGCGCAAAACTTTTGAGAGCGAAAATGTGAGATTTGAGAGAAAATATATTTATGAAAAACATAAATGTTATAGAGAGAGGGGGTGAAATTTATAGATTATAGAAAATAATTTTTTTTTTATAAAAATGATTTTTTTGATTTTTTTTTAATTTTTTTTAATTTTTTTTTAATTTTTTTTAATTTTTTTAATTTTTTTTTAATTTTTTAGGGGGTAGAATCATGAGGGCCGTTGGATTCTGTCCCCTAGTCGTTGGAGGTGAGATCCAATGGCTACGATATAATATTTTTATTATTATTATTTTTTTTGCTCGTTGGGGGGGAGGGGGGGGAATCGGGTCGGCTCGGGGGACCGCGGGTCGGGTCTGATTGGACCCGACCCGCTGTCTTTTTTGCGGGAAGGGCGAAGGGTGCCGGTGCACCCATGCCAGTGTGTTGTGCCACGGGCCACCGAATCGTGCCGGGTCAGGCACGGCACAAGGCCCAGTTGGCCTCGGAACGGCACGGCACGGGCCCGGGCAGGGGATTTTCCCTTGCCGGCCCGGCCCGTCCGGTTGCCACCTCTATTTGAGCCTAATCAATGGACACTCTCATTGTCCGTGCTTATGTATTGTTGATATTATATCTTTTGCCATTAAAATTCAAATTAGTTCAATAAATTGATATTATCTCATATATAATTATATGTTAGGTTACATATAGTAAATGTAGTTATAAATAGTTACATATAGTTAAACATATAATTATATATAGATACATGCATACAAGTAGTTATACGTAAATAGAAATAAATGTATACAAAGTTATAAACAATTATATAGATTTACATATATGTATACATAATTAAAAATAAAGTTATATTTTATTTATATGGAGTTATTTATAGTTATAAGAATATTTATATATAGTTATACACATATAGTTAAACATTGTGTTGTATGTTTTTATGCATATAATTATAAATATTGTTACATGTAGTTATAGATATAGTTACACGTATAGTTAAACTTATATTTATACATGTATGTATATATATTTATTCATATAATTTCATATATTTATACATATAGTTATGTATAGGTATGGATATACTAAAATACATTTCTTATCTAATATATAAAAATGTATATTAAATATATGTTGTTAATTATATATTTAAATATAGGTTATAAATTAATAATATAAAATTATGTATAGTTATATGTTATATACATATAATATATATAGTTATAAAAAATTATATATCATTAAACATTTAGTTACACACACACACACACACACACACACACACACACACACACACACACACACACATATATATATATATATATATATATATATATATATATATTTATATGAGTAGTTATATTTAGTTATACATAATATATACAAAGTTATAAATAAGTATATAGATTTACATATATGTATAAATATATGTATAAATAGTTAAAAATATAGTTATATTTAATTATATAAAGTTTTGTTTAGTTTTAAAAATATTTATAAATAGTTTTATACATATAGTTAAACATAATGTTGTATGTTATACATGTAATTATAAATGTAGTTACATGTGGTTATACATGTGGTTACACGTATAGTTAAACTTATATTTATACATGTAGGTATATATATTTATTTATATAATTTTATATATCCATACCAATAGTTATGTATAGGTATAGATATAGTAAGATAGATTTTTGACTACTAATATATACAAATGTATATTAAATATAAGTTGTAAATTATATATTTAAATATAGTTATGTATAAAGCTTTTATAGTAATGCATATAATAAGATAAAATTATTTATAGTTATATGTTATTATACATATAGTATATATAACTATACATATTTTTATATAGTTAAACATATAGTTATATATAGATATATTCAATACAAATAGTTATACATAAATATATATAGTTATAAATAAATATATAGATTTACATATATGTATACATACAAATATAATTATATTTATTATATAGAGTGTAATAAAGTTATACAATTATTTATATATAGTTATTCAAATATTTATATATAGTCATACAACTTCAACAAATATCTAAAATATGGCTAGCAATGATGTTTAGAGAGAGAGAGCGAAGAAATACTATATTTCTACAATTTTCCACATGAACAAAAAGTTACTTTGAATGACCATTTACTACTGCTTCTATAACGAAGAGATGTTTTGCTAAAGCATCATAAATTTCTTCCATATATCTATATGTCCATATATATATATATTGAGGAAAAATATGGAGATTAATACATATCGAGTATTCCCATAAAAAATAAAACAACTGAATAAAATAAATAAATACTCACAATAATATAATATAACGAATAAAAATTATAAAATAACATTATCATATATTAAATAAAATAAAAATTCACTTATAAATACAAAAAGAAACTATAAATACTCTTAATCTATATGAATCATCTCATCCTAGTATCTCAAGATAAAAAAAATGTAAAAATACAATATAATTCTCAATAGTTTAAAATTTTTTATTTTTATTTACAACTTATTAATGTTCTTTATAATTCATTTTACTATATTTTTATGATATGATACTATTTTTTTTATTATATTGTATTGATGTTCTTGAAATTATAATAATTTATATTTATTTTATTAAGATATGAAGTAATATTTAATAATATATGTTCTGGACTAAAAATTAATTAGTAAATATGTTTATATCATATTAAACTATAAAAAAGTACTCACATATAAGAATGTTCACATATATTCGCTATCACTATAAAATAATGTTTCATTAATGATACATACATTTCCAAAATAATTCTCATATTTTCTTATATTCTTTATTATTATTTATTACAAGATACATCTGCCACAAAATTTGTGAAACATGAAACTTAGATTCAACCTTGTAGGTTACAACTAATAGTTATGGTACTCAACTAATAATTACAACGTTCAACTAACAATTACTAATCATATTTATTAGTTTTTTAAATTGTTTAAAATAAAGATATTGCAACACAGAAAAATTATCATGTGTTAAAAGATGATGTTATTAACACGGTAGAATAAAGGGTGTCCTAACGAATGTTGTTGTAAAGAGAATACTCTTGTATGGCATGAAATTCATCAACTTTACAGAGATGCCCAAACTCTTCATGATCCACAGTTGTTAATGGTATAAATTATAATTAATATAAATTTGGTAGAAGTTGAATTGTTAGAGTAATAATAAACTACATTGTTATAGCTAAAATCATAAATTGAAGTTGATAAAACATTTTTTGGTAGAAAAAAATCTATTGTGTTGCACGACATTGTGGGTATTATAAACATTAAAAATTTCTAAATATTTTTAATAGTTTTATATTCTCTATCTAAATCAAAAACATTATATATTTAAAATATTATACTTTTTTTATCTACCTACCCTTCTCCCAAACTCAACCCATATTTATTATTTGGCTCGTATATAAGCTATGAGGTTTCATGATTAGAATAGGTAAAATTAACATCACAGCATCTGAACAACATGATAAATGATAGCACCATGGAAAACGTATCCAACATCAACGAGGATAGGACTCATATTTTCAGTGTTAGAGTATTCATCATCTTTAGCCGATCAGTCTACCATGTTGTTGGTTCGAATTTTTATTACCATGCTATTTGTTTTTAAAAATATTATTCTTGACAGTAATTATGTACAAAAAAGTTTGGTTCATATATTTTATACTATCTTAGCTTGAGTGTCCATGACACATTGCTATATGTTGATCTTATTATATCAGTATGAAATCATTATTTTAATATTACTAAACTTGATTCGACAAGTCCACTCATCACTAACACAAGAGAGATCACAAGGAATCACACACTACGAAACATCTATTGAAGGAATATTGAAATTATTAGAAATATAAGTGTTTTATTTCAAAAAAACATAAATATGAAGTTATTATGTTTGAGATAATTTTGAGATAAATTTAATTTACAAAATGTTAGATACATGGTAAATATAAATCTTTACACACACATATCATGATAATCTTTGTTAAAGATAAGTGCAACCATAAGAATATAAATGAATCATGTAGGAAAATGGCAATAAAGTCCAAAAAAATTAATAAGAATAATTATTTCTATATCATATGTTGATTTACAAGCTTATCACATGTTTACTTGCATGAATATCATGTGTTAGTATGTATGATTTCCATGTCTTGGCTTACATGAGCAATAAGTATTTATTATGTGCTTACTATGTGTTCTCGTGCTTTAATGCCAAGTGCTTGAAAGTGTGCTTGTTATATGATGATGTGTATACCTGCCAATGATTGACTTGACATGTGAAAACTATGTGTTGGCTTACTAAATGTTGCATCAAAAATTAAAAAACGTGGAATCTTGCCTATAAATAAAACTGATTTGGGGTTCCTAACACATCACAACACATATCATGAGAATATTTCAAAGTGAATCGAGAAAATATTGCTCAATTATTTTCAATTACATGTATGAATATTATTGAGATTTCTAGAAGTTGGTCGAATAGTTCAATCTGGTTCAATCGAGTATAATCAGTTTAATTTAATTTGACATGCTAAACTATTATTTTATTTATTTTACTCATTTTACTCATTTTACTTATTTTATTTATTTTATTTTAATTTATTTTATTTTATCTTTGAATTCAATCATTACTCTTTTTTGAATATTTTTTGTAGATATCAGGTCAGCATACCTAAGTATGTATACTAGTTATGTATAAAATACACATGCATATTGATGCACACTATTTTTGTAGATATCAAGTCGGCATACCTAAGTATGTATACTAGTTATGTATAAAATACACATGCATATTGATGTATACTATTTTTTTAGATATCAAGTCGTCAAACCTAAGTATATATACTGTTCATATATTATTTTTGTATACTCACCATCAAAATCCACACAATAACAATATATTATATCACAAATGCATGAAACATGTATACGAATAAGTTTATATATGAAATCCAAGCATACCATGATGATTAAAGAAGAAATTCAGAAATAAAAAAAATAGAATAAAAATGTTTACTCTTCGATTAAGCAATCCAAGATAATTAATGAAGAATAAATGTATAAACGTACCTCAAATCAATAACAAATTAAAACTTAAACCTCGAATTAATGTTAGTTGAATCGGCGTCGAGAGATAGATTTTGGAATGCGGAGTAATTCGGTTTTGTTAGATATGCGTCAAGTTGAGAAAGAGAATGTATATTTTAGAAAAATATTTATATTTTTAATTATTAAAACATTAAATAAACAATATATATATAAAATACAAAAATACTCATTAATTTTATTTACTATCAAAATTTTTTCAACAAAATTAATGTGCATGTAGCAAGGTACAAATGAAAAACAAATACCTTACAATTTTTTATTATAATATTAATTAAACAAGAAATATATAAACAATAAAAAAAAATATGTTTTTCCTTAAAGAAAAATATCAAATATGTACAAAATTAACAAACTTTATATAATAAGATATAAATGAAAAGATAATTTGTCTTCTAGCCACTCACCTAAAAGTTATAAAATACTCTTAATATTAATATATATATATATATATATATATATTTTATGGTTATAAATTTTTAAGAATTCATATTAATTTTTACGAAGATAATATTACATAATTTTAAACGCATAAAATTTCATATTATTTGATATCATTAATAATTTTTAAAATTCAAAAAATTAATTAAAGTGAGAAGTTAATTAAAAAAAGTAATATTTATTATTTTAATAAAACTTAATGTTAAAAGCTAATTGTAAAATATTACTTAATTGTTTAATTTTTATAAATTTTAGTGGATTAAACATCTATGTATTTATTTATAATTATTATTTTATTTTCTTTTAACTTTATTGAAAAATTATATTTTTATTATATTTCAAGATTTTCAAAATTTGAATTATTTATTTTTTTAAAAGTTTTCTATAATTATAAAATTTTTTTAATACTTATAATAATAATAATATTTACTAGTTTATTCATCAATTTAGATATTTTTGAAAATATTTTTTATTTTATCATACAATGAATTAATTTATATCTAAATTAGTAGAAATTTTAATGTACGATAATTTAATTTTTAAAATATCGAAAAAAATTGTATACTTATTGAATTCATTATTTAATGTTACTATAATTTAAATTATTTAGTTTCTTAATTAATAATTTTAAAAACTTTTTTTGCATAATATTTAAAAAAATTATTACATCATAAAAATAGTTATTTTAGTCCTTATTAATATAAATTCTTTGCATTTTTATATATTTTAAATTAATTATTTAGAATATTATTTAGAATATTATTTTTTTATGATTTTACTAGGAGAATGTGTGTTTCAAGGATTACTCATCTATAGACCAATAACATACATTTAATAAACGAAATTAAATAAACTATTAAAACAAATAATAAATAAAAAAATTTATATAATTAAATATTGGCTAGGGAAATATCGTCGCCAAATCCATAGCTAAATTACATATTTTATAAGCAATAAAATATTCGTCACTATATTACGAATTTTATTAGGTTGAGAATATCCGTCGCTAAATCCATCACAAAATTAAGGATTTTATTTTTTTAGGGAAATTCTGTCACTAAATCCATCACTAATTTATGGATTTTATTAGCTAGGGATATTTGCTCGCTAATGTATAGATAAAATATGGATTTTATTAGCTAGGGAAAATTTGTCACTAAATTCATCACTAAATCAAGGATTTTATTAGCAATAGAACATATGTCGTTAAATCCATTGCTAAATCTAGGATTTTATTAGCAAGGGAATATCCGTCGCTAAATCCATCTCTAAATTAATGATTTTATTAGTATTGGAAAAATCGTCTTTAAATCCATCACAAAATCAATAATTTTATTAGGAGGAATATTCCGTCACAAAATCTGTCGCTAAATCAAAGATTTTATTAGCAATAGAAATTCCGTCACTAAATTCATCACTAAATCCATCACCAAATTAATAATTTTATTAGCAAGAGAAATTCTATTGCTAAATCAATGATTTTATTGGCAAGAAAAATTCTGTCACTTAATCCATTGCTAAATCAAGGATTTTATTAGCAAGGGATATTCCGTCGCAAAATCTATCGCTAAAATCTTTGCTTTTCTAAAGCAGAAGTTACGAAAATTTTTCATCGCTAATCAATCGCTAAAATTCCTACTTTTCTTGAGTGAAATTTACGAAAATTTTTCGTCGCTAATCCGACGCTAAATCCATCGCTAAATCCCCCACTTTTCTCTAGCAGAATTTTCAAAAAGTTTTCCGTCGCTAATCCGTTGCTTTTTTTTTCATGAAAAAAATCATCAATTCCTTGTTGTTCTTTAGCTAATCCATTGCAATTTAGCTTGGGATTGAATCCAAGCTAAAATTCCCTAGCTAAATCAATATTTTCTTGTCATGGAAGATAACTTCTTTACATTCATAGGAATTGGTAAACTTGAATGTCATTTATCAAATAAAAGTGACAAATCAAATGCAGAACAAAGGGTATGTATTTGGACCCAACAACAATATCCCAAAGCATCAGCATTCGATCATGAGAAATTACAAAACTTTTTTATATGGAAACAATGAGAGTTGGCTGTATCATATTGGACAATCCTTTATAAACATGAGGAATAAAATGTGGTGAACTTCAAGAATCAATGGGGTTGCAGTTTTAATTACCAACCATCATGAAGGATGAAAATCAATTGTGGGCGATGGGGTGAAATTTATTATAGCAAAACAAGTGATATGAAAGCAAATCCAAAGAATTATTCCTTAATATTGCTTAAAAGTGAAAATGAGCTAAAAGGACACTGAATAAAATAGTTAGACATTTTGGAGGTCAAAGTATTGTGACTCATCCAAGAATCATGTAAAATTATTTTAAAAAAGCAAATTCTAGAGTTTTTTGGGGGTAACAATGCCTAAACTCCCTCAAAAACTGACTTCAACTTAAGAGAACTAGAACAATGATAACAATGAAGCCGTAACGCATAATTAATAAAGGTATAACTCAATAATAAGTGCAAAACAATGTTTCACTCAAACATGACAAAAAAAAGGAGATGGAGAATCAGAGGAGTGAATAAAGCTTACTCGAGGTCATGAATAGAAATAAATAGATCAAAATGAAGCCAAAGGTAAGTTTTTAATGAATCTTTAATTTTAAGAATAATTTAGAAAGAGAACATTAGATGAACACTTGAAAAAAAAATTTATATTTTGAAAATTAAAGTGAACATATTGTTTATCCAAAATTCTTGCCCAAATGGCAAATTATGTTAAATTTATGAAAGATATAATGAGTAGTAATAAAAAGTTGGAGATATATGGTACCAAGAATATGACCAAGAAGTGTAGTGTCATTATTTAAAAAATTTTTAAGGAAATTGAAAGACCCCAAGAGCTTTTAGAAGACATCATGGAAGTTGTGATCAAGTGTCAACTTGATGCTCTTGTCCATTGCATAAATATTAAATCTTAGAAAAATTACTCAAACATCTCTCTCACTCCAAATAATATTTTGGACTATTGAGCATCCATATGGAATCATCAAAGATGTATAGGTCAAGGTTGATATTTTTATTTTTCTAGTAGATTTCATTATTTTTAATATATAGCAAGATTAATATGTGTTGCTAATTTTGGGGTGACCATTTTTGGCCATGGGATAAGGTTTTATTAATGTCATGAAGGGTGAGTTCACTCTCTATGTTAGTAAGTAATAAGTAATATATAATATTTTCAATGACTTATGAGGTCTAGACAATGATGAGATTATGTGTTAGAGAAATAATAATCTACTTCATACCACACTGCAATAAAAAGTAGATTTCTAGTGGAAAGATTTTTTATTATTAGATGAATGAAGCAACATGTATGAATTGGACGAAAATGAAATAAACAAGGCTGAGATAGAATTAATGGAAGAAAAAATTAAAGACAAAGCTGTGGATGTACCCACTATAATTTGGTGTTTTAGAATAAAAATGACCAATGAAAGATATAAAAAAAAACTATAGATGTGCCTAGCACCTTGACATAGCTAAATAGAAGGAATTATTCTATCATAAGCAAAAGGATAAAGCTATGACTATACACAATACTATGACTTTTGAGTTACAGAAAGAAAATTACAGGGAAAAGATACAAGACAAAGTTATGACTTTTATAATGTCATGACTTTGCAAATACATAAAGGAAAAGGAAAAGTTAAAATAAAGTAATGATAGTACTCAACACCGTGACTCTTGGGATCTAGCATGAAAATGGATATTGGAGTGGAGAAAAAGCCTCAAGATTCACTAAAGTCATTGTAACAAATGAGGAAGCAACCTTAAAGACAATATAACTAAAGAAAGATGAAAAAATGAAGAGACCAATGAGAAAGAAGTAAAATAGCACACTGAAAAAATCATGTGGACATCAGGGCTCTCCAATGGAGTAAAATGGTTTTGATGGTCTAGCTACGGGTGCTAAACATAGTGCTACTAGGGAGGCAACCCAAAAATTTTACTTTAGCATGTGTGATGTAAAAATATTTATACCCATTATATAAATGGATACACACATCTAATGACCCACTAGTATAGTTATTGAAATTAAACATTATCATGACGACCAATAAGTTTGCTTGAAGTTGCTCAATTATTCATAGACCTACAATACTCAAACCTTTTTGTAACAATTCATTGTGATGATAACAAATTTTTATAGAAGTAATTGCTCAATGATAAAAATTTTGTTTTAGTGTGAGAATTTGTTTGATGTTTAATTTATTAAATATTCTTGTATATTTTCGTATTTAATAATAATATGAATTTATGATGCAACACTAAATAATATGTAATAATAATAATATTTATTATTAATAATGATAATAATATGTATATATAGAAAATGAGCTAATATGTATTTATTTTATGATTTTTGGTATTTTGGAGAGTTTTGATAAATAATTGTCATATCAATGAGTTTGGAGGTGTTTAGTTTAGGAGATCGATTCTTGAGTCTCATTTAGTTCGATATCTATTCTTGGCCGAAACTAACCTAAATGGTTTAGATAAGTTATTATAAATCATGACTCTACCAAACTCATTAGCACAATCTTTTTACCATGCAACACTAACTCAATGAATATGATATTTTTATGGAGTCGTAGCTAAACCTAGCTTATAGAATTTTAATAACTACGATACTAATTCTTTTTCGTAACACTGAAGTATCTCACTGGTACTTAAGGTCATAGACAATTTCTTAGTATGATGATTTTATCTTTATATGGCTCAGTATCTCAATAATAGCCACAATGATTTTATAATATCATGGCTTTTAAGGTATAGAAAATTACAAAACTACAACTATTCATGTCGAAGTCATGTAAATTATTAATGCTATAAATTTTAAGACACTAAATATTATAAAAGACATTACTCAAGTATGACTCTTATACTTAAAAGAAGATATAACTATGACTTATATGCAAAAGCTAAGTGCCAATGTCATGACATCCTAACACCATGGTTGTAATGTGTTATATGAGAGAAGAAAATGCTAGTATCATGGCCACTCACGGTGCCACATACACTCAAGCGATATGAAAAGTTATTTTTATATCTAGGTCAATCCACGATACTATGGTCACAACCAACACAAGAAAGATTATTTGTCAATGTTGTGGCTTTACATAGCACCATGACTATATAATAATATTAAAAGCTATCTTCATACCATGGAAACTTCACAACACCACAACCCGATGTACTACAAATGAATGGATGTACAAAGCCAATATTATTTAATAATATAATAACTTTGTGTTAAAAGACATTAAGCCCAATTTATGGTCATTTCCAACAGAATAATTTTGAGTTATAGAAAGATTGGGCTTAATTTGTGGTAATTTTTAGTATTATAATTTTATGTTACATAAAGATCAAGATGTTGAACATAGACATGTCAACCAAGCTAGGCAACCCGGGCATAGTTTGTGGCATGTCATGATCCAGTATTGTGATTGGTCCTGGACCATGCCGACCCATGGCATGGCACATGCCATGTTGGCTTGGTGGCATGGTCCACACTGGCTTGGTAACCCGAGACCAGCTATGATTGACTCTCGGATCATTGGTCTAGTCCTGTTGAGTGATTGCTTGAGGGTGTTTTTTTTAAAACAATCTATGTAAGATGGATACTACTTACGGGTCTATCATATTGGGAAGCTAGGCTTCCCCTACCCACCCATTATATTTTCACATAATGGGTTAGGTAGGGGAGGCATGGCTACCTAGCATGGTGTGGCACAACCCTACTCTTTGCGAGCCAACTATTCCATGTCATGCCTGGGCTAGCATAGTGGCATGACAATAGCACATAATGGTCATATCGGCATGGCAGGACTCATTCGACACCTCTAGTTGAATAGAGTTACAAATTTTCTAGAGTTGCAACCTCACACTAAAGAGATGAACACCAAAGTTGCAACTTTCTTCATCTCATAGTCAAAGTAATGAAAGGCTATCTAAGTATAAAAGTGTAAGATAAATAATTTTGGATAATATCTCAATCCTTCTCCCATCATAATAAGTATTTCCACGATAACTAAAACCTAAAAATGAATGTCACACTTCTTAGAAGTTACACAAGCAATTAAGGGATGCATGACTTATGTCAACCCTAGAGTTGGGGTTGGGGCTCTAAACCTTTTGCTTCTAGTGATAGATTTGAAAATGTATATCAAATTAGTATGGCCTATGGTTTGTGTAATTTTAATTATGTGATATAATTTGTTTTAACTATGAATGCATTAATTATTTCATTTATTTTATGTATAAAAACTGATGGATAATGACGAAATATAACATAAATTAGGGTTTGACTTTTGTAGGTTTGTGAGAGGTTATCATTTGGCAGGTGATAGGTAAACCATGATGTTCACGTACATATAATTAGAAGGTTATGATAACCTTTTTGATTACGATGCATGAGATAATATTAAATTAATACTTTAATACTAGTCAATTGTACATATTTTAAAAAGACTAGTTCTCAATTTTGATGAATGTTATAAAGAATATCAAGGAATTCATCTTTGTATGTGATGCACATCATTACTAAGGTGTGCAATAACAAGTAATCTTTAAGAACTTATAGGGTGCTTAAAGTATTCACTAATAATAAAAGTTATTGATTAAACAAGAAAAAAAGTTATTTCTCATGCATTAGAATAATAAAAAATTTACTAAAATATGATGTGAAGCCTAATAGATTATAAGAGTTTAGTAGGATCAAGTATCTCAATAGGTCTAAAACTAATTTTAAACAAATATTAGACACCATTGTAATTACACCTAAAAGGTTGGAGTCATGTATTAGCTATTAATATATAACTATGTTAATAGTAAGGGTGATGAACTTGTAAATAATGATTTGATTGAGATACAAGAATTTCTTTATAAAAAATTTTGATTTTATATGACACGATGAATATATATTCATCAATGTACACTCCAACTACTTGCATTGCACACAGACACACACACAACATTCAACAATTTAATAAGAATATAGGCTACCCTGCATTTAGTATCATAAATTTAAGATGTAAATAAGTATTTA